>JAJQKJ010000103.1:0-344148 GCA_029574335.1 Rana kukunoris | reverse complement strand
AGAGCAGGGGGTTACTTACTGAGTGGGGACTGAGCAGAGCTGGGGGTTACGACTGAGCGGGGATGAGCTGAAGTGCTGGGGGGTGGGTTACTATCTCGAGTGGGGCACGAGCAGAGCTGGGGTTACTACAGAGAGGGGGGACGAGCAGAGCTGGGGGTTACTACTGGAGTGGGTGGCACGAGCAGTGCTGGTGGTACCTACTGAGTGGGGGATGAGCAGAGCTGGGGGGTTACTACTGAGTGGGGGATGAGCTAGAGCTGGGGTTACTACTGAGTGGGTGGGATGAAGCAGAGCTGGGGGGACTTCTGAGTGGGGGGTTGTGCAGAGCTGCTGGGTGACTACTGAGTGGGATGAGCAGAGCTGGGGGTTATCACTGTGGGGGGGGGGGTGCAGAGCTGGGGGTTACTACACTGAGTGGGGGATGAGCAGAGCTGGGGGTTACTACTGAGTGGGGGGGGGGGTGTGCTGAGCCGGGGGTTACTACTGAGTGGGGGGGTGTGCAGAGCTGGGGGTTACTACTGAGTGGGGGGGGGGTGTGCAGAGCGAGCTGGGGGTTACTACTGAGTGGGGGGGGAGGTGTGCATGAGACTGGGGGTTACTACTGAGTGTGGGGGGGGGTTGAGTTGCAGAGCTGGGGGTTTACTACTGAGTGGGGGTGGTGTGTGCAGAGCTGGGGGTTACTACTGAGTGGGGGGTGTGCAGAGCTGGGGGTTACTACTGAGTGGGGGGATGAGCAGAGCTGGGGGTTACTACTGACTGGGGGGGGGGTGTGTGCAGAGCTGCTGGGGGTTGCAGAGCTGGGGGGTACTACTGAGTGGGGGGGGCACTGGGGGGAGGGGGGGGGGTGCAGTGCTACCGGACTGGGGGGGGGCTTACTTGAGTGGGGGTGCAGAGCTGGGGGTCCTCTGGGCTAGGTGTGAGGGGGGGACTATGATGGCTCAACTTCCTCTTAACTAAACCCAGTGACGGATCGGAACCCCTCGCGGAGCCGGATCTAGAAGTCTGGTGTCGGTAAGACTCGGTATTTCCTCTGACCGGCTCCATTTACAGAAATCCTTGTCTAGGCTGAGCGCCTTCTGTCCCGGAAATGGATATCAGGAACACATTTCTACAAGATCCTGTCTGGCAATAAATCCTGCCGGAGAGACGGATACAATATAATGTAATGTGTCTGAGCAGCTGAGCCTGGAAATAATGGAATAACAGCCGCAGGTTCATAGATCCAGTGCAAGGGGAGGGGGGGGAGGGGATTCCGATAATATATGCCTCTTGCATGTCTTTATCTGGCCCTTGGGGCAATATTTCATCCACCGACATCAACAAGGGGGCATCGTTTTTCCCAATGACACCAACAAGGGGCCCGATTCCTCCCAATGACACCAACAAGGGGGCATAGTTCCTCCCAATAAACATCAACCAGGGGGCATAGTTCCTCCCAATGACACCAACAAGGGGGCATAGTTCCTCCCAATGACACCAACAAGGGGGCATAGTTCCTCCCAATGACATCAACAAGGGGCATAGTTCCTCCTAATGACATCAACAAGGGGCATAGTTCCTCCCAATGACACCAACAAGGGGGCATAGTTCCTCCCAATGACATCAACAAGGGGCATAGTTCCTCCCAATGACACCAACAAGGGGGCATAGTTCCTCCAATGGACACCAACAAGGGGGCATAGTTCCCCCAATGACACCAACAAGGGGCATAGTTCCTCCCAATGACACCAACAAGGGGCATAGTTCCTCCCAATGACACCAACAAGGGGCATAGTTCCCCCCAATGACACCAACAAGGGGGCATAGTTCCTCCCAATGACACCAACAAGGGGGCATGGTTCCTTCCAATGACACAACAAGGGGGCATAGTTCCTCCCAATGACATCAACAAGGGGCATAGTTCCCTCCCAATGACACCAACAAGGGGGCATAGTTCCTCCCAATGACACCAACAAGGGGGCATAGTTCCTCCCAATGACACCAACAAGGGGCATAGTTCCTCCCAATGACACCAACAAGGGGCATAGTTCCCCCAATCACACCCAACAAGGGGGCATAGTTCCTCCCAATGACACCAACAAGGGGCATAGTTCCTTCCAATGACACCAACAAGGGGGCATGGTTCCTTCCAATGACACCAACAAGGGGGCATAGTTCCTCCCAATGACACCAACAAGGGGGCATAGTTTCTTCCAATGACACCACAATTGGGCCCGATTCCACCCAATGACACCACAAGGGGGCACGATTCCTGCCAATGACGCCAATAAGGGGCCAGATTCCTCCAATGACACCAACAAGGGGGCATTATCCCTCTCAATGATACCAACAATGGTGCACTGGTCCTCTTAATGACACTAAGAATGGGGCACAATAACACCAACAATGGGGCACAATTCCTCCCAATGACACTAAGAATGGGGCCCAAGGACACCAACAATGGGGCACGATTCCTCCCAATGACACCATAAGAAGACACGATTCTTCCCAATGACACCAACAATAGTGCACTGGTCCTCTCAATGACACTAAGAATGAAGCCCAATGACACCAACACGGGGGCACGATTCCTCCCAATGGCACCAACGATGGGGTACAATTCCTCCCAAATTACACCAATAATGGGCACAATTCCTCCCAATGGCATCAATAAGAAGACACGATTCCCCCCAATGACACCTAGAATGGGACCCAATGACACCAACAAGGGGGCACGATTTTTCCCAATGGCACCAATAAGAAGACAAAATTCCTCCCAATGACACCTACAATAGTGCACCTGTCCTCCCAATGACACCAAAAATGGGGACAAATGACACAGACAATGGGGCACGATTCCTCCCAATGACACTAACAAGAGGGCACAATCGCTTTGTGCCTGGCTGCTAGGCCACCCCCTAGAGGGTGACCACTTCATTAGAATATTGTGTTTTGTGTTTATCCATAATAAGACTGGATCCAGTGTGGGGATGTTCTATTGTCTGCATGCTGTATATTGGGTCATTAATGACTAAGCAGGTGGGTGGTGAGTGATCACAAGTTCTTGTAGTTTTGGGTGGTTCTACATTGCAGTCAGAACCTTCACCAACCCTGCCAACCCATATCTTTCCTACAGAACCTTCACCAACCTCCTCCAACCCATATCCTTCCTACAGAACCTTCACCAACCCCTGCAACCCCATATCTTTCCTACAGAACCTTCACCAACCTCCTCCACCCATATCCTTCCTACAGAACCTTCACCAACCTCCTCCAACCCATATCCTTCCTACAGAACCTTCACCAACTTCCTCCAACCCATATCCTTCCTACAGAACCTTCACCAACCTCCGCAACCCATATTCTGCCTATAGAACCTTCACCAACCACCGCCAACCCATATTCTACCTACAACCCTTCACCAACCTCCTCCAACCCATATTCTTTCTACAGAACCTTCACCAACCTCCGCTAACCCATATTCTTTCTACAGAACCTTCACCAACTTCCTCCAACCCATATCCTTCCTACAGAACCTTCACCAACCTCCTCCAACCCATATATTTCCTACAGAACCTTCACCAACCTCCGCCAACCCATATTCTTCCTACAGAACCTTCACCAACCTCCTCCAACCCATCTCCTTCCTACAGAACCTTCACCAACCTCCGCCAACCCATATTCTTCCTACAGAACCTTCACCAACCTCCTCCAACCCATCTCCTTCCTACAGAACCTTCACCAACCTCCGTCAACCCATATTCTGCCTATAGAACCTTCACCAACCACCGCCAACCCATATTCTACCTACAGACCTCACCAATCTCCGCCAACCCATATTCTTCCTACAGAACCTTCACCAACCTCCTCCAACCCATATTCTTCCTCTAGAACCTTCACCAACCTCCGCCAACCCATATTCTTCCTACAGAACCTTCACCAACCTCCTCCAACCCATATTCTACCTACAGAACCTTCACCAACCTCCTCCACCCCATATGCTTCCTACAGAACCTTCACCAACCTCCTCCAACCCATATTCTACCTACAGAACCTTCACCAACCTCCTCCACCCCATATCCTTCCTACAGAACCTTCACCAACCACCCCCAACCCATATTCTTCCTACAGAGCCATCACCAACCCTCCTCCAACCCATATTCTTCCTACAGAACCTTCACCAACCTCCGCCAACCCATATTCTTCCTACAGAACCTTCACCAACGTCCTCCAACCATATCCTTCCTACAGAACCTTCACCAACCTCCGCCAACCCATATTCTTCCTACAGAACCTTCACCAACCTCCTCCAACCCATCTCCTTCCTACAGAACCTTCACCAACCTCCGTCAACCCATATTCTGCCTATAGAACCTTCACCACCACACCGCCAACCCATATTCTACCTACAGACCCTTCACCAATCTCCGCCAACCCATATCCTTCCTACAGAACCTTCACCAACTTCCTCCAACCCATATCCTTCCTACAGAACCTTCACCAACCTCCGCCAACCCATATTCTGCCTATAGAACCTTCACCAACCACCGCCAACCCATATTCTACCTACAGACCCTTCACCAACCTCCTCCAACCCATATTCTTTCTACAGAACCTTCACCAACCTCCGCTAACCCATATTCTTTCTACAGAACCTTCACCAACTTCCTCCAACCCATATCCTTCCTACAGAACCTTCACCAACCTCCTCCAACCCATATATTTCCTACAGAACCTTCACCAACCTCCGCCAACCCATATTCTTCCTACAGAACCTTCACCAACCTCCTCCAACCCATCTCCTTCCTACAGAACCTTCACCAACCTCCGCCAACCCATATTCTTCCTACAGAACCTTCACCAACCTCCTCCAACCCATCTCCTTCCTACAGAACCTTCACCAACCTCCGTCAACCCATATTCTGCCTATAGAACCTTCACCAACCCCGCCGCCCACCCATATTCTACCTACAGACCCTTCACCAATCTCCGCCAACCCATATTCTTCCTACAGAACCTTCACCAACCTCCTCCAACCCCATATTCTTCCTATAGAACCTTCACCAACCTCCGCCAACCCATATTCTTCCTACAGAACCTTCACCAACCTCCTCCAACCATATTCTACCTACAGAACCTTCACCAACCTCCTCCACCCCATATGCTTCCTACAGAACCTTCACCAACCTCTCCAACCATATTCTACCTACAGAACCTTCACCAACCTCCTCCACCCCATATCCTTCCTACAGAACCTCTTTCTACAGAACCCACAACCTCCTATACCCAATTCTTCCTAAGACCCTATCCACCAACCTCACCCTCCAACCCATAGTCTTCCTACAGAACCTTCACCAACCTCCTCCAAACCCATTTCTTCCTACAGAACCTTCACCAAAACGTCCTCCAATCCCATTATCCTTCCTACAGAAACCCTTCACCCAACGCTTCCATTAAAACCCATATTTCTACTACAGTCCCTTCACCAACCACCTCCAACTCTTAGTCTTCCTTACAGAACCTTCACCTAACCTCCGCCAAACCCATCCTTTTTTGCTACAGAACCTTCACCAACCTAACTCTCCTCCTATCCCATATCCTACCTACAGGAACCTTCACCTAACCTCCTCCAACCCCGTTTCCTTCTACAGAACCTTTCACCAATCCACCCAACCAATATTATTCCTTACAGAACCAATCACAACCTCCTCCAACCCATATTCTTCCTACAGAACCTTCACCAACCTCCGCCAACCCTTATTCTTCCTACAAGAAACTTCTCCAACTTCTCCTAACCCATCTCCTTCCTACAGAACCTTCACCAACCACCGCCAACCCATATTCTTCCTTACAGAGCATCACCAACCTCCGCTACCCATATTCTACCTACAGACCCTTCACCAACCCTCTCCAACTCATATTCTTCTACAGAACCTTCACCAACCCCTGCCAACCCATATTTTTTCTACAGAACCTTCACCAATGTCCTCCAACCCATAACCCTCCCTACAGAACCTTCACCAACCTCCTCCACCCATATCCTTCCTACAGAACCTTCACCAACCACCCCAACCCATTTTCTTCCTACAGAGCCTTCACCAACCTCCTCCAACCCATATTTTTCCTACAGAGAACCTTCACCAACCTCGCCAACCCATATTCTTCCTACAAGAACCTTCACCAACGTCCTCCAACCCATATCCTTCCTACAGAACCTTCACCAACCTCCGCTAACCCATATTCTACCTACAGACCTTCACCAACCACCTCCAACTCATATTCTTCCTACAGAACCTTCACCAACCTCCGCCAACCCATATTTTTTCTACAGAACCTTCACCAATGTCCTCCAACCCATATCCTCCGTACAGAACCTTCACCAACGTCCTCCAACCCATATTCTTCTACAGAACCTTCACCAACGTCCTCCACCCATATGCTTCCTACAGAACCTTCACCAACCTCCGCTAACCCATATTCTTCCTACAGAACTTACACCGACCTCCTCCAACCCATATTCTTCCTACAGAACCTTCACCGACCTCCTCCAACCCATATTCTTCCTACAGAACCTTCACCAACCTCCTCCAACCCATATTCTTTCTACAGAACCTTCACCAACCACCGCCCAAACCCATATTCTACCTACAGACCTTCACCAATCTCCGCCAACCCATATTTACTACAGAACCTTCACCAACCTCCTCCAACCCATCTCCTTTTCTACAGAACCTTCACCAACCTCCGCCAACCCATATTCTACCTACAGAACCTTCACCAACCTCCGCCAACCCATATTTCTGCCTATAGACCTTTCACCAACCTCCGCCAACCAATTTCTGCCTATAGAACCTTCACCAACCACCGCCAACCATATTCTTCCTACAGACCCTTCACCAATTCTCGCCCAACCCATATTCTACCTACAGAACCTTCACCAACCTCCTCCAACCCATCTTCTTCCTACAGAACCTTCACCAACCTCCGCCAACCCATATTCTGCCTACAGAACCTTCACCAACCTCCTCCAACCCATATTCTACCTACAGACCCTTCACCAATCTCCGCCAACCATCTCCTTCCTACAGAACCTTCACCAACCTCCGCCAACCCATTATTCTTCCTACAGAACCTTCACCAACCTCCTCCAACCCATCTCCTTCCTACAGAACCTTCACCAACTCCGCCAACCCATCTCCTTCCTACAGAACCTTCACCACCTCCGCAACCCATATTCTTCCTACAGAACCTTCACCAACCTCCTCCAACCCTTCTCCTTTCCTACAGAACCTTCACCAACCTCCGCCAACCCATATTCTGCCTATAGAACCTTCACCAACCACCGCCAACCCATATTCTACCTACAGACCCTTCACCAATCTCTGCCAACCCATATCCTTCCTACAGAACCTTCACCAACCTCCGCTAACCCATATTCTACCTACAGACCCTTCACCAACCACCTCCAACCCATATTCTTCCTACAGAACCATTCACCAACCTCCGCCAACCATTTTCTTCCTACAGAACCTTCACCAACCCTCCTCCAACCCATATTCTTTCTACAGAACCTTCACCAACCCCGCTAACCCATATTCTTTCTACAGAACCTTCACCACATCCTCCAACCATATTCTTCCTACAGAACCTTCACCAACCTCCTCCAACCCATCTTCTTCTACAGAACCTTCACCCCCCCCTCCCCTTCACCAACCTCCTCCAACCCATATTCTACCTACAGAACCTTCACCAACCTCTGTAACCCATATTCTTCCCATAGATAGAGGAGCGGCTGTCTCAGCATTGTTATCATTACTAATTTATTCCATTTGGTTTGAAGGAACTTAAAGAGGAATTCACTCGTATCCTGACTGCAAACAACCCTCATGCCCCCCAGAACATTGTGAGGTACAGTTTCAAGGTGAGTACCCAGGAGCACCTACCTCACAGATGCACATGTCCATTATGTATGTTCATGCTATAACTCCGCCATTAGCCTGACACCATTCTATAACACCCTGGCCTTGGGTGGGTACCAGGCAGAAGCTGCCTTAAAGCTCTACTGAACATTCAGATGGAACCAGCCAAATACATTCCAAGTGAATCAAAAGATGCACAAAGTCTTACCTGCCAGAGGGACCCTTGCTCTCTGTGTGGAGGCAGTGGTCCCTCTGCAGAGGTCCGATATGCTCCTACTAAGTCAGAATTGGAACGCTCCATTCAGCATGGAGCATGAGCTTTGCTGATTGCAGAGATAAAGGTCTGGCTCACCAAGGGCCCCTTTGCAGAAAAACCACTGCTTCCACACAGAGAGAAGAGGTCTTTCTTACTTCTGGAACAAACATAAATAAAGTCAAGATTCCATGTACCCAATCACCAACAACTGCTGTAGCGTGTTTCGCAGTCTCTGACCATTTCCTGTATCATCATGTCTGCAGTCTCTGACCATCTTGTACTATGTCTGCAGTCTCTGACCATCTCCTGTATTATGTCTGCAGTCTCTGACCATCTCCTGTACTATGTCTGCAGTCTCTGACCATCTCCTGTATTATGTCTGAAGTCTCTGACTATCTCCTGTAGTATGTCTGAAGTCTCTGACTATCTCCTGTAGTTTGTCTGCAGTCTCTGACCATCTCCTGTATTATGTCTGCAGTCTCTGACTATCTCCTGTAGTTTGTCTGCAGTCTCTGACCATCTCTTGTACTATGTCTGCAGTCTCTGACCATCTCCTGTACTATGTCTGCAGTCTGCAGTCTGACCATCTCTTGTACTATGTCTGCAGTCTCTGACCATCTCCTGTAGTATGTCTGCAGTCTCTGACCATCTCCTGTATTATGTCTGCAGTCTCTGACCATCTCCTGTAGTATGTCTGCAGTCTCTGACCATCTCCTGTAGTAGGTCTGCAGTCTCTGACCATCTCCTGTATTATGTCTGCAGTCTCTGACCATCTCCTGTATTATGTCTGCAGTCTCTGACCATCTCCTGTAGTAGGTCTGCCGTCTCTGACCATCTCCTGTATCATCATGTCTGCAGTCTCTGACCATCTCTTGTACTATGTCTGCAGTCTCTGACCATCTCCTGTAGTATGTCTGCAGTCTCTGACCATCTCCTGTAGTATGTCTGCAGTCTCTGACCATTTCCTGTATTATGTCTGCAGTCTCTGACCATCTCCTGTATTATGTCTGCAGTCTCTGACCATCTCCTGTATTATGTCTGCAGTCTCTGACCATCTCCTGTAGTAGGTCTGCCGTCTCTGACCATCTCCTGTATCATCATGTCTGCAGTCTCTGACCATCTCTTGTACTATGTCTGCAGTCTCTGACCATCTCCTGTAGTATGTCTGCAGTCTCTGACCATCTCCTGTAGTATGTCTGCAGTCTCTGACCATCTCCTGTAGTATGTCTGCAGTCTCTGACCATCTCCTGTAGTATGTCTGCAGTCTCTGACCATCTCCTGTAGTATGTCTGCAGTCTCTGACCATCTCCTGTAGTATGTCTGCAGTCTCTGACCATCTCCTGTAGTATGTCTGCAGTCTCTGACCATTTCCTGTATTATGTCTGCAGTCTCTGACCATCTCCTGTAGTAGGTCTGCAGTCTCTGACCATCTCCTGTATCATCATGTCTGCAGTCTCTGACCATCTCCTGTATTATGTCTGCAGTCTCTGACCATCTCCTGTAGTATGTTTGCAGTCTCTGACCATCTCCTGTAGTAGGTCTGCAGTCTCTGACCATCTCCTGTAGTATGCCTGCAGTCTCTGACCATCTCCTGTAGTATGTCTGCAGTCTCTGACCATCTCATGTGGGTCTCTAAGCCATCATAACAGGCGATGTTGTCTGTATACAGGAACGGGTCTACAAACCCATCAGCATCGTGGACCAGCTGGCCGTACACTTCTCCCTGGATGGAAACATGTTACACAAAGACTCGGATGAAGCGCGGCGGCAGAGGGCGAAGTTGGGAGTCATTGAAGGTGAGAGGTCACTGGCGGGAGTTGGTTTGGCCAATTATAAAACAGCGTTGGGCTACTTTCAGGATCCATGCTCGGCCGCTCTGGAATGTCATAGGAAGGTTTCTCAGGCCTGTATCCAAGGTGAAGCTCTTTCTCAGTCCTCTGAACTCCAAACTAACATCTAACCAGTTCCCATCCGCGTTACGGCCGAATGACGGCTACAGTGCAGTCACACATTGCTGAGAGGACTTCATATGACGCCCTCCCAGGATCCCGATTCCCACGTGCCCGCTGCAGCACATGGGTGGCGAACTCTGTAATTGCCCTGTCCTTGAAATAGCTGATCAAAGATTGGGGTAAAAAAAAACAATCACATCGGCTCTTTACCACGTGATCAGCTTTGTCCAATGACAGCTGACCACGATGTAAACACAAGCCAGTTATTGGCATTCCTTTCCTCATGCTGACAGCACGAGGAGAGGAGAGCAGGTAACCGGCTTGTGTAAAAGGAACATCTACACTGATAAACAGGGCGCTTACTGCCATTTTTCAATGCAGCCTCATCAGTGCCTATCAGTGCCTCCTCATCAATGCCCATCAGTGCCTATCTGTGCCTCCTTATAAGTGCCACCTCATCAGTGCCTCATCTGTGCCCATTAGTGCAGCCTCATCAGTGCCCAACAGTGTCCCCTCATCAGTGCCCATCAGTGCCTCCTCATCTGCGTCCATTAGTGAGCCTCATCAGTGCCCATCTGTGTCACCTCATCAGTGCCTCCTCATAAGTGCCCATTAGTGCAGCCTCATCAGTGCCCAACAGTGTCCCCTCATCAGTGCCTCCTCATCTGCGTCCATTAGTGAGCCTCATCAGTGCCCATCTGTGTCTACTCATCAGTGTCTCCTCATCTGTGCTCATCAGTGCCTCCTCATAAGTGCCCATTAGTGCAGCCTCATCGGTGCCCTCAGTGTCTCCTCATCAGTGCCTCCTCATAAGTGCCCATCAGTGCCTTCTCATCAGTGCACACCAGTGCTGCCTCATCGATGCCTCCTTATCAGTGTCACCTCATCAGTGCAGCCTCATCAGTGCCCATAGGTGCAGCCTAATCAGTGCCGCCTCATCAGTGCGCATCGGTGCCGCCTCATCAGTGCACACCAGTGTAGCCTCACCAGTGCCTCCTCATCAGTGGCTCCTCATCTGTGCCCATTAGTGCAGCCTCATCAGTGCCCATCAGTGTCTCCTAATCTGTGCCAATCAGTGCCACCTCATCAGTGTGCACCAGTGCCCTTTCATCGGTGCTGCCTCATGAGTGTCCATAAGTGCAGCCTCATCAGTTCCACCTCATGAGTGCCTCCTCATCAGTGAGCACCAGTTTAGCCTCATCAGTACCTCCTCATCAGTCCCCATCATTTGCTAAATGTTATAACAATCTATGAAAAACGTTTTGTCTTTGTTTTTTAACTTTTTGGTCTTTTATTTTTAATTTATTCAGCAAAAAAAAAAAATTAAAAACCCAGCTGTGATTAAATACCACCAAAAGAAACCTCCTATTTGTCTGAAGAAAAATGATAAAAATGTCAGGTGGCTACAGTGTTGTATCATCCAGCCATCCCTTATCAACCCACACGTGTGCTGCATGAAGAGACAGTGCCACCCATGACGCTAATGCCATAACGTATGTGCTACCTGCAGAGATAGTGCCACCCATACTGCCAATTGCATTATACTATTGGCGGCATGGGTGGCACTGTCTGCAGCACATTACCAAATGGGTGGCACTGTCAGCAGGTAGCACAAGCATTATGGCCCATAACGCATGTGCTGTCTGCAGAGACAGTGCCACCCATTATGCTAATGCCATAACGCATGTGCTACCTGCAGAGACAGTGCCACTCATGCTGCCAATTGCATTATACTATTGGCGGCATGTGTGGCACTGTGCAGCACATTATGGCATGGGTGGCACTGTCAGCAGGTAGCACATGCGTTATGGCATTAGCGTCATGGATGGCACTGTCTGCAGCACATTACGCCATGGGTGGCACTGTCAGCAGGTAGCACAAGCATTATGGCCCATAACACATGTGCTGTCTGCAGAGACAGTGCCACCCATGCTGCCAATTGCATTATACTTTTGGCGGCATGGGTGGCACTGCCTGCAGCACATTATGGCATTGGCGGCATGGGTGGCACTGTCTGCAGTGATGAATATCGCTTGAAGACAAATCTGCACTTTGTTTCAAGGTGAGGTCTAGGAAGGGACCAGGGGCGGGGGTAAAGGAGGGACCAGGGGTGGGGCTGAAGGGGGCCCCATCAGGTAGACTGTACGTGGCCCCGTGATTTCTATTAGCGGCCCTGACCACTAGTGAGACGTATTCCTAACACGTGTGTTACTGTTACTTTACATAAATGATTATTAGAGAGGAAAGTGCAGCTTCAGTTTCCCCTCAGTGACAGCGGCACGTCATGTGACTGCACAGAGCGCAGGCGGCGGAGACTGACCCTTCTGATCTCGCCATCCTCTGAGTGTAACTCTTCCTTCTCTTTATGTTCTGCAGAGACTCAGACCAGCGAATCCGCAGAGGCCGGAGACAAAGACACAGATGGGAAATCTGACGCTCAGGTACTGTACACACCGTATTTTCCGCTCCATAAGACGCGCCTGACCATAAGACGCGCCTGACCATAAGACGCGCCTGACCATAAGACGCGCCTGACCATAAGACGCGCCTGACCATAAGACGCGCCTGACCATAAGACGCGCCTGACCTTAAGACGCGCCTGACCATAAGACGCGCCTGACCATAAGACGCGCCTGACCATAAGACGCAAACAAGAAAAAAATATTCCGAACAAAATGGTGTACTAAAATATTAACCAGTGCCCATAAAATGCAGCCTGACCAGTGGCAGTTAACAGGTTCCCGTGCTGGCGTTTGTGTACACGATCACGGGTGACTAGTGGCGATCGTGCCCGACGGCCACGTGCATTGGATTTACCTGCCATGTAGCTCCCCGTGGCGAAATCCCGTATGGGTATGTGCTTCCCTTTTTCAGCCACCAGAGGGCCCGATGAGCGTGGCCGGTAGGCACGATCACCGCTGGTCACGCACGATTGCGTGCACGAGCGCCACCACGGGGATTTGTGTGTGTAAACACACAAATCCATGTGCTGTCAGGGAAGAGGAAACATATCGTTTGTTCCTACTAAGAAGAAAAAAACAATATGTCTCCTCTCCTAGTCAATCCTATCCCCACACAGTTAGAACACAGAGAGGGAACACACGGTTAACTCCATGATCGCCCCCCCCACTGTTAACCCCTTCCCTGCCAGTAATATTTATACAGTGATCAGTTCATTTTTATAGCACTGATTGCTGTATAAATGTCAGTGGTCCCAAAAATGTGTCAAAAGTTTCCGATATTTCCGTTGCAGTACCCATAAAAATTACAGATCACCACCATTACAAGTAATAAAAAAAAGAATGCCATAAATCTTTTCCCTAGTTTGTAGACGCTTTAACTTTTGCGCAAACCAAATGATATACGCTTAGTGCGAAATGTTGCAAAATATGTAGAAAAATATATATTGGCCTAAAATTTTGTTATAAAATATGGGGATATTTATTATAGCAAAAAGTAAAAAAATTATTGTTTTTTTTTTCAAAATTGTCGCTCTATTTTTGTATATAGCGCAAAAAAAAAGGGATTTTAATAACAGCTTACCTGTAAAATCCTTTTCTTGGAGTACATCACGGGACACAGAGCGCATAGCCATTACATATGGGTTATATGGAGTACCTTCAGGTGTGGACACTGGTGTAATCAACTTCACAGGAAGTTCCTCCCTATATAACCCCCTCCCACTGAGAGTGCTTTAGTTTTGTAGCAAGCAATTTCTCTGAGGTTACACAATGTTCCCACAAAGAGGGGTGGGAGCTCTGTGTCCCGTGATGTACTCCAAGAAAAGGATTTTACAGGTAAGCTGTTATTAAAAAATCCCTTTTTCTTGATCGTACATCACGGGACACAGAGCGCATAGCCATTACATATGGGATGTCCCAAAGCAATGCTCTATGAAGGGAGGGAGACCGTAAGGCAAAAAATAGCCAAACAGAAACTATATCAGGAGGTAAAATAGCTCCACCAACAGAAAAAGGGGGCGTGAACCGGGCCAGAGGATTCTATACTGCTGCCCGTAGGACCGCCTGCCCAAATGCTGCGTCCGCAGCCTTTGTGACGTCCAACTTATAAAATTTAGTAAACGTATGTACGGAAGACCAGGTTGCCGCTTTGCAAACCTGTGCCATAGAGATCTGATGGTGTGCCGCCCAAGAGGCACTCATGGCCCTCGTAGAATGGGCTTTAACTGATAAGGGAGGTGGAACGCGCTTCAGACCATAGGCCTGAAAAATCAGCTGCTTAATCCACCTAGCCAAGGAAGACTTGGCAGCCGGCTGACCCTTCTTGGGGCCATCCGGAAGAATGAAAAGCACATCTGTTTTCCTAATCTTTTCTGTAGCCTTGAGATAAACCCTCATGGCTCGGACCACATCCAAAGTATGAAGCAATCTTTCCTCTCTGGACTGGGGAGTAGGAAAGAAGGATGGTAGGACTAGGTCCTGATTCAAGTGAAAACTGGATATGACCTTAGGAAGGAAAGAAGGCTGAGGCCGCAGAACCACTCTGTCCTTATGCAGAATAAGGTACGGTTCCCTGCAAGACAAGGCTGCCAGCTCGGAGACCCTTCTGGCCGAAGCCATAGCCACCAAGAAAACCAACTTTCGGGTTAGCAGCACAAGAGGGATTTCTGTCAGAGGTTCAAACGGCTGCTTTTGTAAAGCTGACAAGACCAGATTTAAATTCCAGGGGCAGAGGGGAGCTCTAATAGGGGGATTTACATGCAAGACCCCCTGCAAAAAGGTTTTTACAAGCGAATGTGTGGCCAAAGGCCTTTGAAACCATATCGATAAGGCAGACACCTGCCCCTTTAGAGTACTAAGAGCCAACCCCTTGTCAACGCCAACCTGGAGGAATCGCAAGATCCTGTCAATAAAAAACTTGCGAGGATGCCCTCCTTGAGACTCGCACCACTCCACATAGGTTCTCCAGACTCTGTAATAGATATTTCTAGAGACTGGCTTTCTAGCTTGAATTAACGTAGATATGACTTGGGCCGAGAGGCCTCTGCCCTTAAGAATTAGAGATTCAGCCGCCAAGCCATCAAATTTAGCTGCTGTGAAGCAGGGTGGTAGATCGGGCCCTGAGACAGCAGATCTGGGCGCAGGGGGAGTGGCCACGGTGCCCTTACTGACATCCTCACGATGAGTGCGTACCAAGCCCTTCTGGGCCAGGCTGGGGCCACCAGGATCACCGGCCTGCGCTCCACCCTGATCCTTCGTAGAAGGCGGGGAATCATCTGTAGTGGAGGGAACGCATACAGGAGAGAAAACTGGTGCCAGGGGCAAACCAACGCATCGGTCCCGTAGGCCGAGGGGTCCCTGGCTCGGGATACAAATTTGTCCAATTTCTTGTTGAATCTTGTTGCCATGATGTCCACATCGGGAACTCCGAATCTTTGGCAAATCTCTTGGAATACCTGGGGGTGAAGAGACCACTCTCCCGGGAGCAACTGTTGACGACTCAAAAAATCTGCTTGAGAATTGTCTATCCCTGGGATGAACACTGCTGAGATGCAGGGTACATGGGCTTCGGCCCATGCAAAAATTAGGTTTACTTCCCTTTGAGCCGCCAGGCTCTTTGTGCCCCCCTGGTGGTTTATGTATGCCACCGCCGTGGCATTGTCGGACTGTATCCTTACTGGCAGACCCTGCAGGGGGAGAGTCCAGGCGACCAGGGCCAACCGAACAGCTCTGATCTCTAGGACATTGATGGGAAGCAGACTTTCTGCCTCTGACCACTGTCCCTGCTGGGTCCGTTTTCCTAAGATTGCCCCCCAACCTGTTAGGCTGGCATCTGTGGTTACTATTTTCCACGAGATGGGGCAAAAGGTTTTCCCTTTTGATAATTTTTGAGGGATCAGCCACCAGTACAGGCTGTGCCTGACTTCTGGAGAAAGAACTAATGGACGGTCTAATGCCTGTATGGACTTGTTCCAAGCAGAGAGAATAGCTGCTTGCAGAATTCTGGTATGGATCTGGGCGTAGGGCGCTGCTTCGAAGGCGGCCACCATCTTCCCCAGCAGTCGCATGCATAGGCGAATAGTCGGCTTCTTTTTGCCTAAGACTATTTGAATCGTTTGAATCAACGACCTGATCTTCTCTTGAGGTAAAAATACCTTCTGGCATTCTGTATCTAACCGAAAGCCTAGATATTCCAACTGTCTTGTGGGATGTAACCTTGATTTTTCTTGGTTCACAATCCACCCGAACTCTTCTAGATGCCGCACTGTGCGGACTACTGCATGATTGAGGTTGGAAGCTGAACTGTCGATAACCAGGAGATCGTCCAGGTATGCTAGGACCAAGATGCCTTCTGTCCTTAGGACGGCTAGTACCGGGGCTAACACCTTTGTGAATACCCGTGGAGCTGTTGCCAACCCGAAAGGGAGGGCTACGAACTGATAATGACTTTGGTTTATCGTAAAACGAAGAAACTTGTGATGTGCTGGGTAAATTGGCACATGCAGATATGCATCCTTTATGTCTATAGATGCTAGGAAGTCGCCCTGATGCAGGCTGGTTGTCACTGAACGTATGGAGTCCATACGGAAGGTCTGAATCCTTAGAAAGCGATTTAGGCGTTTGAGGTCTAATATAGGCCTGACGTCGCCATTGGGTTTTGGTATAACAAAAAGGTTGGAGTAGAATCCCAGACCCCTTTCTTGGGTTGGTACTTCTACAATTACTCCTTGGAGCAAGAGGCGATCCAACGCCTTTACGAGAGAGGCCCTCTTTAACGGGTCGCTTGGAAGACTTGACCCCTGAAAATGAGGAGGGGGGATTTCTCGAAACTCTAGTTTGTAGCCTGAGGCTACTACGGACCGAACCCAAGAGTCGGGAATTCTGGCCTTCCAGACTTCGGAGAAAAACTGAAGTCTTCCCCCCACCCAAGAGAGTGGGGGCGCCCCTTCATGAATCTGATTTGATGACTGGTTTAGCCGGCTTGCGAGACCAGGGCCTCTTGTTTGCCGCGGCTTGTCCCTGTGGGCGGCTATTAACTGTTGAACGCCCGGGGGAGGCCGTCGATACTGACGGGAAGTCGAAGGGGCCGAGCCTGCAATGGCCTGTCGTTTAAACGTGGGCCCACGCGGTCTTTTCTTGACCGGTAAGGAAGTACTTTTTCCACTTGATATGGTGTGGATATATTTATCTAGGTCTTCCCCGAATAGTCTTCCCCCATGAAAGGGAAACCCTGCTAGAAGCTTTTTGCAGGGTGCCTCTGCTGACCAGTTCTTTAGCCACAAAAGACGACGCATGTGAACCATCAGTAGAGATAAACGGGATGCCTGTTGGATGGAGTCCTTAATAGCATCTACTGCAAAGCAGAGAGCCCTAGGGAATTCTGCTAATTCATGAGTATGCTGAGCCGGCATGTCCTTCAATATATGCTTTGCCTGATCCTTCAAGGCCTGACAAACACCAATGGCTGCTACTGCTGGCTGAACCATGGCACCTACTGAGGTAAAAGCTGCTTTCAGTAGGGTCTCGAATTTCTTGTCGACCGGATCCTTGAACATATGGACATTTTCAACCGGACAAGTCAGGGATTTATTCACGCAGGAAATGGCTGCGTCCACTGTAGGGAGAGCCCATTTCTTTACATATTCCTCTTCCATAGGGTAGAGAATAGAGAATCTTTTAGGAGGGACAAAGATTCTATCAGGTCGAGCCCAATCTTGGTAAATCACGTTCCGCAGAAGGGGGTGCATTGGAAAGGATGCACCAGTTAATGGGGCCTTTAAAGAACCCAATGAGGATACCTCCGGGGCTACTAGTTCTGGCACTGGAAGTTTAAAGGCAGTGCGAACCATATCTGTCAAAGACTGGATCCACAGGCCCTCCGCTTGAGAGGCCGAAAAATATTCATCTATAGTGGAATTTTCCCTGTCTGAACCGTCGGGACTTGGGTCTGCCTGATCCCCTTGTGGGTCCCGTTCCTCTGAAGAGGAGACCTCCGCATCTGAAAACCCCACACTGGGTGAAGGGGATCTAGCCCGCTTGCTACTTGGGCAAGGACGGGAAAACAACGCAGTTAACCTTTTCTCTAGCCCACACATGGTGGCTGCTAGCATTTCTTCCGTCACGTAAACGGGAATGGGTGGATCGGGGGCCGCCTCTGCCCCCAGCACCCCCAATGGCTCTTGTACTATGCCACTCGGTGTCCTGACTGGCGAGGGTGGGGCCGTAGAAGCCTGGCCCAAATCCTCTGACCCCGATGGAGACCCCTTTTGCTTTTTGGTACCTTTAGCAGCCTTGGCTGGTCCAGATCCCTTTGGAGCCATTGTACAACCTTGGGTCACCCCTATAGCCAACACCTGACTGTTGTAGCTAGGAATAACCAATATGAGGGCAGGTATGAGAGAAAATGAAAAAGAACTAATTTCTCTCTTTTTCTTTTATATTTCTCTTTTTTTTTTTTTTTTTTTTTTTTTTTTCAAAAAAATCTTTTTTACCCGCCTGGGAGGTGGCAATACCGAGGAAGCCTGTGAGTATTGACACACCAATGCCCGTTAGCCGGAGTCCAAGGTAGACTCAGATACTGCTGGATCTAAGGCTGAGTCCCTTTAAGCAAAAAAAACCCTTTTTTTTTTTTTTTTTTTTTTTTTTTCTGGTCTATAGTGGACCTAAGTCCTAGACCTGAAGATCCACTAAACCGCCACTAGGTGTCCCTGTGTGGCCAAAAGACCCAGCTGCACGCTCTGTATCCTTTCTTCCTCTGCCTCCAGGAGGGAAAGACCAGCCAGAGAAAAGTTTTTCCTTTATACAGACCCTGACGCTGCTGGCCCGCCCCCCCGACGCACGCCGACGCTATAAAAGGCGGCGTGCACGCGCGCGCGTATGCGCGCGCACACACGCGCGCATGATCGCGCGCACGATCGCGCGCACGATCGCGCGCACCACGCCGAACCCACATGGAGGAAGCAGAGCAGAGGAACAACATGGACCAGCGTTATGCAGCACCAACAGACACCAGGTAAGCACTAATCTTTATTGTAGTGCACACACAGCGAGGAAGCTGTCCCCATGGGCTTCCTAAGAAACAGGAGTTTTAACCAGCAATTTCCTCTTTAAAACATGTGGGGTTGCAGTATCAGTGTTAACAGGCAGACCTGGGGTGAGTAGCAAATATATAACTTACACAAGTATACATATATCTACATGTTATCTGGGTAAACATTAGAATCCCATCCTGCCTCAACAGACATAGTGGAGATAGTGGCTGATGCACAAGCATACCATTAGCCAACCCAGAACCCCCAGGGGGATACCTACTGTCGAACCAAGTCCCGCAGGTTCCCTCTTACCTGCTCCACGCCGCAGGGTATTGCAAAATGCAAGAGGCCCAGCCTTCCCCCATCTCCGTGGGTATTGTCTTGGACCTTCAGGGACCGGGGTCCTGTGTTAAGGAACCCACACCCCTGGACCTATATAGCATCCTGGCATCAGTAACTTTTAGTTCTTGGAAGAGACTAAAGCACTGGAGCCCAGAATCCAGCCCTCCAAGGAGAGGCATTATAGGCAAAACCCCACTCCAGCAGGGCCCGGGTACCGTACATCTTGGCTCTGAAGCACTTCGGACGGATCCGGCTAGCTATCCTGGGTCCCGAGACCTCCGAGGGACAGCTAGACGTGACCAACACCTAAGACACTGGCGGAAAAACTAAAGCACTCTCAGTGGGAGGGGGTTATATAGGGAGGAACTTCCTGTGAAGTTGATTACACCAGTGTCCACACCTGAAGGTACTCCATATAACCCATATGTAATGGCTATGCGCTCTGTGTCCCGTGATGTACGATCAAGAAATAAAAACGCAGAGGTGATCAAATACCACTAAAAGAAAGCTCTATTTGTGGGGAAAAAAGGACGCAAATTTTATTTGGGTACAACGTTGCACGACCGCGCAATTGTCAGTTAAAGCGACGCAGTGCAAAATTGTGAAAAGTGCTCTGGTCAGGAAGGGGATAAAATCTTCCAGGACTGAAGTGGTTAAATGCAGCCTTACCAGCGCAATGAAATGCAGTAGAAATGCAGGGCACCCTTTAAATGGGCCGCCTGGGTGAAGGTACTTAACCACTTGAGACCCGCGCTGTGGACGAAAGACGTCCACAGCGCGGCTCTCAACTGCCGGGTGGACGTCCCTGAACGTCCTTTTATTTGCATTACCCGTGCACGGCGCTGGGGGCAGGCAGCGGGGAAAAAATCGCCGAGATGCCGATGCACGTGCCTGGCGGCCGCGATGTCCGCCGGCTACCCGCGATCGTCGGTGACAGAGCAAGGACGTGGAGCTCTGTGTGTAAACACAGAGCTCCACGTTCTGTCAGAGAGCGAGGAGACCGATCTGTGTCCCTTGTACATAGGAACACAGATCTGTCACCTCCCCCAGTCACTCCCCTCCCCCCACAGTAAGAATCACTCCCAGGGAACACATTTAACCCCTCCCTCACCCCCTAGTGTTAACCTCTTCCCTGCCAGTCACATTTACACTGTAATCAGTGCATTTTTATAGCACTAATCGCTGTATAAATGTGACTGGTCCCAAAATTGTGCCAAAAGTGTCCGATGCGTCCGTTGCAATATCGCAGGCCTGACAAAAAAAAAATCGCAGATCGCCGCCATTACTAGTAAAAAATAAATCATAAATCAATCCCCTATTTTGTAGGCGCTATAACTTTTGCGCAAACCAATCAATAAACACTCTTATTGCGATTTTTTTTTTTTTTACAAAAAATATGTAGAAGAATACGTATCGGCTTAAACTGAGGAAAAAAATATTTAAAAAACAAAAAATGGGATATTATTATAACAAAAAGTAAAAAATATTGGTCCAGATTCACTAAGCACTTACGCCGACGGAAGTGCAAATGTGCGCCGGCGTATGTGTGCGCCGGACCCACAAACCAACATACGCCTCAAAACTGACCACCCTACGCCGATGTAGCTTACATACCCCGGCGTAGCGTGGGCGCACTTTTCGTCTGGACGCATGTTGCTGCTCCCATTGATTAGGCATTCAAATATGCAAATGAGGGAAATACGGTGATTCACGAACATACGTGCGCCCGACGCATGCTGCGCGAGGTGCGCGTAAATTGTACGTCCGGCGTAAAGTTATTCCCCATAGATGAGGCGCAACCCGGCAACAGACATGCAAAGGCCTGCCCCAGAGAAACACAGGCCGGCGTATTGGGCGTACGGTACGTTCGCGTCGTACGTGGTGATCCGGCGTAGCTTAGGCAGTTGTGCCGGCGTGGTTGTGAGCATGCGCATAAGGGTGCAGTTTAATGCGTCCACGTCAGGGCTACGTCACGGTGCATGCGCAGTTCGTGATACGCCGGGCGTAAAACACTGCACCATGCTCGGACCATCATTTACATGGGGTCACGCCCACTTCCACTTACGCCGGCCTGTGCCTTCGAAAAATACGCCACACCGACGCAGCGTTGGGAGCAATAGCTTGCTGAATACAGTGCATGCCTCTCCGTGCTGCGCCGGCGTGGCGTAAGGCGTTTGCGCTACGGCGGCGTAATGTGCGCCCAACTCAACTCTGTGAATCTGGGCCATTGTGTGGTTTTTTTTTCAAAAATGTCAGTCATTTTTTTTTGTTTATGGCGCAAAAAATCAAAACCACCAAAATAAAGCTCTATTGGTGGGAAAAAATATAATATAATATAATTTGGGTACAGTGTAGCATGACCGCGCAATTGTCATTAAAAATGCGTCAGCGCTGAAAGCTGAAAATTGGCCTGGGCAGGAAGGGGGTTTTAGTGCCCAGTAATGAAATGGTTAAAAAATAAATAAAACGCAAAACAATATTTTTCCTACGAGAATAATGATAAGGACGGCGGCGTAACTAGAGGGGTTAATGGAGGATGTGCTGTGATTGTGTCCTCAGACCGGTGAGGAATGGACAGAAGGTGTGGAAATCCCATCCAGGAACAAGAAGGAGAGAAAACCGACCAACCAGTTCAATTACAGCGAGAGAGCATCCCAGAGCATTAACAACCCCCTGCGGGTGAGTGATGGGAATGGCGGAGGATTCTTATGGTAACGTTGAGATGATGTTCATCTCACACAACTCTCTGTATTCATGTTCCAGGAACGAGCTTCTCAGACAGAACCGCCCCCAAGGTCCACCTTCTCCTCCACTGCAAACCAGGTACCTTCATTCTTCAATCCATTAACCACGCGAAGGCCACGCCTTTTCTACAACTTTTTGTTTAAAGTTTTAAATTTGTATTTTTTGGTAGAAAATTACATTGAACCCCCAAACATTATATATTTTTTTTTAGCAGAGACCCTAGAGAATAAAATGGCGATTGTTGCAATATTTTATGTCACGCGGGATTTGCGCAGCGGTCTTTAAAACTGAGTTTGTTTTAGGAAAAAAAACACTTTAATGATAAAAAAAAGAAAAGAAGAGTGCATAGGTCGGGAGTGCACATGGCGCAGAGGTCGGGAGTGCACATGGCGCAGAGGTCGGGAGTGCACATGGCGCAGAGGTCGGGAGTGCACATGGCGCAGAGGTCGGGAGTAGGCAGAGTGCAGAGGTCAGGAGTGGGCAGAGTGCAGAGGTCAGGAGTGGGCAGAGTGCAGGGGTCAGGAGTGGGCAGAGTGCAGAGGTCAGGAGTGCAGCAGTCAGGAGTGGGCAGAGTGCAGAGGTCAGGAGTGGGCAGAGTGCAGAGGTCAGGAGTGGGCAGAGTGCAGAGGTCAGGAGTGGGCAGAGTGCAGAGGTCAGGAGTGCACACAGTGCAGCGGTCAGGAGTGCACACAGTGCAGCGGTCAGGAGTGGGCACAGTGCAGCGGTCAGGAGTGGGCACAGTGCAGCGGTCAGGAGTGGGCACAGTGCAGCGGTCAGGAGTGGGCACAGTGCAGCGGTCAGGAGTGGGCACAGTGCAGCGGTCAGGAGTGTGCACAGTGCAGCGGCCAGGAGTGCACATTGCACACAGTGCAGCGGTCAGGAGTGGGCACAGTGCAGCGGCCAGGAGTGCACATTGCACACAGTGCAGCGGTCAGGAGTGGGCACAGTGCAGCGGTCAGGAGTGCACATTGCACACAGTGCAGTGGTCAGAAGTGGGCAGAGTGCAGCGGCCAGGAGTGGGCACAGTGCAGCGGTCAGGAGTGCACATTGCACACAGTGCAGTGGTCAGAAGTGGGCAGAGTGCAGCGGTCAGGAGTGGGCACAGTGCAGCGGCCAGGAGTGCACATTGCACACAGTGCAGCGGTCAGGAGTGGGCACAGTGCAGCAGCCAGAAGTGGGCAGCGTGCAAAGGTCAGGGAACAAGAAATAATAACACAGAGAGCAGGGGTCAAAAGTAAGTAACGTACGGAGTACAGGAGTCAGGCCTGGCACAGCTGTCAGCACTACTACCCCCCCCCCCCCCCTTATCTACGCCCTTGTTCCTACAGTATGTGACATTCAGTAAAGGTTTACTGTACATCTACTCTGACAGACCCGATGATGTCTAAAATTTCCGTGTAGAAGCGAACGCATATGAAAACAGTGTTCAAACCACTCATGTGAAGCCCCGTACACACGACAGGGAACCTCGACGGGCGGAACACATCGTTCCGCCCGCCGAGGTTCTCTGCCGGCCGTCAGAATCTGCGACCCGCCCGTCGGGAATGGCAACCAGCCATTCATCCAGACGGGCCGTCGAGCAAATAGAGAACCTGTTCTCTATTTGCTCGACATGTTTCCCGACGGGCGGGGCTCGCAGAGAGTGTACACACGGCCGAGGTTCTCGCTGGAATGCAGCTCCCAGCGGGGTTCTCGCTGGTTTCTGGCGAGAACCTCGGCCGTGTGTACGGGGCCTTAGGTATCGCGTCGATTGTTAGAGCGAGAGCAATAAATCGGCGGGACGAGCAGCGTTTACATTTTTTTTCTTTTTCTTTTTTGGATTTTTTCTTTTTTTACACTGTTCTTTAAATAAATAAAATGGTGTTACTTTTTTTCCTATTACAAAGAATGTAAACATCCCTTGAAATAGAAAAAAGCATGACAGGTCCTCTTAAATATGAGATCTGGGGTCAAAAAGATGTCACATCTCATTTTTGGACTAAAATGCAATAAAAAAATAAAAAAAATTTGTCATTTGGAATTTTTTTTTTAAATTGTCCCTTTTTTAGAGCTATGGGCAGAAGTGACGTTTTAAAATCGCTTCCGCCCCGCTACGGTATGGAGACGGGTGGGGGCCATTTTCCCCCTCACTTACCTCCATACCCAGCAACAGAAAGGACATGATCGCCTCTGCCGCTACCGACGGCTCCGATAAGCAGCGGAGGGCACGGGAGAGCGGCGGGAGGGGGGCCTCTCCCGCCTCCGATAACGGTGATCTAGCGGCGAATCCGCCTCAGAGACCACCATTATCGAAAACCGGGCCACTGGCTGAAGAAGAGGATACCGGGGTTATAGTAGCTAGCTGCTACCATAACAGAGATATCCCTCTTCAAAGTGCCGCCGTATATAGTCGTGCTGCGGTCCAAGAAGTGCAAAAACTGCAGCAAAACGATAAAGCCCTGTACACACGGGCCGCATATCGGGAAGCATCAGCTGGTTCAATAGAAACCGGCCTACATTTGACCCATGTGTACGGCAGCTGGTCCGACTGAAGGGCCGGGGATGGGGGGTGCAAATACTTTTAGTGTGTACATATATATATATGGGGACTGTCATATTGGAATTATAACATATCCAGGTTCTTCTTCATCGCTCCTCTCTCTCTCCGTGAAAGTCAATGGGTCACATCTGACCTGGCTGGAAGCAATGCAATGCGTATGTGAGATTTTACCTCAGCAGCTGTTCACCAGGAGGGGATTGCTGAAAATTGTAGACAGCCATTAGCGGTGTATGTAATACAATAATGGAAACATGGTACAGCACAGATCATAAACCTTCATACTATCTGTCATGGAAGAGTTGGATGAAGGGGCGGCGTTGGAGATTGTGTGATTTCCTCTGTTCTGTTTCAGTGGGAAATTCATGACGCGTATGTAGAAGAGTTACAGAAACAAGAGAAGATGAAAGAGAAGCAGAAAGCACCGGCAACCAAGAAAGAGGATGAACTCCATTCCAAGAGAAAACTACCTACTGCTGAATCTCTGGTAGGTACCATGCTGTGCCCATTATGAGGGGTTCCCACCATTCCTGTGCTGAGTTCTTGGGTCTGTACACCTGCTGTGCTAATTATGAGGGGTTCCCACCATTCCTGTGCTGAGTTCTTGGGTCTGTACACCTGCTGTGCCCATTATGAGGGGTTCCCACCATTCCTGTGCTGAGTTCTTGGGTCTGTACACCTGCTGTGCTAATTATGAGGAGTTCTCAACATCCCTGTGCTGAGTTCCCGGGGTCTGTACACCCACTGTGCCCATTATGAGGGGTTCCCACCATCCCTGTGCTGAGTCCCCGGGTCTGTACACCCGCTGTGCCCATTATGAGGGGTTCCCACCATTCCTGTGCTGAGTTCCCGGGTCTGTACACCTGCTGTGCCCATTATGAGGGGTTCCCACCATCCCTGTGCTGAGTCCCCGGGTCTGTACACCCGCTGTGCCCATTATGAGGGGTTCCCACCATCCCTGTGCTGAGTTCCCGGGTCTGTACACCTGCTGTGCCCATTATGAGGGGTTCCCACCATCCCTGTGCTGAGTCCCCGGGTCTGTACACCCGCTGTGCCCATTATGAGGGGTTCCCACCATCCCTGTGATGAGTTCCCGGGTCTGTACACCCGCTGTGCCCATTATGAGGGGTTCCCACCATCCCTGTGCTGAGTTCCCGGGTCTGTACACCTGCTGTGCCCATTATGAGGGGTTCTCACCATCCCTGTGCTGAGTTCCCGGGTCTGTACACCCGCTGTGCCCATTATGAGGGGTTCCCACCATCCCTGTGCTGAGTTCCCGGGTCTGTACACCTGCTGTGCCCATTATGAGGGGTTCTCACCCACCTTATGCAGAGTTCCTGGTCCTGCACACCTTTTGTGCCCATGTCAGTAGAATATACTTGTGAGGGACCCCCGTACTCAAGATGAGTCTGTCCGCCGTATTACTCCTCTGTCAGGTACCACACAATCCAAAGACCCCTTAGCTTTCCCATTCGCTAGTTGTAGCTCAGTGTAGGGTAAAACATCAGACAGTTTATTAGAACCAGAATACAAGTCTTATATACAGTTAAAGAGGAGGTTTCCCCCTCCTGCTCATATTACTCTAACAATACACCTGTAACCAGAAACATAAATTAACATGAGCTAATTAAAGGGTTACTATAGGAAAAAAAATGTTGCTTTAAAATAACAAACATATCATACTTACCTCCACTGTGCAGTTCGTTTTGCACAGAGTGGCCCCGATCCACGTCTTCTGGGGTCCCTCGCCGGCTGTCTCTGGTCCTCCCCGCAAGAACTCACCACAGTCAGAGTCAGAGAGCTTGCATGGTGATGAGTCCTTGCGGGCGCGCTCCCGTGATACAGTGAGTGGCCATAGCTGCTCAATGTATCACTCGGCCCCGCCCATCGGCACGCCGCGTCACTGGATGTGATTGACAGCAGGACGAGCCAATGGCTGAGCTGCTCTCAGTCCAACCGCGTCATCAGATGTTTTTTCACCTTAATGCATAGATTGCATTTTCTTTACAACTCCTTTAACCACTTGCTTACTGGGCACATATACCCCCCTCCTGCCCAGGTGAAATTTCAGCTTCCGGCGCTGCGTCCCTTTAACTGACAATTGCGCGGTCGTGCGACATGGCTTCCAAACAAACTTGACGTCCTTTTTTCCCCACAAGTAGAGCTTTCTTTTGGTGGTATTTGATCACCTCTGCAGTTTTTATTTTTTGCGCTATAAACAAAAAAAGCAACAATTTTGAAAAAAAAAAAATTTTTTACTTGTTGCTATAATAAATAGCCCAATTTTTCCTTTAAAAAAAAAATAAAACATTTTCTCAGTTTAGGGCGATACGTATTCTTCTACATATTTTTGGTAAAAAAAAAAAAAATCACAATAAGCGACTGGTTTGCGCAAAAGTTATAGCGCTTACAAAATATGGGACAGAATTATTATTATTTTTTATCATTTTTTTTTTACTAGTAATGGCGGAGATCTGCGATTTTTATTGGGACTGCAACATTATGGCGGACACATCGGACACTTTTGACACATTTTTGGCGCCATTCACATTTATACAGCGATCGATCAGTGCTATAAATATGCACTAATTACTGTATAAATGTGACTGGCATTGAAGGGGTTAACACTAGGGGGTGAGGAAGGGGTTAAATGTGTACCTGTATTGTGTTCTAACTGTGGGGGGAGGGGGGTGACTGGGGGAGGTGACTGATCTGTGTCCCTATGTACAAGGGACACAGATCGGTCTCCTCTCTCCCTGACAGGACGTAGAGCTCTGTGTTTACACACAGAGCTCCACGTCCCTGCTCTGTCATTGTCAATCGCTTGTACCTGGCGGACATCGCGACCGGCAGGCACGTGCATCGGCATCTCGGGGACGCGCCGGGCGCGCGTGTGCCGCCGCTGGGAGCGTACGTGCCTCCGCCGGCGCGCTTGCGCGCCCCCAGAGGCCGGAGGAATCGAGGACGTCATATGACGTCCTGTTGGATTTCCAGAGCCACCGTGAGGCCGTCTTTTGACAATAGCCCGGGGCTCAAGTGGTTAACTAATCCCTTAAAGCAGCGAATGTGACTCCCTAACTACAATACACATTATCATACATATCAACACAGATCTCCTTCATACTAGGGTTGTCCCGATACCGATACTAGTATCGGTATCGGGACCGATACCGAGTATTTGCGGGAGTACTTGTACTCCCGCAAATACCCCCGATACTGAAATAGAATACTTCCCCCCCCCATATTGCAGCGATGCGTCCCTCATACCTTTTTAGATATGCTGACGCCACCTCTCTCTGCCGCATACCGCCGTATCCCCCTGCACAATCGCATAGCACACATTACAAGCATTCATTCTGAATACTTGTAAATGGCCATGTATTGACACTCCCCTTCTCCGGATTGGAGGGATCCCTCCAATCCCGAGCAAGGGGGAGTGTCTATGCACGAATCCGCGTATAGACACTCCCCCTTGCGTGGGATTGGACAGATCCCTCCATTCGGAGAAGGGGAGTTTTATTACACGGAGCGCGGCCATTTACAAGTTTTTAGAATGAAAGCTTGTAATGCGCTACGCGATTGTGCAGGGGATACGGCGGCATGCGGCAGAGGCGGCATCAGCATATCTAAAAGGTATGAGGGACGCATCGCTGCAATATGGGGGACATACATGGCTGCATATGGGGGACATACATGACTGCATACATGGCTGCATATGGGGGACATACATGTATGGGGGACATACATGACTGCGTATGGGACATACATGACTGCATATGGGGGACATACATGACTGCATATGGGGGACATACATGACTGCATATGGGGGACATACATGACTGCATATGGGGGACATACATGGCTGCATATGTGGGGGACATACATGGCTGCATATGTGGGGGACATACATGGCTGCATATGTGGGGGACATACATGGCTGCTTATTTGGGGGACATACATGGCTGCATATGTGGGGGACATACATGGCTGCATATGTGGGGGACATACATGGCTGCATATGTGGGGGACATACATGGCTGCATATGTGGGGGACATACATGGCTGCATATGTGGGGGGACATACATGGCTGCATATGTGGGGGACATACATGACTGCATATGTGGGGGGACATACATGACTGCATGTGGGGGACATGACATGGCTGCAATATGTGGGGGACATGGCTGCATTTGTGGGGGGACACGGCTGCATTTGGGGACACATTTAAAAAAAGTATCGGTATTCGGTATTGGCGAGTACTTGAAAAAAAGTATCCGTACTTGTACTCGGTCCTAAAAAAGTGGTATCGGGACAACCCTACTTCATACAATTGCAGGGTTAATTTATTACAAACAACAGTGGGTGAAAGACTCTCAGGCCCCCTACACACGACCGAGTTTCTCGGCAGAATCCAGCGAGAAGCTCGCTGGGAGACGTATTCTGCCGAGAAAATCGGTCGTGTGTACAATTCGACGAGCAAACCATCGGGAAGCTCGTTGAGCCAAAATAGAGAGCATGTTCTCTATTTCCTCGTTGTTCAATGAGGAAATTTGGCTCGACGACCTTTTCGACCGCTCATTGGGAACCTCGACGGGCGGAACGATGAGTTTAGCCCGACAAGGTTCTCGGACGTGTGTACGCGGCCTTAGAAGTTATACTAGACTCATTTACATTATAACAGACAGGTGGCTGGAGGTGACATCAGCATCTTCTTACGGTATGTGTCCCAACATTATGAATCAGTCACTCTTTCTAATATGACAGATACAGGCTTCCCAGAGTCTGTGTGTCTTGGGGGGACATTAACCTGAATCCAAAGTAACACCACCTCAGGGGTCCCCAGGCATACAGTTCACAAAGAGCACCGTTCCCCCAAATGCCAGGGCCCATAATCGGTAGGCATGAGGCCAGTATTCAGTCCCCTCCAAAAGCCTCTGTCCCGGCTAGGTCCGCCACAATACTGTTTCACAATGTCATGGAGGTGCACACAATGCATAGTGGGATGTCGGGGGTGGGGTGCCAAGTTCCTCTTGGTATTTGTTTACTGAGCACACCCAGAGTAGTACAGAGAGGAAAGGCCGTGATGTGAACCAGAATGTTGTGTAGTATAGACTGCAGACAGGTTCTCTTTAGTTTTCTCTTACCGTCTGTTCATTGAGCGGTCTTCTGCCTCACCTTCTGTACAGTTTCATGCTTGGAATACGCAGGATGATCCATTACATTATAAATTGTGTATCGTGACTTCTTTTGTCTTTGGTGCAGAGCGATGACATCAGCAAAGTGGTGAAGTCTAGTAAGATCATGGAGAGGATGGTGAACCAGAACACATTTGATGACATCACACAAGGTATTGTTTACATACATACAGAGGAGGCTTCGGGGACTATAGAGGTCTGCTTGGGTATCTCAGGGCTAGGATGGTAGATACAGGTCACCATATGATGCAGAGGCCACAGGGACTGTAGAGATCTCCTCGGGTATTCCATAGCCAGCAGTGGCGGCTGGTGTTCAAATGCAGCCACTGTGCCCATCAAACGCAGCCACTGTGCCCATCAAGCGCAGCCACTGTGCCCATCAAGCGCAGCCACTGTGCCCATCAAGCGCAGCCACTGTGCCCATCAAACGCTGCCACTGTGCTCATCAATTGCAGTCACTGTGCCCATCAATTGCAGCCACTGTGCCCATAAATTGATACCACTGTGCAATCAAACGGAGCCACTGTGCCATCAAACGCAGCCACTGTGCCCATCAATTTCCGCCACTGTGCCCATCAATTGCCACCACTGTGCCCATCAATTGCCGCCACTGTGTCCATCGAACGCAGCCACTGTGTCCATCGAACACAGCCACTGTGCCATCAAACGCAGCCACTGTGCCATCGAACGCAGCCACTGTGCCATCGAACGCAGCCACTGTGCCATCGAACGCAGCCACTGTGCCATCGAACGCAGCCACTGTGCCATCGAACGCAGCCACTGTGCCATCGAACGCAGCCACTGTGCCCATCGATTACAGCCACTGTGCCCATCAATTACAGCCACTGTGCCATCGAACGCAGCCACTGTGCCCATCAATTACAGCCACTGTGCCTACAGGCGCTGTGATTGGTCGCCTGTGCCTACCAAACTGCCACCACTGTGCCCATAAATTGCCACCACTGTGCCCATCAAACGCTGCCAGTTTGCCCCATCAAATTCAACCAGTTTGTCCCCCTGCCCGGCATTTACCATTCTCGGGTCAGCGCCAGCCTCCGCGCTCCCTCCGAGTCCTCAATGTCTTCTCCCGTTCTCTTCTTGTCATCTCTGCTATGATTGGACGCCTGTCGCTTCAGCCAATCAGGTGACCGGTAACCAGACCCGGTGCACCTGATTGGCTGAGAGGCAGGTCAGTGATAGGGAAACGATTCCCTAACACAGCAGTGCGCCCGCTGTTTACCAATTTGTTAGCCTATTAGAGCCCTCATGCTCTAATTAGGAAGCCTATTAGAGCCTCTGTCTCTAATCAAGCACTGCCAAAACACCCCCAGCGCTGTAATTCAGATGACTGTCACCCAACAAGGGGCCGGACATCTGAATAGTGGGCGACAGTGGCGACAATAGATAGATTCATGCAATGCATGAATCTATCTATTGGTGATTGACGGGTGCAGGAGAGAGGGGGCGGCGCTCCGGCGCCCTCTATGGATGCACACCGCCACTGGTACATTGAGGTCATTACATGATAGGGAGGAGGACCCCGCCACTATAGAGATCTTCTCGGGTATCCCAATGCCAGGGTGGTAGATGCTGGTCATCATATGATAGGGAAGAGGCCCCCAGGACTATAGAGATCTCCTCGGGTATCCTATGGCAAGGATGGTAGATGCTGGTCACCATATGAGGAGGCGGAGTCCTTAGGAACTTTAGAGATCTGCTTGGTTATCCTATAGCCAAGATGGTTAATACAGGTCACCATATGATGAGGAGGCCTCAGGGACTGTAGCGATCTCCCCGGGTATCCCATGGCAAGGGTGGTAGATGCAGGTCATATGATGGGGGAGGAGGCCTCAGGGACTGTAGCGATCTCCCCGGGTATCCCATGGCAAGGGTGGTAGATGCAGGTCATCATATGATGGGGGAGGAGGCCTCAGGGACTGTAGTGATCTCCCCGGGTATCCCATGGCAAGGGTGGTAGATGCAGGTCATCATATGATGGGGGAGGAGGCCTCAGGGACTGTAGTGATCTCCCCGGGTATCCCATGGCAAGGGTGGTAGATGCAGGTCATTATATGATGGGGGAGGAGGCCTCAGGGACTATAGCGATCTCCCCGAGTATCCCATGGCAAGGGTGGTAGATGCAGGTCATCATATGATGGGGGAGGAGGCCTCAGGGACTGTAGTGATCTCCCCGGGTATCCCATGGCAAGGGTGGTAGATGCAGGTCATATGATGGGGGAGGAGGCCTCAGGGACTGTAGTGATCTCCCCGGGTATCCCATGGCAAGGGTGGTAGATGCAGGTCATCATATGATGGGGGAGGAGGCCTCAGGGACTGTAGCGATCTCCCCGGGTATCCCATGGCAAGGGTGGTAGATGCAGGTCATCATATGATGGGGGAGGAGGCCTCAGGGACTGTAGTGATCTACCCGGGTATCCCATGGCAAGGGTGGTAGATGCAGGTCATCATGTGATGGGGGAGGAGGCCTCAGGGACTGTAGTTATCTCCCCGAGTATCCCATGGCAAGGGTGGTAGATGCAGGTCTTTATATGATGGGGGAGGAGGCCTCAGGGACTGTAGTGATCTCCCCGGGTATCCCATGGCAAGGGTGGTAGATGCAGGTCATCATATGATGGGGGAGGAGGCCTCAGGGACTGTAGTGATCTCCCCGGGTATCCCATGGCAAGGGTGGTAGATGCAGGTCTTTATATGATGGGGGAGGAGGCCTCAGGGACTGTAGTGATCTCCCCGGGTAGCCCATGGCAAGGGTGGTAGATGCAGGTCATCATATGATGGGGAGGAGGCCTCAGGGACTATAGAAATCTCCTCCAGTATCCCATAGCCAGGATGATACATGCAGGTCACCATGTGATGAGAAGGAGGCTTGAGGGGCTACAGATTTATGCTTGGGCATCCCATGGTGAAGATAGGTGTCTTTCACCATAAAATTAGGAATTTTGCACAGGTATCCCATGGCAAGGATGGTAGATGCAGGTCATATGATGGGGGAGGAGGCCTCAGGGACTGTAGTGATCTCCCTGGGTATCCCATGGCAAGGGTGGTAGATGCAGGTCTTTATATGATGGGGGAGGAGGCCTCAGGGACTGTAGTGATCTCCCTGGGTATCCCATGGCAAGGGTGGTAGATGCAGGTCTTTATATGATGGGGGAGGAGGCCTCAGGGACTGTAGTGATCTCCCTGGGTATCCCATGGCAAGGGTGGTAGATGCAGGTCATCATATGATGGGGGAGGAGGCCTCAGGGACTGTAGTGATCTCCCTGGGAACCCATGGCAAGGGTGGTAGATGCAGGTCTTTATATGATGGGGGAGGAGGCCTCGGGGACTATAGAAATCTCCTCCAGTGTCCCATAGCCAGGATGATACATGCAGGTCACCATGTGATGAGAAGGAGGCTTGAGGGGCTACAGATTTATGCTTGGGCATCCCATGGTGAAGATAGGTGTCGTTCACCATAAAATTAGGAATTTTGCACAGGTATCCCATGGCCAAGATGGTAGATGCAGGGCACCATATGGGGAGGGGGTCTCAGGGACCATGGAGATCTACTCAATAATCCAATGGGCAGGTCTCAGAAACTATAGAAATTCTCCTGGGTATCCCATGGTCAGGAGGGTAGATGCAGGTCACCCATAGTAGGAAGAGCCATCAAGGACTATAGAGTTCTGCTTGGGTACCCTCTCCATATGATCATCTTATGGACCTTGCGTTGTGCTCCGGTGGGCTTTCATGTTGGAACAGGAAGGGGCCGTCCCCAAACTCTTCCCACAAAGTTGGGAGCATAAAATTGCCCAAAATGTCTTGGTGTGCTGACACCTTAAGAGTTCCCTTCACTGGAACTAAGGGGCCCAACCTCTGAAAAACAACCCCCTCACCATTATCCCCCCTCCACCAAATAATTTGGACCAGTGCACAAAGCAAGGTCCATAAAGACACGGATGAGCGACTTTGGGATGGAGGAACTTGACTGGCCTGCACAGAGTCCTGACCTCAACCCGATAGAACACCTTTGGGATGAATTAGAGTGGAGACTGCGAGCCGGGCCTTCTCGTCCAAACGCTCTTCTAGAAGAATGGTCAAACATTCCCATTGAAACACTCCTAAACCTTGTGGACGGCCTTCCCAGAAGAGTTGAAGCTGTTATAGCTGCAAAGGGCGGAGCCAACTCAATATTGAACCCTACGGACCAAGACTGGGATGCCATTAAAGTTCATAAAGGCAGATGTCCCAATACTTTTGGTAATCTAGTGTATATAAGAGTTGGGGAATACACTTTCCTTGTAACACCTGACATTAGGAATGTGTCCTGTGCTTTCTAGCTGGTAGGGGAATGCTGGGATTTGTGCAGAAGCTGCTAAAGTGACATGGCTCTATTACCAACTTCTCTTGTACCTTCAGACTTCAAGTACTTTGAGGATGTCGCCGATGAGTTCAGGGAGCAAGAAGGAACGCTTCTGCCGCTATGGAAGTTTCAGTACGATAAAGCCAAACGCCTGGCTGTGACTGCCCTCTGCTGGTGAGTTCAGGAAGTACAAGTAATGTGTCCGAGGCTGCTACTGTCTGAGAAATCTTTCTGTGAATGTGTATTGATCAGACCCACTGTGAAGATGGGAGCTTAACGTAGACTTGCCATTAAGGGAATGCATAGTGTTATGTGTTTATTTTATTTATTTATACATGGCTTTCCTTAAAAAAAAAAAAAATCAGAACTATTATTTATTGCATTCAGGAAATCAAAAATTCTGCAAATGCATTATTGTTTTTGATAAAAAAGACCAACAAGGGAAGACCGCACTGGACCCCAGTAATAAAATAAGACTGGGCCCCTAGTAAATAAAAAAACAAATCTTTTATTCCATGAAGGTGGGGGAATGGAGTGTCGGCTATACAGCAGCCTGAGGTACATGCCAGTAGACCAGAACTCTGAGGGCCAGCTTTAAGGCAGGGCAAAAAGGGCAGCTGCCCCGGGCCCAGTCATTCTTGTGGGGCACAAAGCAACTGCCCTTAAGCCTACACTGCCTGAAAATAGTTGACAAGTGGATTTGGCAGGGCCCAAGAAAATGTTTGCCTATGGTCCAATTTATATTAACTAGTTGCCACCTGCCCACCCGCCATCAAATGAGACGGCGGAGCAGTGCAGCTCTTGTTCTGGGTGGACGTCATATGATGGCGTCAATTGCCACCACTGTGCCCCATCAAATGCTTCCAGTGTGCCAATCAATTGCCGCTACTGTGCCCCATCAGATGCTGCCAGTGTGCCCATCAATTGCCACTACTATGCCCCATCAGATGCTGCCAGTGTGCTGATCAATTGTCGCTACTGTGCCCCATCAGATGCTGCCAGTGTGCCCATCAATTGCCGCTACTGTGCCCCATCAGATGTTGCCAGTGTGCTCATCAATTGCCGCTACTGTGCCCCATCAGATGCTGCCAGTGTGCTGATCAATTGCCGTTACTGTGCCCCATCAGATGCTGCCAGTGTGCTGATCAATTGCCGCTACTGTGCCCCATCAGATGCTGCCAGTGTGCTGATCAATTGCCGCTACTGTGCCCCATCAGATGCTGCCAGTGTGCTGATCAATTGCCGCTACTGTGCCCCATCAGATGCTGCCAGTGTGCTGATCAATTGCCGCTACTGTGCCCCATCAGATGCTGCCAGTGTGCTGATCAATTGCCGCTACTGTGCCCCATCAGATGCTGCCAGTGTGCTGATCAATTGTCGCTACTGTGCCCCATCAGATGCTGCCAGTGTGCTCATCAATTGTCGCTACTGTGCCCCATCAGATGCTGCCAGTGTGCCAATAAATTGCCGCTACTGTGCCCCATCAGATGATGCCAGTGTGCTGATCAATTGTCGCTACTGTGCCCCATCAGATGCTGCCAGTGTGCCAATAAATTGCCGCTACTGTGCCCCATCAGATGCTGCCAGTGTGCTCATCAATTGTCGCTACTGTGCCCCATCAGATGCTGCCAGTGTGCTCATCAATTGTCGCTACTGTGCCCCATCAGATGCTGCAAGTGTGCCAATAAATTGCCACTACTGTGCCCCATCAGATGCTGCCAGTGTGCTGATCAATTGTCGCTACTGTGCCCCATCAGATGCTGCCAGTGTGCCCATCAAATGCCGCTACTGTGCCCTATCAGATGCTGCCAGTGTGCCCATCAAATGCCGCTACTGTTCTCCATCAGATGCTGCCAGTGTGCCTATCAACTGCCACTACTGTGCCCCATCGGATGCTGCAGAGGGGAATAATCAGCAATCTCCTATAGTACACACAGCAGGCCTATCACCACCACCCACAATCATAGGAGAGATCGGTGCTGGGGGATGGAATGGTCAATAGAGAGGGAGATCGGTGGAGGAGGGGCACACACACAGACCCCCCATGTACCTTCTTTGACTCCTGGCATCTTGGCGCTGTCGATGCTGATGTCAGCCATGGTCGCAGTGTATATGCTCTGTAGGGATCCTGTCTAGTAGACAGAGGGAAGGTGATCTCCGGCTGTCATTGGTGGCAGCTTGGATCCCTGAGTGACACGATCGCTCCAATCCCTAGGATGCCAGGATCCGATGGAGTCGGGAGACGCAGCGCGTATGGCAATACAGACGGGACAAAATCTGTGCGGGGCAGGGGCTGGCCAAACAATCGCATGATGTCACCCAGGCATGGCAGGCCGCGGTTTAACTCTTGTGCTGTCCATTATAAGCATGTTCCCAGCGTGTGTGTGTTCAGTAGTGATGAACGGAATACGCCATATTCGATTTCGCGATATTTCGCGAATATATAGAAGAATATTCGCTAATATCGAATATTCGTGATATTTTATCAAAAAAATAAAAAATTGCGAAATTTCGCTAGTGCGAATGCGAAATTGATTGCGAAATTCTCGTCAACACGCGAAAACGGAGATCATTTCCTGGATTACTAAACTAATAGGCACTAAACACTAACTCTACTTACACAAACTTATATGACTAAACTAAAGCTAATTTTTTTTTTTTTAATACACAAAACACAGAAGGGCAGAGAACGCATTCGCGAATATTCGTAATACGAATATTCGCATTGCGAATATTCGGCAACATAAAAGGATCGCCCTTAGCTACTCGGCCCAGGGTCTCTAATCATACCAGCAATGCTTTTAGACGTCGATGGAGATCACTAGGATGTGATCTGTTTTTAAAAATAAATTTGAAAAAATATAGCAAATATTCACCGCGATATTCGATTTATTCGCGAATACTCGAATATGCAATATTCGTAACAAATATTCGCAATGCAAATATTCGTGAGCAACACTAGTGTTCAGTGATCCCACTCCTTCCTATACAGACAGGGTGAGGGGTCTGTAGCACTATGGCCAGCACTTACCTTCCATTGCACCTCTCCTCTCCACTCTAAATCCACTGCACATGCACTCCAGTTAACTCCACCCCCACATTGACGCCAAAAGTACCACCCACTATCCTCTCCACCGGTCCCTGCCGCACAAATCCTAGCCAGTTTATAGGCATACTGACAAATCTGATAGAGTGGGAGTGTGTGCGGGCGCACAGCTTGTGCCCTGCACACGCCCTAAACACAGGCAAATCAGCTTCCCAGCCTGAAATTAGCTGATTGCAGGCTGGGGAGCTTCCTATAGACCGCTGCATGTCCGGCGCCTGGTTACTCTTAAAGTGATTTTTTTTTGTAACAGCTTGGACGGGCCACCACTGCCCAGCTGGCAGCTTCTGAAATGGGGCCGGGTTTAGAGCCGCCATCAGGAATTATGGGGCCCCAGGGAACCGAGGGGGGGGGGGGGGTAGCCATCCGGGGCCCTAAGGACCTCTGGGCCCTTTAAAAAAAAAAAAGAATAAAAAAGAATAAAAGATTAAAAAATGTGTTTTATAAATGAAAGAAAAAAAGGGTGGTTGCCATCGGAGGCCCTGGGGGCCTCTAGGCTCTTTAAAAAAAAATATATATATAAAAAAATTAAAAAACATGTTTTAGGGAAAAAAAAGAGGGGGTTGCCATCCTGGGCCCTGGGGACCTCTGGGCCCTTTAATAAAAAAGGGGGGAAAAAAGATTTTAAACATAACATTTTTTTTTCTTATAAAAAAAAGGGGGGGGGGTTGCCATCTGGAGCCCTGGGGGACCTAAAAACAACAAAATATATATATATATAAAATGTATTTTTTTTTTAAATGTGTATATAAAAAAATATATTATTCTTTTATAAAAAAAAGGGGGGGGGGTTTCCATCTGGGGCCCCTTACAAAAAAAATAAAAATAAAACAATTGAAATAAAAAAAGAGGGTTGCCATCCGGGCCCCTGGGGATCTCCGGGCCCCTTACAGGTGTACTGCGTGTACCCCCCTGATGGTGGCCCGGGGGGGGGGGGTGGTCCCTACACCCAGAAGTTCTTACAAGTGGAGGATGGTAAATCTAGACATGTTTGTCTCCAGATGAGGAGATCCTGTGGTGCCCGGCGCCCGCATGGAATTAGTACAAGAGTCTCAGTGGACAGGTGATCCCAGCCAAAGTGAAATGTTATGATTTAGCACAGGGCTCCATACACATCATATACAGATCGGGACACCGAATACATTTATTCTTTTCTTATGTAACTAGAAATCTCATGTCTGACCCTCTTCACGTTCAGGATCAGCGTGCACACAGGGCATGTAGAAAGTATTCCTTTAATTCATAATTCAGGAGGAAGGGACCCAGGAGGGAGCAGTCAGGCAGATGTTATCACTTTGCATGGCTGGCCGCACACAGGAAGATGTGTCCCCGATCCCCACGAGGAGACATCTGTCTGTACACTGCGGCACCGCACACCGCTGCTTCTTCTCATGTGACTTGCCCAGCGGACTGGAGCAGAATTAACACCTTCCCTTTCCTGTTCTCTCTCATCAGCTGGATTAAGAATGTTCTTTAACCACTTAAGCCCCGGACCATTTTGCTGGTCAATGACCGGGCCACTTTTGTGATTCAGCACTGTGTCGCTTAAACTGACAATGCCTGGCAATCACAGGCCGCCCAGCCCCCCGCCCGTTATACTTACCTGAGCCCGTTTGCCTGCTCGGCTCGTCTCCAGGCATCCTCTTCTCCATGGAGTCCCGTCTCTTGGTTGGATAGATTGATAGCAGCGCGGTCATTGGCTTCCGCTGCTAGCAATCAAATCCAGTGGAGCGGGGAGCGGAACCGAGTCTACACTCTGGCCTAGATTCACAGAGTGTTGGGCGCACATTACGCCGCCGTAGCGCAAACGCCGTACGCCATGCCAACGCAGCGCGGAGAGGCAAGCACTGCATTCAGCAAGCTATTGCTCTCAACGCTGCGTCGGCTTGGCATATTTTTCGAAGGCGCAGGCCGGCGTAGGTGGAAGTGGGCGTGACCCCATGCAAATGATAGTCCGAGCATGGTGCAGTGTTTTACGCCCGGCGTATCACGAACTGCGCATGCGCCGTGACGTTGCCGTGACGTGGACACATGAAACGGCACCCTTATGCGCATGCTCACAACTACGCCGGCACAACTGCCTAAGCTACACCAGATCACTACGTACTCCGTGAACGTAACGTACGCCCAATACGCCGATCTGTGTTCTCTGGTGCAGACCTTTGCATGTCTGTTGCCAAGTTGTGCCTCATTTATGGCGAATAACTTTACGCCGGACGTACAATTTACACGCACCTCGCGTAGCATGCGCCGGGCGCACGTACGTGAATTTGCATGTTTGAATGCCTAATCAATGGGAGCAGCAACATGCGTCCAGCCCATATGTGCGCCCACGCTACGCCGGTGTATGTAAGCTACATCGGCGTAGGGTGGCCAGTTTTTAGGCGTATGTTGGTTTGTGGGTCCGGCGTACACATACGCCGGCGCACATTTGCACTTCCGTCGGCGTAAGTGCTTTGTGAATATGGGCCATTGTGTCTATGAGACGGGAGTGCGCCTGCTGAGAGAGCGGCTGTGGGACCCCAGAACAGGAGGATCGGGGCCACTCTGTGCAAAACAAACTGCACAGTGGTGATTGGTATGACATGTTTGTTATTTAAAAAAAAATAAAAATTAAGCTTTACAAACCCTTTAACCACTTCAGCCCCGGACCATTATGCAGGTTAACTGCTTAAGGACCGCCTCCTGCACATATACGTCAGCAGAATGGCACGGCTAAGCACATCCACGTATATTTACGTCGGTACTAGTACCCAGCCGTGGATCACGCGCGCCCGCGGCGCACTCCCGTGACCCGGTCCGAAGCTCGTAGAGAGCATCCTGACTCTCCTGTAATCCAAGGGAGGGGGCGAGCATGACACTCCACACCAGGGAGAAAGCCTTGCATTACGGTGTGGAGTTACAGACAGAAGAACAGGAAGTGAGGATTTCTCAGAAGAAATAAGGACATTTAAAAGCAAAATGGAAGGATGAGGTAAGTGAAGGAGGACTGCACTAAGGTAAAGGAAGCTATTTAGGGAAAAAATAATTGTACCTTTACAACCCCTTTAAGATTTTTTTTTCTGTAAAACCAAGGAAGCAGAAGAAACCTCTGTATTCTGTACCGCAAACACGACCGTTAATAAAATGTTTTTTGTTACAAAAAAAAGCACGGAAGCATTAAAACCTCTGTAGTGTAATAACATGTTTTTTTTTTTTTTTAAATGCAGTACATATAATTGTAGAAAAAACTATTCCTGTCGTACAAAGCATCACAAAATATGCATACAGTATACACATGCACTACCTATCTATCCTTCCCAACAAATTATGATTAACAGTGTATGCAAGAGAGATACGCTAAAAGTTGCTTATCTTGGGTTGTAGATTTTTAAGTATCATAATTTGTCACCATTCCATGAGTGTGGGCAATTTCAAAGCATTACATGTTGGGTATCTATTTACTCGGCGTAACTTCATCTTTTATATTATACCAAACATGTGGGTTATATATTGTATTTTTTTTTTTTTGCACTAAAATTCATTAAACACTTACCACCCGGCCTATAGCAAAATGACGGCCGGGCGGTGGTTCAGTTATCCTGACTGGGCGCCACATGACGCCCAGCTGCCGCATGCCCGTGGGGGTACACATCGCAGCGATCGGTGGTGAGGTGTGTCAGTCTGCCACACCGCTACACCGATCTTGGTAAAGAGCCTCCGACAGAGGCCCTTTACCACGTGATCAGCTGTGTCCAATCACGGCTGATCACAATGTAAACAGGAAGAGCAATTGATCGGCTCTTCCTCACTCGTGTTTCACAGATGCGAGTAGAGGAGAGCTGATCGGCGGCTTTCCTGACAGGGGGGATTTGCGCTGATTGTTTATCAGCGCAGCCCCCCCTCGGATGACCACCAGGGAAGCCGCCAGAACCTCCAGGGAACTCCCTAACATGTGGATGGCCAGGTACATTCCCCCATGGCCATCCACATGCATCAATATATGCCCATTATATGCCAATTAGGGCCGAAACAACTAATCGATTATGAAATGCATCGATTACAATTTTCATAATGGGTTAATCGGCCAGTAACATAATGGGGGTTAAAAAAACTAAAACCAGCCCTTTATAGTACAAAAAAGCAAATCGCTAATGTAAATATTACTTTCACTGTCCCACATTAAAACAATGACCCCCTTACGGTAGCGATTATTTGCTCTTTTTGTACTTATTTTTGTTTGTTTTTAACCCCCATTATGTTACTAAACACCTCAGGCCGGGTCACACCTCTGTGTGTTTTTGGTGCTTTTTGCAGAAACACACTACAGATCATTTCCATGTTTTCCTATGGGACACGTTCACATCCAGGATTTTTTTCAGCGGCTGCGTATTTGGAAACGGCGAGGAGTTTTTAATGCAAAACGGTGCTATTTTGTGTGGGTTTTTCTGGTTCAATATACTTCAATGGAGAAGCTGCAGAAAAGCATGGAGTGTGTTTTTGCAGCAATTTGTGTTTTGTAATCCGCCCGACAACAAATTGGCCCCAAAAAATAAAAATAAAATAAATGGTAATTTTTTTTATTTTTAAGGCTATTATCCGATTAATCGAAACAATAATCGGCCAACTAATCGATTATGAAAATAATCGTTAGTTGCAGCCCTAATGCCAATCAGTGCCCACAAATGGGCAGTGACTGGCAGGGCCGGATTCCAAACAAGGCCAGGCCTCGGGGCGGCAGTGGGTGCAGGGGCGGCACTGTGGCTAAGAGGAGAGGACAATTTCACTTTAATTTCGGGCGTTTCCCCTGTCATGCGGATGGTGAGAGAAGAGAAAACAGAGGGAAGAGGAGGTGAGATGGTTCTCGGCAGTAGCAACCCCCCTCCCGGTTCTCAATGTCATTTTCTCATTTTCGGCAGCAGCACCCCCCAGGTTCTCAGTGTCATTTTCATCAGTACCAATCCCAGTCCCCCTCCGCTTCTCAATGCATCTCAGTATCCTGCCGAAAAAGTCCCCCGGCGGATAATGTCCCCCCTGTAGTGCATAGGCGAGGGCGGCATTGAAGGACCCGTCCTTGGGGAGGCAAAGGGAGTAAATCCGGGCCTGCTGACTGGCACCATTATGGGACAAATAAAATCAGTGATGTCCAGCAATGCCACCCATCAGTGTCATCAGTCCCACCTATCAGTGCCCATTTGTGCCACCCATAAGTACACATCAATGCCGCCTATGAGTGCCCATCAGTGCCACCCATGAGTACCCATCAGTCCCACCTATCAGTGCCACCCATAAGTACCCATCAGTGTCACCTATCAGTGCCAATCTGTGCCACCCATAAGTACCCATCAGTGCCACCTATGAGTGCCCATCAGTGCCACCTTTCAGTGCCCATCATCAGTGCCGCCTATCAGTGTCCATTAGTGCTTCCTTATCAGTGCCTGTCATTTGAAGAAGAAAACGTATCTTTTTCCCCAAAAAATAACAGAAACAAAGAAAAACTTTTTTTTTTCCCCACATTTTCTGTCTTTTTTTTATCTGTTGAGCAAAAAATAAATATCGCAGAGGTGATAAAATATCACCAAAAGAAAGCTCTATTTGTGGGAACAAAATTATAAAAAAAATGTTTGGGTACAGTGTAGCACGACCGCGCTATTGTCATTCAAATGGCGAAAGCGCTGAAAGCTGAAAATTGGTCTGGGCAGGAAGGTGTGTAAGTGCCCCCCGGTATGGAAGGGGTTAAACTGTTTTTTTTTTTTTTTTTTAAATGATTTTGAAAACCGCTGTGCAAATACTGTGGGACATAAAAAATTGAATATATATATATAAAATGTTTGGGGGTTCTGAGTAATTTTCTAGCAAAAAATACTGATTTTTACTTGTAATAAAAATAGTGCTTCAGAAAAGTCGTGGAGCTGAAGCATTTGGAATCTTCAGTTGTAGATGCTCCGCCTCCATACATTCTCACTGATGTCTTCTTCTCCCACAGGAGCCCCAAGTACAAAGACCTGTTTGCGGTTGGCCACGGATCCTGTAAGTATCTCCTCTGTCAGTGAGATGAATGGTGGGATGGTGGAGGTGACAGGGGGGGGGGGGGATGTCATGTTGCTGTCACAGAGAAATTTTGGGGGGTTACTAAAAATGTTGCGTCTCTTGGGGTTACAGGACTGGTCTTTATCTCCCATAGTCAGTGTAACGGGAGGGCCCGTGGGACCCAGAGGCTCTTGAAGGGTGAGGGGTACTCCTGTTTCAGCTTCACCAATACTCTTGTGTCTAGGGTCATCCTATGTCCACTAGGGGCATAGGATGACTGAAAAATGATATCTTGGATTACATGAGATGGGGCAGTAATGATACTCCACAATATATTTAAAGCGGAGCTCCACCCTAAAGTGGAACTCACGCTGATCGGAACCCTCCCCCCCCTCCGGTGTCACAGTCTCTTCCGGCCCCCTCCGGTGTCACAGCCACTTCCGGCCCAGCAGTCTCGGACAGAATGCGGGCATGTCGTCACCTCCCTTCGCCCCCCGTTGTGTGCTGGGAACTCTCGGCTCCCAGCACACAGCGGGAGCCAATCGGCAGGCACAGCGCGACTCGCGCATGTGCCGTAGGGAACCGGGCAGTGAACCCGGAGCGCTTCACTTCCTAGTTCCCTCACCGTGGATGGAGGGGGGAGCAGCAGAGAGACGAGCGATCGCTCGTCCCTTGCTGCGGACGGCGCTGGAATCCAGGTCAGGTAAGTGTCCTAATATTAAAAGTCAGCAGCTGTAGTATTTGTAGCTGCTGGCTTTTAATATTTTTTTGAGCGGACATCCGCTTTAAGAATGTCTAGAAGAACTAATTACAACCGGTCAATAGAGCGACTCGTTCAATGTGGAACATAGTCTGTTAAGGGGGTAATTAAGTCTGCTACTGTCATGTAAATTAACCTTAGTTTGGCTTCTAAAGACCTGTTCATTGTGTGATGCTAATTACCACTGTATTGTGTGAATGTTCTATTGATGATAGATGTGGAATGTGAATTAGCACACAGGTCAGATGTCTGACTTATGTTTACTAAAGGAATGTGTATTGTATTGAGGTGAGAAGAGCCGGAGTCTTGCTTAGCTCCTGTGGATTGTGTCAGACCCGGTGCCAGAAAGTCTATCCAAGATAATGTGTATTGGAGGCTCGTTAGTACCCATTGTATGATGTTGTGGTTGGAGTCTGTCATTGTCCCTTTGTTTACTGCAGCATGCTTTTTGATGTATATAAGAGCCTGAGTTTACCATTAAAGATCTATCCGTTTGGAACCAGAGAACAGAGCTGTGTGTCTCGTTTTTCTGGGGAATTCTTATGGGTCCTGTCTGCTGGATTGTGGAGTGTCGAAAAGCTGTCGTGGGTGGAATGGAATATCGTAAACGGTGTTAACCCCTGACCGTTACAGTCAGTTACCCCGTGCCAGCCCTGCACTGTCTGGGTACTGAACACTATACAGATTTCTGACATCCTGTACACTCTACCAACTGACGGCCCTCCAGCTGTTGCGGAACTACAAGTTCTATCATTCCTCTACCTATGGGAGTCATTCTTGTAACTATCAGCCCTGCAATGCCTCATGGGAGTTGTATGGGTAGTAGCACCTACTTATACAGTGGAACCTCGCTTTAAGAGTAACTTGGTTTGAGAGCGGTTTGATTTGCGAGCAATGTTTTTTTTTTTTTAATTCTGACTAGGTTTGCGGGTGTTGACTCCCAAGACGAGCAGAATTCAAGCTAAATAGGTCTGCAGTACCTTATTTGGCCTGAGGTACGGGGGCGCAGGACCTGAACATTGCCATACAGGGGGAGCAGGAGCCGAGCAGTACCTCATTTGGCCTGAGGTACAGGGAAGCAGGAGCCGAGCAGAGCCGAAAATAGGCCTGCAGTAGCTCATTTGGCCTGAGGTACGGGGCGCAGAAGCCGAACATTGGCCTGCAGTACCTCATTCCGCCTAAGGTACAGGGGGTGCAGGAGCCGAGCAGAGCCGAAAATAGGCCTGCAGTACCTCATTTAGCCTGAGGTACGGGGGCGCAGGACCCAAACATTGGCCTGCAGTACCTCATTTGGCCTGAGGTACGGGGCGCAGAAGCCGAACATTGGCCTGCAGTACCTCATTTGGCCAGAGGTACGGGGGCGCAGGAGCCGAACATTGGCCTGCAGTACCTCATTTGGCCTGAGGTACAGGGGCACAGAAGCCGAGCCAAAGTGTCCTCTGGCCTTTCGGCGCTCTCTGGCGCCCCCCCCCACCTCTGGCCACATTCGGTATTGCATCCCATTGAAGTCAATGCGGAACAAATTATTTTCGTTTGCATTGACTTCAGTGGGAAAACTCGCTTTGATATACAAGTACTTTGGATTACGAGCATTCTGCTGGAACGGATTATACTCGTAATCGGAGGTTCCGCTGTATATTGTTTATAGACTCTGAAAAGTGGGAGTTCCACTCGTGGCAGCCGCTGTCACATTTTAAAATCGCCGCGGCTATGTGGGGCTCCATAAGCACAGCCGCATCATTCAACCACAGGGCTCTGTGAATGAATAAACTACAAGTCCCATCGGCCACTGTGGCAGATGGGATTTGTAGTTTCAATGACTGATCAGCACCCTTGTAGTCCATTCACTTTCCCTGCAGCTCGGAAACTGCCAGTCCTTATGGAGGTATGGGCATAGAGCTATAGGAAGAGCCTGCAGGAGCCTGATGATGTACCCACTGATCTCAGGTGCAATGCTCTGCAGACTCCTGAGAAAATAATAATAAATGCACATTTTTTTTAACCTGCAAAAAATGTGCATTTATTTGTCAAAAAGGGGACTTGGCTTTGGGAGAGGGATTGAGTAGAAGGTCCTCAGCAAATAGAACAATCAGCTCCATTCTTGTAGAATTCCTCCCTCTAGTGGCCAGATTCAGCATTGCTTCAGTTTAATAAATGTTCAGGATTGAATTGTCTCTTTGCAGCCAAGTTGGGAAATCACCTACTTTGTTTTCTTATCATGTTCCCTTCACATGGCATAACCTAAAAAAAGAATAATAAATACATTTAAAAATGTAAAACATTTCAAACGGCTGCTTACATTTTTATATGCTTTTTTTTTTCCTGACAGCTCCAAAATGTAGATTTTCTCCTATTATGTAACATAAAAGCCGTATTAAAGGGGTTGTAAAGGTACAAATTTTTCCTAAATATCTTGCTTTACCTTAGTGCAGTCCTCCTTCGCTTACCTCATCCTTCCATTTTGCTTTTAAATGTCCTTATTTCTTCTGAGAAATCCTCACTTCCTGTTCTTCTGTCTGTAACTCCACACAGTAATGCGAGGCTTTCTCCTGGGTGTGGAGTGTCGTGCTCGCCCCCCTCCCTGGAATACAGGAGAGTCAGGACGCTCTCTAACACACAGCTCCTTTCTCTATCTGCAACGTAGAGAGCGTTCTGACTCTCCTGTAGACCAAGGGAGGGGGCGAGTGCGACACTCCACACCAGGGAGAAAGCCTCGCATTACTGTGTGAAGTTACAGACAGAAGAACAGGAAGTGAGGATTTCTCAGAAGAAATAAGGACATTTAAAAGAAAAATGGAAGGATGAGGTAAGCAAAGAAGGATTGCACTAAGGTAAAGGAAGATATTTAGGATTTTTTTTTTCCCTTTACAACCCCTTTAACCACTTCCTGACGGGCGTACAACTATATACGGCCGCAGGGTGGATCTAAATTTCTTGGTCGCCGTCTTTTTACGGCCTCCGCTCCTCCGCGCCACGGGGGGTGCGTGAGTGCCGCCGGCAGCGCGTGCATGCCCGCCGCATCACTGAGATGCCAATGCGCGTGCCTGGCGACCGCAATGTCTGCCAGGCACTCGCGATCGGTGGTTACAGAGACAAGGACGTGGATCTGTGTGTGTAAATACAGAGATCCACGTCCTGTCAGGAGAGAGAGGAGACCGATCTGTGTCCCTTGTACATAGGGACACAGATCGGTCACCTCCCCCGTCACCCCCCTCCCCCCACAGTTAGAACACAACACAGGGTACACATTTAACCCCTTCCTCACCCCCTAGTGTTAACCCCTTCAATGCCAGTCACATTTAATTAGTGCAAAGGCAGGAAATAGTTATTTAATTTTTTTTTTTAATAGAGTTGATGACTTCCCCTGTCATTGTCCTGGAGACAGGAGCGTGGGGGGGTTACTGGCTGGCGAGACAGGAGCGCGGGGGGTTACGGGAGAGACAGGAGCGTGGGGGGTTACTGGAGAGACAGGAGCGTGGGGGGGTTACTGGAGAGACAGGAGCGTGGGGGGTTTACTGGAGAGACAGGAGCGTGGGGGGGTTACTGGAGAGACAGGAGCGTGGGGGGGTTACTGGAGAGACAGGAGCGTGGGGGGGTTACTGGAGAGACAGGAGCGTGAGGGGGTTACTGGAGAGACAGGAGCGTGGGGGGGTTACTGGAGAGGCAGGAGCGCGGGGGGTTACTGGAGAGACAGGAGCGTGAGGGGGTTACTGGAGAGACAGGAGCGTGGGGGGGTTACTGGAGAGGCAGGAGCGCGGGGGTTTACTGGAGACAGACAGGAGCGTGGGGGGGGTTACTGGAGAGACAGGAGCGTGGGGGGGTTACTGGAGAGACAGGAGCGTGAGGGGGTTACTGGAGAGACAGGAGCGTGGGGGGGTTACTGGAGAGGCAGGAGCGCGGGGGGTTACTGGAGAGACAGGAGCGTGGGGGGGGGTTACTGGAGAGACAGGAGCGTGGGGGGGTTACTGGAGAGACAGGAGCGTGTGGGGGGTTACTGGAGAGACAGGAGCGTGGGGGGGTTACTGGAGAGGCAGGAGCGCGGGGGGTTACTGGAGAGACAGGAGCGTGGGGGGTTACTGGAGAGACAGGAGCGTGGGGGGGTTACTGGAGAGACAGGAGCGTGGGGGGGTTACTGGAGAGGCAGGAGCGCGGGGGTTACTGGAGAGACAGGAGCGTGGGGGGGGTTACTGGAGAGACAGGAGCGTGGGGGGGTTACTGGAGAGACAGGAGCGGCGGGGGTTACTGGAGAGACAGGAGCGTGGGGGGTTACTGGAGAGACAGGAGCGTGGGGGGTTACTGGAGAGACAGGAGCGTGGGGGGGTTACTGGAGAGACAGGAGCGTGGGGGGGTTACTGGAGAGGCAGGAGCGCGGGGGGTTACTGGAGAGACAGGAGCGTGGGGGGTTACTGGAGAGACAGGAGCGTGGGGGGGTTACTGGAGAGACAGGAGCGCGGGGGGTTACTGGAGAGACAGGAGCGTGGGGGGGTTACTGGAGAGACAGGAGCGTGGGGGGTTACTGGAGAGACAGGAGCGTGGGGGGTTACTGGAGAGGCAGGAGCGCGGGGGGTTACTGGAGAGACAGGAGCGTGGGGGGTTACTGGAGAGACAGGAGCGTGGGGGGGTTACTGGAGAGACAGGAGCATGGGGTTACTGGAGAGACAGGAGCGCGGGGGGTTACTGGAGAGACAGGAGCGTGGGGGGTTACTGGAGATGCTGGGGTCACTGTCTTTGTACCAGAGAAGCTTACTCAAAAAGGAACGCAGTTGTAGTACCTGCAAATGTCACAAGATGTCAGTATAGTATAGTCTGTTAGTTCCATTCATAGTGATACAAAGCAGAGCGGAGTCTTCTTACATCCAGAGGTATATGCTGTAATACACCTCCACCCCCATCCCCCAATAATTGTTTATTTCCTATTCCAAGGTAGCAGGGACGACTATGCAAATCATTAGATGTTACAAGGCCGATTGTCCATCCAGAGCTGCTGACATTATTTATTCCAAACTACCTGTAGATGCTTCATTGCCCCTCCCCTTTCCCTCCTTCCTCATTGACATGCTAATGAGATTTTTCAATAAAACATTTCCATTTTCACTATATACCATATTTTATACCCAGTGATGTCATCACTAGGTCTCTGTGCTTCTGAATGCAATGCAGGCAGATTGTGGCTGGTGGGAGGAGCCGTCAGGGTGCTGTACATATCTTCCTGAGGACATCCCAGCGCCCGGCCTCAGTAGTGAAGGGCGCTCGGTGGTGTCTGTGGGTCAGGGCACTGTATGGTCCAGTATGATAACCCCCACACATTCTCTCCCCCTCTCACAGATGACTTCATGAAGCAGACCGCGGGGATGCTGCTCCTCTACACCTGAAGAACCCGTCCTTCCGGAATACATCTTCAGCACAGAGAGCGGAGTCATGTGTCTGGACATCCATAAAGAACAACCCTACCTGGTGGCCGGTGGGCTTCTACGATGGGAAACGTGGCCATCTTCAACACCAAATCCAGCAGCCCCCAGCCAAAGTACATGAGCTCAGCCAAGTCCGGCAAACACACCGACCCGTGTGGCAGGTCAGTGTCCCAAAAAATTAATAATGACAGGGAGGGAGCTCCAGCACACACTCTGTGATTGTCAGCCTCAGCTCTGTTCCTGTGCTGTGTTAAGGGGGTGTGTCCCTTCCCTCCAATCAGCTCTCAGCTCTCCTCACTGAGCTCTGCAGTGTGTAATTTCATCTCTCCGTCTTTCGCCTTTTCTGCCTGCCCCTCTGCCCATCACTGTGCCCCCCCCCCCCCCCCCCCAGATGTGCTCAGACTAGCAATACCCCATCCAATGTGTCATATACACCTGCAACTTGCACCTCCGCCATCTTCAGAGCTGAGCCTGGCCATGTCATCTGTGTTCAGATACTGCTGGGGAAAGAACGACAACACTCCTTGTAACTCCAGTAGAGGTCCACAGGTGACTACAGGCTGCCTGTGGTCTGGGGGCTGCATGTGGTCTGGGGGCTGCATGTGCTGTCAGGGGGCTGCATGTGCTGTCAGGGGGCTGCATGTGCTGTCAGGGGGCTGCATGTGGTCTGGGGGCTGCATGTGGTCTGGGGGCTGCATGTGGTCTGGGGGCTGCATGTGGTCTGGGGACTTCATGTTATACGAGGACTGCATTTGGTGTGGGGGCTGCATGTGGTCCGAATTCTGCATTTAGTCTGGGGGCTGCATGTGGTCCGAATTCTGCATTTAGTCTGGGGGCTGCTTGTGGTCTGGGGGCTGCATGTGGTCCGAATTCTGCATGCATTAGTCTGGGGGGCTGCATGTGGTCCGAATTCTGCATTTAGTCTGGGGGCTGCATGTGGTCTGGGGCTGCATGTGGTCCGAATTCTGCATTTAGTCTGGGGGCTGCATGTGGTCTGGGGGCTGCATGTGGTCCGATTTCTGCATGTGGTCTGGGGGCTGCATGTGGTCCGATTTCTGCATGTGGTCCCCTGGGGGCTGCATGTGGTCCGAATTCTGCATTTAGTCTGGGGCTGCATGTGGTCCAAATTTTGCGTTTAGTCTGGGGGCTGCATGTGTCCTGGGGGCTGCATGTGGTCCGAATTCTGCATTTAGTCTGGGGGCTGCATGTGGTCTGGGGGCTGCATGTGGTCCGATTTCTGCATGTGGTCTGGGGGCTGCATGTGGTCCGAATTCTGCATTTAGTCTGGGGGCTGCATGTGGTCCAATTCTGATTCTGCGTTTAGTCTGGGGGCTGCATGTGGTGTGGGGGCTGCATGTGGTCTGATTTCTGCATTTAGTCTGGGGCTGCATGTGGTGTGGGGGCTGCATGTGGTCTGATTTCTGCATGTGGTCTGGGGGCTGCATGTGGTCCGATTTCTGCATGTGGTCCGATTTCTGCATTTAGTCTCGGGGGTGCATGTGGTCCGATTTCTGCATTTAGTCTCGGGGGTGCATGTGGTCCGATTTCTGGTCCGATACGAGTGAGGGGAAGATGGCCCCCACCCGTCTCCATAGCATAGCAGGGCTGAAGCCACGTCAAAACGCGTCCTCGTGTTGGTGTCTTTGGTGTTATCACTTTGAACAATAAAAGGCAATCGCAATTCCTGGATGTGCAGCCATTTCTTTTCTTCCAAGTTTCCCACGGAGGCGGGTCGGGGGCTGGCGCTCTACGAGACGTTCCACCTCCGGTTATCACCCTACACCTGGAGGAGCGGCTCGTTGCATTTGTTTTATTGATGTCAAAACGTCACTTACGCCCAATACGTCTTTAGGGCACATTATTTTGTTTTATTGCATTTTAGTGTAAATATGAGACGTGACGTCTTTCTGACCCCCAGATCTCATATATAAGAGGACCTGTCATGCTTTTTTTCTATTACAAGGGATGTTTACATTCCCTGTAATAGGAATAAAAGTGACCCATTTTTTTTGTTAAAACGATGTAAAAAATAAATAAAATCAAGTACAATAAATAATCAAAAAAAAAATATATATTTTTAAAGCGTCCTGTCCCGGCGAGCTTGTGTGCAGAAGCGAACGCATATATGAGTAGCGCCCGCATATGAAAATGGAGTTTAAACCACACATCATATATGTCGCCGCGATCATTAGAGCGAGAGCAATAATTCTAGCCCTAGACCTCCTCTGTAACTCAAAACTGGCAACCTGTAGAATTTTTTAAACGTCACCTATGGAGATTTCTAAGGGTAAAAGTTTTTTACGAGCAGACGCAATTCTGAAGCGTGACATGTTGGGTATCAATTTACTCGCCGTAACATCATCTTTCACAACTTAAAAAAAAATTGGGCTGACTGTACTGTTGTCTTATTTTTTTTAATTAAAAAAATGTGTATTTTTTACAAAACAAGTGCGCTTGTAAGACCGCTGCGCAAATACGGTGTGCCAGAAAGTATTGCAACGGCCGCCATTTTATTCTTTAGGGTGTTAGAAAAAATGATTTATAATGTTCTCAGTAATTTTCTAGCAAAAAAAAAGTGTTTTTAACTTGTAAATAGCGAGTCTGAAAAAGAGGCTGGTCCATAAGTGGTTCGGATGCTCTGCTTATACCCAATCATGTTAATTACCCTAATTAGCTGCCTGTCCTTCCAGCTCTTCCTTGTTGGCACAACGCGCACTTTGCCAGCTTTTTGTTGCCCCGTCCCAACTTTTTTGAGATGTGTTGCTGCCGTCAATTTCACAATGACCTGATTTTTAACCACTCCCATACGGGGCCATTACGCTAATTTTCAGCTTTTTTCGCATTTTGAATGACAATTGCGCGGTCATTCTACACTGTACCCAAATGAAATTTTTATCATTTTGTTCCCACAAATAGAGCTTTCTTTTGGTGGTATTTGATCACCTCTGCGATTTTTTTTTTTTTTGCGCAACAACTAAAAAAAGACCGAAAATTTGGAAAAAAATTAATTTTTTTTTTTTTTTTTGTGTTGATTTTTTTTTTGTAAATAAGTACGTTTTCTTCTTCAATTACGGCACTGATATGGCTGCACTGATAAGGCGGCACTGATGGGCACCAATGAGGTGGCACTGATAGGCGGCACTGGTATGCAGCACTGATGTGCACTCATAGGCAGCACTGATGGGCACTTATAGGCGGCACTGATGGGTACTTATGGATGACAATGATGGGTACTTATGGATGACACTGATGGGTACTTATGGATGACACTGATGGGTACTTATGGATGACACTGATGGGTACTTATGGATGACACTGATGGGTACTTATGGATGACAATGATGGGTACTTATGGATGACACTGATGGGTACTTATGGATGACACTGATGGGTACTTTTGGATGACACTGATGGGTACTTATGGATGACACTGATGGGTACTTATGGATGACACTGATAGGTGGGCATGGATAGGAACAGAGAGGTGGCACTGATGGACACTGAGGGATGGCACTGATGATTACGATGGTGACATTGCTGGGCATCACTGTTTTATGTTTTATATGGTGTGCCCATGTTGCCAGTCAGTGCCCATTTGAGGGCACTGATTGGCATCTATTGCGAATGGGCACTTATAGGCGGCACAGATGGGTACTTATGGGTGGCACTGATGGGTACTTATGGGTGGCACTGATGGGTACTTATGGATGACACTGATGGGTACTTATGGATGACACTGATAGGTGGGCATGGATAGGAACTGAGAGGTGACACTGATGGACAGCACTTATAGGCGGCACTGATAGGCAGCGCTGGTATGCAGCACAGATGGGCATCTATAAGCGACACTGATGGGCACTCATAGGCGGCACTGATGGGCACTCATAGGCGGCACTGATGGGTACTTATGGATGACAATGATGGGTACTTATGGATGACACTGATGGGTACTTATGGATGACACTGATAGGTGGGCATGGATAGGAACAGAGAGGTGGCACTGATGGACACTGAGGGATGGCACTGATGAATACGATGGTGACATTGCTGGGCATCACTGTTTTATGTTTTATGTTGTTTATGTTTGTGCCCATGTTGCCAGTCAGTGCCCATTTGTGGGCACTGATTGGCATCTATTGCAAATATTTTTTAACATGTGAATGGCCATGGGGTACATACCTGGCCATCCACATGTTGTCCACTTCCCTGGTGGTCCAGTGTGGGCATCCGTGGGGGGCTACGCTGATAAACAATCAGCGCAAACCCCCCCTGTCAGGAGAGCCGCCGATCGGCTCTCCTCTACTCGTTTCTGTCAGACGCAAGTAAGGAAGAGCCGATCAACGTCTCTTCCTGTTTACATTGTGATCGTGATTGCCGTGATCACATGGTAAAGAGCCTCCAACGGAGGCTCTTTACTGAGACGGAGATGAGGGTGTCAGAATGACACACCGCACCACCACTCACTGCGCTGCACACCCCACGGGCGCGTGACGGCATGTTATCCTGCTGGTAAAGACGTCCAGTCAGGATAACACAACCACCTCCGGGACGTCAATTTGCTATTGACCGGGGCGAGAAGTGGTGAAATTAAAATGGTCTAATTTTTTAGCTTAAACATTTGATATGTTTTTTATTGTGACTGCGTTCTGTTTTTATGTCGATTTTACGCCGCATCCCAACGTTTATGGAATTAGGGTTGTAACTGCAAGAAAGAAAAGCACCTCTATGGAAAGCTCGGAGGGATGCAGTTTCCCAGATGTATGCACCGCATGCTTCTTTATATTTCCTAAGAGCTGGGGCTTCCGTCAGAGCCCAGTCACACAGGTCTCTATCATTATGAAAGATTTCCGTTGTTTTATGAATGGGAAGAAGTTCTGAAAGTTGCCATTATCACAGCAGAGGGAGAGGATCTTGTGTTCTCCCCTCACCTCCCGGCGTTCTCCCCCCTCGTGTTGTCTTTGTGTTTTATACTCTTTATATAGATCTCAGATTAGGGAATGTTACCCCCCCCCCCTTGGCCCTTCTTGATGTACGATCTCATTTTCCTCCTTCTGAATGCTTCATATAAATAAAGATAATGGAGTCTCAGTCATCCGGCAGTAATTATCACACAGGATGAGTTCTTCCTGATACTACTCCGATCACTGCAGAAATCTTTCTTATAGATACACCGATCAGCCATACCATTATGACCACCCACTATCAGTGGCGGTGCGTCCCTAAAGGGCGCAGGAGGGCCAACCCCCCTCTCCTGCACCGCTCTAATTACCATAGATTCACACACCGACCGTGCGCCGACCCATCATACTTGTTGACCGATCGCCTTCAGTAATTTTGGGGCCCCTTACACAGCTGCATTGAAGGGGCCCCCTGGAGCATCGAAGTTCAGGGCCGCCATCAGGGGGGTACAGGCAGTACACCTGTAAGGGGCCGGGGGTCCTTAGGGGTCCGGATGGGAACCCCCTAAAAAAAAAAACAGTACTTTTTTTAGGGGTCCGGAGGTCCCCAGGGGCCCGGAGGCCACCAGGACCCCAGATGGCAACCCCCTCTTTTTTTTTATTTATTTTTTTATAAAAAATAAAATAAAAAAATGTAAATATATTTTTCTTTTATTTTTTATTGAAGGGTCAATTTTTTTTCTTTAATTTTTTTAGAGGTCCGGAGGTCCCCAGGGGCCCGGATGGCAACCCCCCCTTTTTTTTATTATTTTTTATAAAAAATATATATATTTTTTAAATATATTTTTATTTTATTTTTTTATTAAAGGGCCATTTTTTTTAAGGGGTCTGGAGGTCCCCAGGGGCCCGGAGATCCCCCAGATGACCCCGCTTTTTTTATTAAAAACATTTTTTTTATATATTTTTTTATTTATTTAATTTATTTATATAATAATAATAATAATTCAATATAAATATTGAATTATTATTATTATTATTATTAAAGGGCCCAGAGGTCCCCAGGGCCCCCGGATGACAACCCTCCTTTTTTTTATAAAAATGTTTTACATTTTTTTAGGGCTGTTACTGATCAAAATTTTTGTGTTTGATTAATCTTTTTTTATCGAATAATCGACTAATTTTCAATTAATTATAACGCACAGATCCATCTACTTTTAGCCGATCTCCTTGCAGGCTGATTCCCAGTGCAGCTCCAACCACTGGAAAATGGAGAGCAGGATACAAAAAACACAAAGGCAGCGCTCGATGGGAATCGCATTAAAACTTTTATAGTCTTCCAGTAGGTAACCAAATAAATATTACACTGGAGATAAAATCAATGTAGCTACATAAACTGTAAAAATGGTGCAAATAATACCAAACAAAAGCAGTCATAAAAACATGTACTAAGTATGATACTGGTATAAAAATGTGTACAACGATACCACTGCTGAATCCAGATGAGGAGGGGTTAATATCAGTGCGTCGGCATGTAGATGTCCCATGAAGGGAACTATCACAACTCCCAGCGTATGGCTGTAGAATCCCAGGGTGATAGAGGGAAGTGATAGAGGGAAGTGTAAGCAGCCCTTGCGTGTGGCAGATAGTAAGGTCCCGCCGGCATGCAGACATGAAGGGACAGCAAAGGAGCCCTTCAGATGGACACGGCAAGCCCTGTTACCGGATCTCCGACGGAACACCTTGAAGGCCCAGAAGCCGGCGGAGAGGTGGGTACCAATCAAAAGATTTTGATCAATCAAAAAAATTAAAGATATATCGATTAATTAAAAGTTAATTTGCACAGCCCTACATTTTTTTTATATTGTTTTTTTTTTTCTGTTATTTTTTATATATATATATATATATATATATATATATATATATATATATATATATATATATTAATTATTAAAGGGCTCAGAGGTCCCCAGGGCCCCATGTGTCAAACCCCCTTTTTTTTTTATAAATGTATTTTTATTTTTTTTATTAAAGGGCCCTGGAAGGCAACCCCCTTGTTTTTTTTTTTTTTTTTTTAAATGTTTATTTTTTTATATATATATATATATATTTATTTATTTATTTTTTATTAAAGGGCCCAGTGGTCCCGGATGAAAAGCCCCATTTTTTTGTAATTTCTTTTTATATAAAAAAAAAAAATGATTATGCCTGAAGCTGTGTAAGGGGCCCCAAAAATCCTGTCGAAGTGAAGGGGGGGGGGTGTGCAGAAATTTTCGCGAACAGGGGATTGCCTCGAAATTGCGGGAGGGAATTGCCGCGAATGGGGGGGGTTGCCGCGATTGGGACCGGGGTTTTGAGCCCAGTCAAGCCCAATGGTAAGTCTGGCCCTGGACACCGAACACCACTCGCCGCCTCATCATAGCAGAGGAGGAGGGGGCAGGAGAAAATCGGGTCGAGGAAGAAATGGAGGACACCGGACATTACTCGCCGCCTGCCGCCGTCACCCGCTTCCCACCCGAGACACAGTTAGTGCCAGGCAGACGGGGGGCACAGTGGCAACATTTGGGGCACATGGGCAATGTTTAATGGGCACAGTGGCAGCATTTGGGGCACAGTGGCAACATTTAATGTGGGAAAAGTGGCTGCGTTTGATGGTACGGTGGCTGCGTTTGATGGGCATAGTGAGGCTGCAATTGATGGGTGGGTTTTTTTCTGAATTTGCGCCCCCAAAAAATTTTGAGCACCAGCCACCACTGCCCACTATAACCAGTCAAGGCATGGACTCCACTAGAGCTCTAAAGGTATGATGTGGTATCTGGCAGCAAACTATCAGCAGCAAATCTTTTTAAGTCCTGTAGCTGTGAGGTTTGGCCTTCATGGGTTGGACTCGTTTTTCCAGCATATCCCACAGATGATTGGATTGAGATCTGAAGACTTTTGAGGCCAAGTCAACACCTCAAACTCAATATTGTGTTCCTCAAACCATTCTTGACTTCATCAGACCAGGCCACCTTCTTCCATTACTCCGTGCTCCAGTTGTGATGCTCACGTGCCCATTGTAGGGGATTTTGGTTGCGGACACGGGTCAGCATGGATACCCTGACCCGTCTTCGGCTACACAGCCCCATACACAACCAATTACGATGCTCTGTGTGTTTTGACACCTTTCTATATACAGAATTACCCTTTCAGCAATTTGAGCTCCAGTACCTCTTCTATTGGATTGGTGTACATGGGTCAGCCTCCCCCACCCCCAGGGCGGACCGACCATCAATGAGGAACTCGGGCACTGCCCCCCCACCCTAGGGGCCCTCTATCAATGAGCCCTCCCCCATCTGTCCCCCATCCTCCATGCTTTTGATGTGAAAAATGCCGAGATTTTAGCTGCCTTCCCTGTACTGCCACCTGGCTTGGTGGCCATCAATGGGGGCCTTCCCTCCCCCCACCTCTATCAATGAGCCTCCCCCCACCCCACCTCCATCAATGAGCCTCCCCCACCCCACCTCCATCAATGAGCCTTCCCTCCCCAGCTCCATCAATGGGCCTTCCCACCCCACCTCCATCAAGTGGGCCTTCCCTCCCCAGCTCCATCAATGGGCCTTCCCTCCCCAGCTCCATCAATGGGCCTTCCCACCCCACCTCCATCAGTGAGCCTTCCCTCCCCAGCTCCATCAATGGGCCTTCCCTCCCCAGCTCCATCAATGGGCCTTCCCTCCCCAGCTCCATCAATGGGCCCCCCACCACCTCCATCAATGAGCCTTCCCTCCCCAGCTCCATCAATGGGCCTTCCCACCCCACCTCCATCAATGAGCCTTCCCTCCCCACCTCCATCAATGAGCCTCCCCCACCCCACCTCCATCTGAGCCTTCCCTCCCCAGCTCCATCAATGGGCCTTGCCTCATCAATGCCTTCCCTCCCCACCTCCATCAATGGGCCTTCCCTCCCCACCTCCAATGGGCCTTCCCTCCAGCTCCATCTGCCTCCCAATGGGCCTTCCCTCCCCACCTCCATCAACACTCCAATGGGCCTTCCCTCCCCAGCTCATCAATTGGCCTTCCCTCCCCCTCCATCAATGGGCCTTCCCTCCCCAGCTCCATCAATGGGCCTTCCCTCCCCAGCTCCATCAATGGGCCTTCCCTCCCCAGCTCCATCAATGGGCCTTCCCTCCCCACCTCCATCAATGGGCCTTCCCTCCCCACCTCCAATGGGCCTTGCCTCTCTGCTTCCATCAATGGGTCCTTCCCTCTCCACCTCCAATGGGCCTTCCCTCTCTGCCTCCATCAATGGGCCTTCCCTCTCCACCTCCAATGGGCCTTCCCTCTCCGCCTCCAATGGGCCTTCCCTCTCTGCCTCCATCAATGGGCCTTCCCCCTCCACCTCCAATGGGCCTTCCCCCTCCACCTCCAATGGGCCTTCCCTCTCCGCCTCCATCAATGATGGGCCTTCCCTCTCCGCCTCCATCAATGATGGGCCTTCCTCCCCACCTCCATCAATGAGCACCCCCCACCCTGTACTGGTGTGTTTTCATTTGTGTGGGGGCAGGGCAGGCTAAGCTATTTTTTAGGTGCAGAGACAGTAGCTGGGGGTATATACAGTACATGCCATGGTCACAATCCTTTACTTTGCAGCAATGGCAAAAATGATGCCCTCCTGTTGCTTTCAGTGGGTGTGGCACCTACTGAGTCTGACCTATATAAATAGAGGCAATAGAACACCTTTGTGGATCGCTCTTCAAAAAGGAAAAATCTCTAACATTTCACTTCTGGGTTCATTCTAGCGAAGGAGGATCCCCCCTCTCCACCCAGCAACACCCTCCATGCGGGTCCCGGGACAGCAGGTGCGACAGCAGCAGTCCATAAGGGGTACATGGGCGCCGCATTGCATGAATCTATCTATGGTTGTCGCTGACACCCCCTATTCAGGTGTCCGCCCCCTTTTCGGGCGCCGGACACCTGAATTGCAGGTGTTTTTGGGAAGCACCTGATTAGAGCCATAGGCTTTAATAAGCGCCCAAAACAGTGATCAGCGGGCACCATGCTTGGCGTTTCGCTGGTCACTCAGCGGTGTGTTAGCAAAGCAAAGGAATTCGCTTTGCTAACACTGAATCCGCCTCTCAGCTAATCAGGTTGCCGGGTCTGTTACCGGTCACCTGATTGGCTGAAACATCAGGCGCTGTGATTGGACACCAGATAGAGGACAGAAGAAGACATGGAGGACGTGCAGGACGCTGCCGCTGACCTGCCCTGAGACAGGTAAGTGCCGGGCAGAAATTGATGGGCTCAGTATCTGAGTTTAATGGGGCACACTGGCGGCATCTGATGGGGCACACTGGCAGAAATTGATGGGCACAGTGGCTGCATTTGATGGGGCACACTGGCTGTGTTTGATGGGGCACACTGGCTGTGTTTGATGGGGCACACTGGCGGGGTCTGATGGGGCACACTGGCGTTTTATGGGCATAGTGGCTGCATTTGATGGGCACAGTGGCTGCTTTTGATGGGGCACACTGGCGGCGTCTGATGGGGCACAGTGGCTGCATTTGATGGGCACAGTGGCTGCATTTGATGGGGCACACTGGCTGTGTTTGATGGGGCACACTGGCTGTGTTTGATGGGGCACACTGGCGGGGTCTGATGGGGCACACTAGCGGCATATGATGGGGCACACTGGCGGAAATTGATGGGCACAGTATCTGCGTTTGGGGCACACTGGCTGCGTTTCACGGGGCACACTGGTGGCATCTGATGGGGCACACTGGCAGCATATGGTGGGGCACACTGGCGGCATCTGATGGGGCACACTGGCAGAAATTGATGGGCTCAGTATCTGCGTTTGATGGGCACAGTGGCTGCATTTGATGGGCACAGTGGCTGCGTTTGATGGGGCACACTGGCGGGGTCTGATGGGGCACACTGGCAGCATATGATGGGGCAAACTGGCGGAAATTGATGGGCACAGTATCTGCATTTGATGGGGCACACTGGCTGCGTCTGATGGGGCACACTGGTGGCATCTGATGGGGCACACTGGCAGCATATGATGGGTCACACTGGCAGCATATGATGGGGCACACTGGCAGCATACGATGGGGCACACAGGCGGCATCTGATGGTTCACACTGGAAAAATTATGGGCACAGTATCTGCATTTGATGGGCACACTGGCAGCATTAGATGGGGCACACTGGCAGAAATTGATGGGCACAGTATCTGCGTTTGATGGGCACACTGGCAGCATATGATGGGACACACTGGGGGCATCTGATGGGTCACACTGGCAGAAATTGATGGGCACAGTATCTGCGTTTGATGGGCACAGTGGCTGCGCTTGATGTTTTTTTTTTTTTTTTCAGTTTGCGCCCCCAAATATTTCAAGCACCAGCCGCCACTGGACAGCAGAGTCGCAGTCGATCACATGTGCAACCCCATGGCAACCGCAGATCAAACAGAGGCTGAGACGGAAGCTTCCTCAGCTGCGATGGATTGGAGGGTTTAGTTCCACTTTAAGGAAACGTTTTTGTGGGCGGGGTTCAGCTTGAAATGATTTTCGGGGTTTGGGATGGACGTGACGATACGTAATTACTTCCCGCTTGAAGATGTCACATCTGCACTTCATGTCCTTTAAAAGTGGAGATTCGCAGACGATTAGCATGCTTGGCATGAAGTTGGTGTTTTGCAGCCGGCGTAGGGCGGGCGGCGGGCCGCGTTCTGCGATCGGCGTGATGTTGGGAGACGGAACGCGGAGTAATGGCCTTTTTGTTAGATGTGATTAATATTCATTAGGAAATGGGAAATCTATCACACAATTTAATGTGAATGACTGAGCGCTGTCTGTACTATCTCTGCCCGGGCTGTGTGTTCACGTCACCGGCACCGGCGCCGCACTGCTTAATGAGATCCCTTCACCACTACAGGAAGATTTATGTACAGCGCTGACACCCGCTGCAGGGTCTGTTTTTTAAGTGTGGCCCCTGATATTGCCACAGAGCTCCACAATAAATTCAGCCAATGTAATGCTGCTACTACAGGAGATGGCCAGAGACTGCAGACATGATACAGGAGATGGTCAGAGACTGCAGACATCATACAGGAGTTGGTCAGAGACTGCAGACATACTACAGGAGATGGTCAGAGACTGCAGACATGATACAGGAGATGGTCACTGCAGACATCATACAGGAGTTGGTCAGAGACTGCAGACATACTACAGGAGATGGTCAGAGACTGCAGACATGATACAGGAGATGGTCAGAGACTGGAGACATCATACAGGAGATGGTCAGAGACTGCAGACATGATACAGGAGATGGTCAGAGACTGCAGACATCATACAGGAGATGGTCAGAGACTGCAGACATGATACAGGAGATGGTCAGAGACTGGATTACATGCATACCAGGAGATGGTCAGAGACTGCAGACATACTACAGGAGATGGTCAGAGACTGCAGACATGATACAGGAGATGGTCAGAGACTGGAGACATCATACAGGAGATGGTCAGAGACTGCAGACATGATACAGGAGATGGTCAGAGACTGCAGAAATGCTACCAGGAGTTGGTCAGGCACTGCAGACATGATACAGGAGATGGTCAGAGACTGCAGACATGATACAGGAGATGGTCAGAGACTGCAGACATGATACAGGAGATGGTCAGAGACTGGAGACATCATACAGGAGATGGTCAGAGACTGCAGACATGATACAGGAGATGGTCAGAGACTGCAGACATGATACATGAGATGGTTAAAGACTGCAGACATGATACAGGAGATGGTCAGAGACTGGAGACATCATACAGGAGATGGTCAGAGACTGCAGACATGATACAGGAGATGGTCAGAGACTGCAGAAATGCTACCAGGAGATGGTCAGAGACTGCAGAAATGCTACCAGGAGATGGTCAGAGACTGTAGAAATGCTACCAGGAGATGGTCAGAGACTGCAGACATGATACAGGAGATGGTCAGAGACTGCAGACATGATACAGGAGATGGTCAGAGACTGCAGACATGATACAGGAGATGGTCAGAGACTGCAGACATGATACAGGAGATGGTCAGAAACTGCAGACATGCTACAGGAGATGGTCAGAGACTGCAGACATGATACAGGAGATGGTCAGAGACTGCAGACATGATACAGGAGATGGTCAGAAACTGCAGACATGCTACAGGAGATGGTCAGAGACTGCAGACATGATACAGGAGATGGTCAGAGACTGCAGACATGACAGGAGATGGTCAGAAACTGCAGACATGATACAGGAGATGGTCAGAGACTGCAGACATGATACAGGAGATGGTCAGAGACTGCAGAACATGATACCAGGAGATGGTCAGAGACTGCAGACATGATACAGGAGAAGGTCAGAGACTGCAGACATGATACAGGAGATGGTCAGAAGACTGGAGACATGCATACAGGAGATGGTCAGAGACTGCAGAAACCCTACAGGAGATGGTCAGAGACTGCAGACACCCTACAGGAGATGGTAAAAGACTGGAAGGTCTTGACACCCTACATAAAATGGTCAGAGCCTTTATTGTGCAAAATGACAAAAGTACAAACCACAGCAGGATACAGGATAAAATGGTGAGATGGTCAGAGACTGCAGACATGACTACAGGAGATGGTCAGAGACTGCAGACATGTTAGTGGAGATAGTCAGAGACTGCATACACCCTACAGGAGATGGTCAGAGGACTGCAGACATATTAGTGGAGATGGTCAAGAGACTGCAGACATAGTACAGGAGATGGTCAGAGACTGCAATCATGATACAGTAGATGACCAGAGACTGCAGACATACTACAGGAGATGGTCAGAGACTGCAGACATATTAGTGGAGATGGTCAGAGACTGCAGACACCCTACAGGAGATGGTCAGAGACTGCAGACATACTACAGGAGATGGTCAGAGACTGCAGACATATTAGTGGAGATGGCAAGAGACTGCAGACATAGTACAGGTGATGGTCAGAGACTGCAATCATGATACAGTAGATGACCAGAGACTGCAGACATAGTACAGAAGATGGTCAGAGACTGCAGACATATTAGTGGAGATGGTGAGCGACTGCAGTCCTACTATAGGAGATGGTCATAGACTGCAATCATGAAACAGGAGATGGTCAGAGACTGCAGACTTAAAGGTGCGCTTTAAGGCCAGCAATGTGATGCACAGGACTGTTTGGGGAGACGTGTCTCCCATCTACCACCTTCCCAGCCCCCTCCTCACCATCTCCTATGGGGATATATATATTAGAGCCTCCGCTGCTCTCGTCAGATGTGAGAACTATGATGGTGGAGGAATATTTACCGATGAATGACAGAGAACGTGATCCAGAGGCTGGTGGAGCTCCGTGATCCTCTCATTGGTATTCCTCTCTGCTCTGGAAGCTTAGAGACTTCATTGTACAGAGATGAATTTTTATTGATTGTCTCCCTTCTCATAGAATGTCTTTAGTCAGATAAATATTACCCCCGCACTCCTCCACACTATACGTCTCACCCCCGCACTCCTCCACACTATACGTCTCACCCCCGCACTCCTCCACACTATACGTCTCACCCCCGCACTCCTCCACACTATACGTCTCACCCCCGCACTCCTCCACACTATACGTCTCACCCCCGCACTCCTCCACACTATACGTCTCACCCCTGCACTCCTCCACACTATACGTCTCACCCTCGCACTCCTCCACACTATACGTCTCACCCCCGCACTCCTCCACACTATACGTCTCACCCCCCGCACTCCTCACACTATACGTCTCACCCCCGCACTCCTCCTCACTATACATCTCACCCCGCACTCCTCCACACTATACGTCTCACCCTCGCACTCCTCCACACTATATGTCTCACCCTCGCACTCCTCCACACTATACGTCTCACCCCCGCACTCCTCCACACTATACGTCTCACCCCCGCACTCCTCCACACTATACGTCTCACCCTCGCACTCCTCCACACTATACGTCTCACCCCCGCACTCCTCCACACTATACGTCTCCTCCACACTATACGTCTCACCCTCGCACTCCTCCACACTATACGTCTCACCCCCCCGCACTCCTCCACACTATACGTCTCACCCCCGCACTCCTCCACACTATACGTCTCACCCCCACGCATCCTCCACACTATAACCCCTGCACTCCTCCACACTATACGTCTCACCCTCGCACTCCTCCACACTATACGTCTCACCCCCGCACTCTTCCACACTATACGTCTCACCCTCGCACTCCTCCACACTATACGTCTCACCCCCGCACTCCTCCTCACTATACATCTCACCCCCCGCACTCCTCCACACTATACGTCTCACCCTCGCACTCCTCCACACTATATGTCTCACCCCTCGCACTCCTCCACACTATACGTCTCACCCCCGCACTCCTCCACACTATACGTCTCACCCCCGCACTCCTCCACACTATACGTCTCACCCTCGCACTCCTCCACACTATACGTCTCACCCCCGCACTCCTCCACACTATACGTCTCCTCCACACTATACGTCTCACCCTCGCACTCCTCCACACTATACGTCTCACCCCCGCACTCCTCCACACTATACGTCCTCCACACTATACGTCCCCCCCGCACTCCTCCACACTATACGTCTCACCCCCGCACTCCTCCACACTATACGTCTCACCCCCGCACTCCTCCACACTATACGTCTCACCCCTGCACTCCTCCACACTATACGTCTCACCCTCGCACTCCTCCACACTATACGTCTCACCCCCGCACTCCTCCACACTATACGTCTCACCCCCGCACTCCTCCACACTATACGTCTCACCCCCGCACTCCTCCTCACTATACATCTCACCCCCGCACTCCTCCACACTATACGTCTCACCCCCGCACTCCTCCACACACTATACGTCTCACCCCCGCACTCTTCCACACTATACGTCTCACCCTCGCACTCCACATACGTCTCACCCCCGCACTCCTCCACACTATACGTCTCACCCCCGCACTCCTCCACACTATACGTCTCTCACGTCTCCCCCGCACTCCTCCACACTATACGTCTCACCCCCGCACTCCTCCACACTATACGTCTCACGTCTCCCCTCGCACTCCTCCACACCCGCACTCCTCCACACTATACGTCTCCACACACCCCCGCACTCCTCCACACTACGTCTCACCCCGCACTCCTCCACACTATACGTCTCCCCCGCACTCCTCCACACTATACGTCTCACCCCCCGCACTCCTCCACACTATACGTCTCCCCCGCACTCCTCCACACTATACGTCTCACCCTCGCACTCCTCCACACTATACGTCTCACCCTCGCACTCCTCCACACTACGTCTCACGTCTCACCCCCGCACTCCTCCACACTATACGTCTACCCTCGTCTCACCCCCCGCACTCCTCCACACTATACCCTCGTCTCACCCCCGCACTCCTCCACACTATACGTCTCACTCCTCCCCTCACTCCTCCCCTCCTACTATACTCTCACCCCCGCACTCCCTCCACACTATACGTCTCACCCCCGCACTCCTCCACACTATACGTCTCACCCCCGCACTCCTCCACACTATACGTCTCACCCCCGCACTCCTCCACACTATACGTCTCCCCCTCGCACTCCTCCTCACTATACGTCTCACCCTCGCACTCCTCCACACTATACGTCTCACCCTCGTACTCCTCCACACTATACGTCTCACCCTCGCACTCCTTCACACTATACGTCTCACCCCCGCACTCCTCCACACTATACGTCTCACCCTCGCACTCCTCCACACTATACGTCTCACCCCCGCACTCCTCCACACTATACGTCTCCCCCCTGCACTCCTCCACACTATACGTCTCACCCCCGCACTCCTCCACACTATACGTCTCACCCCCGCACTCCTCCACACTATACGTCTCACCCCCGCACTCCTCCACACTATACGTCTCACCCCCGCACTCCTCCACACTATACGTCTCACCCCCGCACTCCTCCACACTATACGTCTCACCCCCGCACTCCTCCACACTATACGTCTCACCCCCGCACTCCTCCACACTATACGTCTCACCCCCGCACTCCTCCACACTATACGTCTCACCCCCGCACTCCTCCACACTATACGTCTCACCCCCGCACTCCTCCACACTATACGCACTCCTCTCACCCTCACTCCTCCACCCGCACTCCTCCACACTATACGTCTCACCCCCGCACTCCTCCACACTATACGTCTCACACCCCGTACTCCTCCACACTATACGTCTCACCCTCGCACTCCTTCACACTATACGTCTCACGTCTCCCCCGCACTCCTCCCACACTATACGTCTCACCCCCGCACTCCTCCACACTATACGTCTCACCCCCGCACTCCTCCACACTATACGTCTCACCCCCGCACTCCTCCACACTATACGTCTCACCCCCGCACTCCTCCACACTATACGTCTCACCCCAGCACTCCTCCACACTATACGTCTCACCCCCTGCACTCCTCCACACTATACGTCTCACCCCCGCACTCTCCTCCACACTATACGTCTCCCCCCCGCACTCCTCCACACTATACGTCTCACCCCCGCACTCCTCCACACTATACGTCTCACCCCCGCACTCCTCCACACTATACGTCTCACCCCCGCACTCCTCCACACTCTAACCACCTTCACCCTTCCTTTTCAGGTGAAATGGCAGAAAGATGATCTGGACAAGAATCTGAATTTCTTCTCTGTCTCTTCTGATGGACGAGTCGTTTCCTGGACCTTGATAAAGGTACGTGATGAATGCAAGAGATACATTGTATTGGAATAGGAAAGATACATTGTGATCAAAAATTATACATTATAAAAAGAAGGATACATTGTAAGAAGTCAAACAAAGCTGACCGGGCCCCATACACACTGGGCATGCAGCCTTGGTACATGGGGCCAATACTCATGTACCTTAATGTGTATGGTTCAGGTTTATGGTACAGGCCAGTGTCACCAGAGTGGCCCCATACTCGGTACTACTTCTATGTATGTGAAAGATGTCCGATACAAAACAGTGGTCTCCAAACTGTGGCCCTTTGCTTGCTTTTGGGCCGCAAAGCACTAACACCAATAATGGGGCACCATTCCTCCCACTGACCCCAATGATGGGGCACCATTCCTCACATTGACCCCAATGTTAGGGCACTATTCCTCCACACTGATACCAATAATGGGGACACTATTCCTCCCACTGACACCAATGATGGGGCACTATTCCTCCCACTGACACCAATGTTGGGGCACTATTTCTCCCACTGACACCAATGTTGGGGCACTATTCCTCCCACTGACACCAATGATGGGGCACTATTCCTCCCACTGACACCAATGATGGGGCACTATTCCTCCCACTGATAGCAATGATGGGGCACTATTCCTCCCACTGATACCAATGTTGGGGCACTATCAGGGCCGGATTTGCTCTCCCTGCTGCCCCAAAGCCAGGTTCCGCAATGCACCCCCTCCCCGCCAACCGAACCACCCCCTTCCAATCAACGGAGAAGGACAGGGGCGGCACGGTTAGTTCAAATATTTTTTATTACTTTTTTATCACTTTTTTTTTATTTCGTAGCTTGTCCTTTACTTTTTTTTATTTTTGTATCATTTTTTTTTATTATTTTTAATATTATTTCTCTTATTCTTTACTTTTTATTTACTTTTTTATTGCAATAATTTAATTTTTTTTTTTTTTTTCACTTAACTTTATTGCTATCACACAGGAGAAAACGATTCCCTGTGTGATAGCAATTGGAGGTGACAGGTTCTCTTTATTGACCCTGTCACCTCCAAAACAGGAGTCCTAGCGCTGTGCTAGAACTCCTGTCACAGCTGAGATGGGAAGAGCACAGCTCACCCCTCTCACTGTGTACATCGGTGGCAGGGACAGGAGACTCGGCGGCCTGGGGGGAGGATGGAGTCCTGTAGACAGGGCCAGTAGAGAGAGGTACGTGGGGGGGGAGGGGAGGACGGACGGCAGCACACATTTTACAAGTGATTTCGGCGACATTGCCTCAATGAGCGAGCGGATTCCAGAAAGCAACTTACCGCCCTTATCTGGCCGTCGGGGAACTCCATGCCACTGCCGCCCCTCAGCGCCCTGCCGCCCCGAGGCCTGGCCTCTGTGGCCTTGTGGGAAATCCGGGCCTGGGCACTATTCCTCCCACTGATACTAATGATTGAGCACAATTCCTCACACAAACTCCAAAAATAGGGCACTATTCCTCCCGCTGACACCAATGATGGGACACTATTATTCCCACAGACTCCAATGAAATGGCACCATTCCGACATTGAATACCAACAATGAGGCACATTCCTCCCACTGACACCAATGATGGGGCACCATTTCTCCCACTGACACCAATGATGGGGCACTATTCCTCCCACTGATACCGATACTGGAGCACCAATCCTCCCACTGATACTAATGATGAGGCACCATTCCTCACACAAACTCCAATAATGGGGCACTATTCCTCCCACTGACACCAATGATGGGACACCATTCCTCCCACTGACACCTATGACGGGGCACCATTCCTCCCACTGACACCTATGATGGGGCACTATTCATCCCACTGACACCTATAATGGGGCACCAATCCTACCATGAATACCAACAACAGGGAACTATTCCATCCACTAAAACCAATAAAGGGGCACTGTTTACTTTAGGGCCGCCATCAGGAATTATGGGGCCCCTTACACAGCTTCATGCATGGGCCCCCTGGAGCAGAGAACTGGAGGGGTGTGCTGCCGTCTCAGGGGGGGTGCTGCTGCCGCAAATTGAGGTCGGGGGGCTTTGGGTGCTGACGAACAAAAAGGGGGGTTGTCTTGGGGACCTCTAGGCCCCTTACAAAAAAAGTAATGAAAAACATAAAATTATAAAAAAAGAAGGGGTAGCCACCCGGCCCCCTGGGGATCTCTGGGCCCTTTAATAAAAAGATAAAATAAAATAAAAAATATGTATTAAAAAAAGCGGGGGTTGCCATCTGGGGCCCTGGGAACCTCTGCGCCCCTGGAGACCTCTGGGCCCTTTAATAAAAACAAAAAAATACAAAAAAATATATGTATATATTAATATATATATATATATATATATATATATATATATATATATATATATTAAAAGGGGGGGGTTTCCCATTCAAGCCTCTGGGCCCCTTAATAAAAACAACATTTATGTGTGTATATATATATATATCTAAATTATAAAAATAAATAAAAAATGAAAAGTGGGGTTGCCATCCGGGGCCCTGGGGACCTCTGGGCCCTTTAAAAAAAACACAAATATACATATAAAAAAAATATATAAAAAAAGGGGGTTACCATCCGGGGCTCGGGGGACCTCTGGGCCCTTTAATAAAAAACAAATAAATAAATAAATAATATTTTTTTTTTAATATAAAAAAAAAAAAATATTAAAAAAAGGAGGGTTTGTCATCCAGGGACTTCCGGGCCCCTTAAAAAAAAGGGGGGGTTGCGATTTGGGCTTCTGGGCCGCTTACAGGTGTACTGCCTGTACCCCCCTGATGGCGGCCCTGCTCTTAATGATACCAGGGCATTTTCTAAACACACTGCCCACAGATTGGCCCCTCTAAAGCCTCAAGGACAGTGAACTGGCCCTTGGTTCAGGAAGTTTGGAGACCCCGGGTCTAGAACATACTATAGACCCATTTGGTGGAATCAGACGGGGGTTGGTATACGGTCGGCAGTCTGGCGGGGGATATAGAGGACTGTACGTGAGGGAATAATCAGTATGTCCTGTGATTGCAGAATGAGTTGGTTCACACAGACGTCATCCGGCTGTCGGGGGAGGAGTCGGCAGAGAACGGGGCGGAGGGGCTCCAGCTGCACATGAATGGTAAGAGGTCCCAATTCTGGAATAATTACCATGACTGGGAAAGTTCTGTTATTTACAGCTTGTCTGTTGTTCACCGACGGCCGACAGCTGGACCCCCACACTGACTGTATAGAGATACTGATCATTTCTTGCTGCATATTTCATGAGATAAAGACAAATAGTTCTAATGTAGTTGCTAATGGTTACAGGACATTATTAGGGGCTTATATAATAAATGTCAGGCTCTTTGTATACTTTGTATTAACAGGGTTTATTGCTTGTTGATTGAACTAGATTGACTTGTCGTATTTAAATCAGACTAACTACACGAACTATTGTCAAAAGTATTGGGACGCCTGCCTTTACACGCACATGGGGCCAGATTCAAAAAGTATTTACGTGGACGTATCAAGAGATAAACCGCGTAAATACTAAGAATAGCCGGCCTATCTTTTTTCTGTATTCAGAAATGAAGATACGCCGGAATTCTGCTAATATACGAGCTGCGTAAGTCTGTTACGCCGTCGTATATTAGTTGCAGTTTTACGCTGGCCGCTAGGTGGCGCTTCCGTCATTTTACGCGTCGAATATGTAAATTAGGGAGTTACGGCGATTCCCGAACGTACTTGCGGTCGGCCGTCGTATTTTATGTTGTTTGCGTAAGCGTTATTCTGGCGTAAGGTTACCCCTGCTATAGGAGGCGCAGCCAATGTTAAGTATGGACGTCGGGACTGCGTCAAATTGAACGTAGTTTACGTCCAAGGCGCGACGCATGCGCAGTTCATTTTAAGTACTTGTCTGAAGCTCAGCCAATCATTTGCATGAGGTCACGCTTCATTTAAATGTGTCACGCCCACTTTCAGCCCACTTTGACTTAGGCTGGCCTACACCGACTAATTTACGCTACGCCGGTTTAATGTTGGGACCATTTGCTTTGTGAATTCCATGTATCCCTCCCCTCCCCTCCCCCCCCCTCCCCTCCTCCTCCCCCTCCCCTCTCCTCCCCCCTCCTCTCATTTCCCCTTCCTCCTCTCCTCTCCTCCCCTCCCCTCCCCTCTCCTCTCCTCTCCTCTTCTCCTCTCCTCTCCTCTTCTCTCCTCCCCTCCCCTCCCCTCTCCTCTCCTCTGCGCGCTGCGCCGGTGTAGCGTAAAGACATACGCTACGGCGGCATATGTATGCCTCTTAGACAGGTATCTGCACCCCCCTTCCCCCGAAAGGTGCCAAATGTGACACCAGAGGGGGAGAGTTCCTATGAGGGATAGTTCCACTTTAGGGTGGAGCTCTGCTTTAATGACATCCCAGTCTTAGTCCGTAGGGTTCAATATTGAGTTGGCCAACCCTTACGGCTTCACCTCTTCTGGGAAGGCCGTCCACAAGGTTTAGGAGGGTGTCTATGAGAATGTTTGACCATTCTTCCAGAAGAGCATCAGGTACTGATGTTGGATGAGAAGGCCTGGCTCACAGTGTCCGCTCTAATTCATCCCAAAGATGTTCTATTGAGTTAAGGTCAGGACTCTGTGCAGGCCAGTAAAGTTCCTCCATCCCAAACTCGCTCATCCATGTCTTCATGGACCTTGCTTTGTGCACTGGTCCAAATTATTTGGTGGAGGAGGGGTTATGGTGTGGGGTTGTTTTTCAGGGGTTGGGCTTGGCCCCTTAGTTCCAGTGAAGGGAACTCTTAAGGTGTCGGCATACCAAGACATTTTGGACAATTTTATGCTCCCAACTTTGTGGGAACAGTTTGGAGACGGCCCCTTCCTGTTCCAACATGACTGCTCACCATGGCACAAAGCAAGATCCATAAAGACATGGAGGAGCGAGTTAGGGGTGGAGGAACTTGGCTGGCCTGCACAGAGTCCTGACCTTAAATTGTACAAATTGTACTACAGATCCTTGGAATGTCTAGCCTGTTGGCATACATTGGTAGAATGGGATCAAATAAACCTGGAAGTCATTGTGGTACACCCCTATGATTTACACCTACGGAGGGTTGTGTAGTACCCCTGTGATGTATATGTGTCTCTCTCTGGTTGCAGTGTGTCGGGGTGGATTGTGGTGTGTTGATGAAGCTCTTGGAGGGTCAGATTGTCGGCAGAATTATCTGCTGTCACACGGGCTCCTGACTGCTCCAATTATCAGCAATTTACTAATTAACTCCAATTACACATCATTCCCTCCGCTCTCCTCTGTCCTGCCGGGGGCCCTTGTCTGCCACTGCTGAGCAATCACACGTGTCCTGGAACACGGGAGGGAAGGAGACGTAGATGGCCTTCGCGTGGCCCCTGTGGACGGCATTTAGATCTACTTATTAGAATTTATTAGATCATATACAGGTTGGGCATTCATGTTAGTTGCTGCACCTCTGCACCCTCCATATCCTCTGCTCCCTCCATATCCTCTGCACCCTCCATACCCTCTGCTCCCTCCATATCCTCTGCTCCCTCCATATCCTCTCTGCTCCCTCCATACCCTCTGCTCCCTCCATATCCTCTGCTCCCTCCATATCCTCTGCTCCCTCCATATCCTCTCTGCTCCCTCCATATCCTCTCTGCTCCCTCCATATCCTCTCCTCCCTCCATATCCTCTGCACCCTCCATATCCTCTGCACCCTCCATATCCTCTGCTCCCTCCATACCCTCTGCACCCTCCATATCCTCTGCACCCTCCATATCCTCTGCACCCTCCATATCCTCTGCACCCTCCATATCCTCTGCACCCTCCATATCCTCTCCTCCCTCCATATCCTCTGCACCCTCCATATCCTCTGCTCCCTCCATATCCTCTCTGCTCCCTCCATATCCTCTCTGCTCCCTCCATATCCTCTGCTCCCTCCATATCCTCTGCTCCCTCCATATCCTCTGCACCCTCCATATCCTCTGCTCCCTCCATATCCTCTGCTCCCTCCATATCCTCTGCTCCCTCCATATCCTCTGCACCCTCCATATCCTCTGCACCCTCCATATCCTCTGCTCCCTCCATATCCTCTGCACCCTCCATATCCTCTGCTCCCTCCATATCCTCTGCACCCTCCATATCCTCTGCACCCTCCATATCCTCTCCTCCCTCCATATCCTCTGCACCCTCCATATCCTCTGCTCCCTCCATATCCTCTGCACCCTCCATATCCTCTGCTCCCTCCATATCCTCTGCTCCCTCCATATCCTCTCTGCTCCCTCCATACCTCTGCTCCCTCCATACCCTCTGCTCCCTCCATATCCTCTCTGCTCCCTCCATATCCTCTGCTCCCTCCCATATCCTCTCTGCTCCCTCCATACCCTCTGCTCCCTCCATACCCTCTGCTCCCTCCATATCCTCTGCTCCCTCCATATCCTCTGCTCCCTCCATATCCTCTCCTCCCTCCATATCCTCTGCACCCTCCATATCCTCTGCACCCTCCATATCCTCTGCTCCCTCCATATCCTCTGCACCCTCCATATCCTCTGCACCCTCCATATCCTCTGCTCCCTCCATATCCTCTGCTCCCTCCATATCCTCTGCACCCTCCATATCCTCTGCACCCTCCATATCCTCTGCACCCTCCATACCCTCTGCTCCCTCCATATCCTCTGCTCCCTCCATATCCTCTCTGCTCCCTCCATACCCTCTGCTCCCTCCATACCCTCTGCTCCCTCCATATCCTCTGCTCCCTCCATATCCTCTGCTCCCTCCATATCCTCTCTGCTCCCTCCATATCCTCTCCTCCCTCCATATCCTCTGCACCCTCCATATCCTCTGCACCCTCCATATCCTCTGCACCCTCCATATCCTCTGCTCCCTCCATATCCTCTGCACCCTCCATATCCTCTGCTCCCTCCATATCCTCTGCACCCTCCATATCCTCTGCACCCTCCATATCCTCTCCTCCCTCCATATCCTCTGCACCCTCCATATCCTCTGCTCCCTCCATATCCTCTCTGCTCCCTCCATATCCTCTCCTCCCTCCATATCCTCTGCTCCCTCCATATCCTCTGCTCCCTCCATATCCTCTGCACCCTCCATATCCTCTGCTCCCTCCATATCCTCTGCTCCCTCCATATCCTCTGCACCCCTCCATATCCTCTGCACCCTCCATATCCTCTGCTCCCTCCATATCCTCTGCACCCTCCATATCCTCTGCTCCCTCCATATCCTCTGCACCCTCCATATCCTCTGCACCCTCCATATCCTCTCCTCCCTCCATATCCTCTGCACCCTCCATATCCTCTGCTCCCTCCATATCCTCTGCTCCCTCCATATCCTCTGCACCCTCCATATCCTCTGCTCCCTCCATATCCTCTGCTCCCTCCATATCCTCTCTGCTCCCTCCATACCCTCTGCTCCTCCATACCCTCTGCTCCTCCATATCCTCTCTGCTCCCTCCATATCCTCTGCTCCCTCCATATCCTCTCTGCTCCCTCCATACCCTCTGCTCCCTCCATACCCTCTGCTCCCTCCATATCCTCTGCTCCCCTCCATATCCTCTCTGCTCCCTCCATATCCTCTCCTCCCTCCATATCCTCTGCACCCTCCATATCCTCTGCACCCCTCCATATCTCTGCTCCCTCCATATCCTCTGCACCCTCCATATCCTCTGCTCCCTCCATATCCTCTGCACCCTCCATATCCTCTGCACCCTCCATATCCTCTCCTCCCTCCATATCCTCTGCACCCTCCATATCCTCTGCTCCCTCCATATCCTCTCTGCTCCCTCCATATCCTCTCCTCCCTCCATATCCTCTGCTCCCTCCATATCCTCTGCTCCCTCCATATCCTCTGCTCCCTCCATATCCTCTGCACCCTCCATATCCTCTGCTCCCTCCATATCCTCTGCTCCCTCCATATCCTCTGCACCCTCCATATCCTCTGCTCCCTCCATATCCTCTGCACCCTCCATATCCTCTGCTCCCTCCATATCCTCTGCACCCTCCATATCCTCTGCACCCTCCATATCCTCTCCTCCCTCCATATCCTCTCCTCCCTCCATATCCTCTGCACCCTCCATATCCTCTGCTCCCTCCATATCCTCTGCTCCCTCCATATCCTCTGCACCCTCCATATCCTCTGCTCCCTCCATATCCTCTGCTCCCTCCATATCCTCTCTGCTCCCTCCATATCCTCTCTGCTCCCTCCATACCCTCTGCTCCTCCATATCCTCTGCTCCCTCCATATCCTCTGCTCCCTCCATACCCTCTCTGCTCCCTCATATCCTCTCTGATCCCTCCATATCCTCTGCACCCTCCATACCCTCTGCTCCCTCCATACCCTCTGCACCCTCCATACCCTCTGCTCCCTCCATACCCTCTGCTCCCTCCATATCCTCTGCACCCTCTATATCGTCTGCTCCCTCCATACCCTCTGCTCCCTCCATACCCTCTCTGCTCCCTCCATATCCTCTCTGCTCCCTCCATATCCTCTCTGCTCCCTCCATATCCTCTGCTCCCTCCATATCCTCTCTGCTCCCTCCATATCCTCTCTGCTCCCTCCATATCCTCTGCTCCCTCCATATCCTCTGCTCCCTCCATATCCTCTGCACCCTCCATATCCTCTCCTCCCTCCATATCCTCTGCACCCTCCATATCCTCTGCTCCCTCCATATCCTCTGCTCCCTCCATATCCTCTGCACCCTCCATATCCTCTGCTCCCTCCATATCCTCTGCTCCCTCCATATCCTCTCTGCTCCCTCCATACCCTCTGCTCCCTCCATACCCTCTGCTCCCTCCATATCCTCTCTGCTCCCTCCATATCCTCTGCTCCCTCCATATCCTCTCTGCTCCCTCCATACCCTCTGCTCCCTCCATACCCTCTGCTCCCTCCATATCCTCTGCTCCCTCCATATCCTCTCTGCTCCCTCCATATCCTCTCCTCCCTCCATATCCTCTGCACCCTCCATATCCTCTGCACCCTCCATATCCTCTGCTCCCTCCATATCCTCTGCACCCTCCATATCCTCTGCTCCCTCCATATCCTCTGCACCCTCCATATCCTCTGCACCCTCCATATCCTCTCCTCCCTCCATATCCTCTGCACCCTCCATATCCTCTGCTCCCTCCATATCCTCTCTGCTCCCTCCATATCCTCTCCTCCCTCCATATCCTCTGCTCCCTCCATATCCTCTGCTCCCTCCATATCCTCTGCTCCCTCCATATCCTCTGCACCCTCCATATCCTCTGCTCCCTCCATATCCTCTGCTCCCTCCATATCCTCTGCACCCTCCATATCCTCTGCTCCCTCCATATCCTCTGCACCCTCCATATCCTCTGCTCCCTCCATATCCTCTGCACCCTCCATATCCTCTGCACACCTCCATATCCTCTCCTCCCCTCCATATCCTCTCCTCCCTCATATCCTCTGCACCCTCCATATCCTCTGCTCCCTCCATATCCTCTGCTCCCTCCATATCCTCTGCACCCTCCATATCCTCTGCTCCCTCCATATCCTCTGCTCCCTCCATATCCTCTCTGCTCCCTCCATATCCTCTCTGCTCCCTCCATACCCTCTGCTCCCTCCATATCCTCTGCTCCCTCCATATCCTCTGCTCCCTCCATACCCTCTCTGCTCCCTCCATATCCTCTCTGATCCCTCCATATCCTCTGCACCCTCCATACCCTCTGCTCCCTCCATACCCTCTGCACCCTCCATACCCTCTGCTCCCTCCATACCCTCTGCTCCCTCCATATCCTCTGCACCCTCCATATCGTCTGCACCCCCCATATCCTCTGCTCCCTCCATACCCTCTGCTCCCTCCATACCCTCTCTGCTCCCTCCATATCCTCTCTGCTCCCTCCATATCCTCTCTGCTCCCTCCATATCCTCTGCTCCCTCCATATCCTCTCTGCTCCCTCCATATCCTCTCTGCTCCCTCCATATCCTCTGCTCCCTCCATATCCTCTGCTGCCTCCATACCCTCTGCTCCCTCCATATCCTCTGCTCCCTCCATATCCTCTCTGCTCCCTCCATATCCTCTGCTCCCTCCATATCCTCTCTGCTCCCTCCATATCCTCTCTGCACCCTCCATACCCTCTGCTCCCTCCATATCCTCTTCTCCCTCCATACCCTCTGCTCCCTCCATATCCTCTGCTCCCTCCATATCCTCTCTGCACCCTCCATATCCTCTGCTCCCTCCATACCCTCTGCTCCCTCCATATCCTCTGCTCCCTCCATATCCTCTCTGCTCCCTCCATATCCTCTCTGCTCCCTCCATATCCTCTGCTCCCTCCATATCCTCTGCTCCCTCCATACCCTCTGCTCCCTCCATATCCTCTCTGCTCCCTCCATATCCTCTCTGCTCCCTCCATATCCTCTCTGCTCCCTCCATATCCTCTGCACCCTCCATATCCTCTGCACCCTCCATATCGTCTGCACCCTCCATATCGTCTGCACCCCCCATACCCTCTGCTCCCTCCATACCCTCTCTGCTCCCTCCATACCCTCTCTGCTCCCTCCATATCCTCTCTGCTCCCTCCATATCCTCTCTGCTCCCTCCATACCCTCTCTGCTCCCTCCATATCCTCTCTGCTCCTCCATATCCTCTGCTCCCTCCATATCCTCTGCTCCCTCCCATATCCTCTGCTCCCTCCATACCCTCTGCTCCTCCATATCCTCTGCTCCCTCCATATCCTCTCTGCTCCCTCCATATCCTCTCTGCTCCCTCCATATCCTCTGCTCCCTCCATATCCTCTGCTCCCTCCATATCCTCTGCTCCCTCCATACCCTCTGCTCCCTCCATATCCTCTCTGCTCCCTCCATATCCTCTGCACCCTCCATATCCTCTGCTCCCTCCATATCCTCTGCACCCTCCATACCCTCTGCTCCCTCCATACCCTCTGCTCCCTCCATATCCTCTGCACCCTCCATATCCTCTGCTCCCTCCATACCCTCTGCACCCTCCATACCCTCTGCTCCCTCCATACCCTCTGCTCCCTCCATACCCTCTGCTCCCTCCATATCCTCTGCACCCTCCATATCGTCTGCACCCCCCATATCCTCTGCTCCCTCCATACCCTCTGCTCCCTCCATACCCTCTCTGCTCCCTCCATATCCTCTCTGCTCCCTCCATATCCTCTCTGCTCCCTCCATACCCTCTCTGCTCCCTCCATATCCTCTCTGCTCCCTCCATATCCTCTGCTCCCTCCATATCCTCTGCTCCCTCCATATCCTCTGCTCCCTCCATATCCTCTCTGCTCCCTCCATATCCTCTGCTCCCTCCATATCCTCTCTGCTCCCTCCATATCCTCTCTGCACCCTCCATATCCTCTGCTCCCTCCATATCCTCTGCTCCCTCCATATCCTCTGCTCCCTCCATACCCTCTGCTCCCTCCATATCCTCTCTGCTCCCTCCATATCCTCTCTGCTCCCTCCATATCCTCTCTGCTCCCTCCATATCCTCTGCTCCCTCCATATCCTCTGCTCCCTCCATATCCTCGGCTCCCTCCATATTCCCTGCTCCCTCCATATCCTCTTCTCCCTCCATATCCTCTGCTCCCTCCATACCCTCTGCTCCCTCCATATCCTCTGCTCCCTCCATATCCTCTGCTCCCTCCATACCCTATGCTCCCTCCATATCCTCTGCTCCCTCCATACCCTCTGCTCCCTCCATATCCTCTGCTCCCTCCATACCCTCTGCTCCCTCCATACCCTCTGCTCCCTCCATATCCTCTGCTCCCTCCATATCCTCTGCTCCCTCCATATCCTCTGCTCCCTCCATACCCTCTGCTCCCTCCATATCCTCTGCTCCCTCCACACCCTCTGCTCCCTCCATATCCTCTGCTCCCTCCATACCCTCTGCTCCCTCCATACCCTCTGCTCCCTCCATATCATCTGCTCCCTCCATATCATCTGCTCCCTCCATATCCTCTGCTCCCCTCCATACCCTCTGCTCACCTCCATACCCTCTGCTCACCTCCATACCCTCTGCTCACCTCCATACCCTCTGCTCACCTCCATACCCTCTGCTCACCTCCATACCCTCTGCTCACCTCCATACCCTCTGCACCTTCCGTATCCTCTGCTCCCTCCATATCCTCTGCTCCCTCCATATCCTCTGCTCCCTCCATACCCTCTGCTCCCTCCATACCCTCTGCTCCCTCCATACCCTCTGCTCCATCCATATCATCTGCTCCCTCCATATCCTCTGCTCCCTCCATATCCTCTGCTCCCTCCATATCCTCTGCTCCCTCCATACCCTCTGCTCCCTCCATATCCTCTGCTCCCTCCATATCCTCTGCTCCCTCCACACCCTCTGCTCCCTCCACACCCTCTGCTCCCTCCATATCCTCTGCTCCCTCCATACCCTCTGCTCCCTCCATATCATCTGCTCCCTCCATATCCTCTGCTCCCTCCATACCCTCTGCTCCCTCCATACCCTCTGCTCACCTCCATACCCTCTGCACCTTCCATATCCTCTGCTCCCTCCATATCCTCTGCTCCCTCCATATCCTCTGCTCCCTCCATACCCTCTGCTCCCTCCATATCCTCTCTGCTCCCTCCATATCCTCTGCTCCCTCCTTATCATCTGCTCACCTCCCTTGGGTATCTCTGCACTTTCCTCTCTGACTACTCAACTTCCTGGGTCACCTCTACCCCTTCTTCTCCCACGGCACCCCTCCCTGGGGCAAAAATAACTCCCAATACTTCTCTACCATCTCTTATTCCGGCAGCACAAGCCCTTCCTCCCCCACTCCTAACTTCCCTGGGGTACATCTATCCCTTCCTCTTCCACTGCTTACCTTCCTGGGGCTCCTCTACACCTACCTCTTCCAACACTCACCTCCCTGAGGCACCTCTATACATATCTATTCTACTCCCAATTCTCACCTTCCTGTGGCACTTCTATCCATACCTATTCCTCTCTCAATGCTCACCCCCCCCCCCCCCCCCGGGGGACATCTATCCATATCCATTCCTGCTCATCTCTGTGGAGCACCTCTATCCATACCCTTTCATTTCCTGTTCATCTCCCTGGGGCACCTCTGTCTATACCCATTGCTTTTCTGCTCACCTCTGTGGGGCACCTTTATACATACCCATTCCTTTCCCAATGCTCACCTCCCTGGGGCACCTCTATCCATACCCATTCCTCTTCCAATGCTCACCTCCCTGGGGCACCTCTATCCATACCCATTCCTCTCCCAATGCTCACCTCCCTGGGGCACCTCTATCCATACCCATTCCTCTCCCAATGCTCACCTCCCTGGGGCACCTCTATCCATACCCATTCCTCTCCCAATGCTCACCTCCCTGGGGCACCTCTATCCATACCCATTCCTCTTCCAATGCTCACCTCCCTGGGGCACCTCTATCCATACCCATTCCACTCCCAATGCTCACCTTCCCGGGGCACCTCTATCCATACCCATTCCTCTCCCAATGCTCACCTCCCTGGGGTACCTCTATCCATACCCATTCCTCTTCCAATGCTCACCTCCCTGGGGCACCTCTATCCATACCCATTCCACTCCCAATGCTCTCCTCCCTGGGGCACCTCTATTCATACCCATTCCTCTTCCAATGCTCACCTCCCTGGGGCACCTCTATCCATACCCAATCCTCTTCCAATGCTCACCTCCCTGGGGCACCTCTATCCATACCCATTCCACTCCCAATTCTCACTTCCCCGGGGCACCTCTATCTATACCCATTCCTCTCACAATGCTCACCTCCCTGGGGCACCTCTATCCATACCCATTCCTCTTCCAATGCTCACCTCCCTGGGGCACCTCTATCTATACCTATTCCTCTCACAATGCTCACTTCCTTGGGGGCACCTTTATCCATACCCATTGCTCTCCCAATGCTCACCTCCCTGGGGCACCTCTATTCATACCCATTCCTCTTCCAATGCTCACCTCCCTGGGGCACCTCTATCCATACCCATTCCTCTTCCAATGCTCACCTCCCTGGGGCACCTCTATCCATACCCATTCCACTACCAATGCTCACCTCCCTGGGGCACCTCTATCCATACCCATTCCACTCCCAATGCTCACCTCCCTGGGGCACCTCTATCCATACCCATTCCTCTCCCAATGCTCACCTCCCTGGGGTACCTCTATCTATACCTATTCCTATTCCTCTCCCAATGCTCACCTCCCTGGGGCACCTCTATCCATACCCATTCCACTCCCAATGCTCACCTCCCTGGGGCACCTCTATCCATACCCATTCCACTCCCAATGCTCACCTCCCTGGGGCACCTCTATCCATACCCATTCCACTCCCAATTCTCACCTCCCTGGGGTACCTCTATCTATACCTATTCCTCTTCCAATGCTCACCTCCCTGAGGCACCTCTATCCATACCCATTACTACCCTGCTCACCTACCTGGTGCACCTCTACACTTTCTTTTCTCACTGTTTACCCATCTGAGGCACCTGTACACCTTCCTCTCCCACCACTAACCTCCCTGGTTCACCTCCACCCCTTCTTCTCTAACTGCTCGCCTACCTATGGCACCTCTACTTCAAATCCTCTGCAGCCCCCCACATCTCAGGAACCGCAATAGATCACATGTTTTTTCTTGGGTTGAGATGAACTGTAACAAGTGAATTTTTCCTAAATCTTTATTTAAGTGACACGCGCTGTCAGATTAATGGAAACACGTTGTATTTGTGTCCCTTCCTGGGAGTTGTAGAGACTCTGACTGTCTTCTCCCTGTGAGTTATCAATAAGCTGCATCATAGAGACGGGCTGTATGGGAGCGGACGTGTGGCACGACCTGGATGTGAGAGGAGATGGGAGACGGATCAATGTACACATTTCTATATAAAATGATATTTATTACATCTCACCGCTCTGTGCATCATTTCCTGTCCGGCAGGCTGCGGAACGTCCTTCGATTTCCACAAACAGATCGATTATCTCTTCCTGGTCGGCACAGAGGAAGGAAAGGTCCATAAGGTAAGAAGCAAAGTTAGATGGAGATGACATTAGAATGTAAAGCTGAACCACATACAGCATGTGAGTGTTATATACAGTATCTCACAAAAGTAAGTACACCCCTCACAGTTCTGTAAATCTTTTCTTGTACCTTTTCATGTGATAACAACACTGAAGAAATTACACTTTGCTACAATGTTGTGTAGTGAGTGTACAGCTTGTATAACAGTGTACATTTGCTGTCCCCTCAAAATAACTCAACACACAGCCATTAATGTCTAAACCGCTGACAACAAAAGTGAGTACACCCCTAAGTGAAAATTTGCCTATTGGGCCGAACGTGTCAATATTTTGTGTGGCCGCCATTATTTTTAACCCTCTTGGGTATGGAGGTCACCAGAGCTTCACAGGTTGTCACTGGAGTCCTCTTCCCCTCCTCCATGATGACATCACAGAGCTGGAAGTTGTTAGAGACCTTGTGCTCCTCCACCTTCCGTTTGAGGAGCCCCACAGATGATCGATAGGGTTTAGGTCTGGAGACATGCTTGGCCAGTCCATCACCTTTACCCTCAGCTTCTTTAGCAAGGCATTGGTGGCCTTGGAGGTAAGTTTGGGGTCGTTATCATGTTGGAATACTGCCCTGCGGTCCAGTCTCTGAAGGGAGGGGATCATGCTCTGCTTCAGTATGTCACAGTACATGTTGGCATTCATGGTCCCTCAATGATCTGTAGCCCCCCAGTGCCGGCAGCACTCATGCAGCCCCAGACCATGACACTCCCACCACCATGCCTGACTGTAGGGAAGAGACACTTGTCTTTGTCCTCCTCACCTGTTCCCCCCACACACGCCTGACACCATCTGACACCAAATACGTTTATCTTGGTCTCATCAGACCACAGGACAAGGTTCCAGTAATCCTTGTCCTTAGTCTGCTTGTCTTCAGAAAACTGTTTGCGGTCTTTCTTGTGCATCATCTTTTGAAGAGGCTTCCTTCTGGGATGACAGCCATGCAGACCAATTTGATGCAGTGTGCGGCGTATGGTCTAAGCTCTGACAGGCTGACCCCTCCACCCCTTCATACGTCTATTTTCCAAAGACAACCAGAATCAGATATCCGATGAAGCTGACTTTCATCAGTCTTGCCTACACACCATCAGTCAAAAATCCGACCGTGCCAAAACGTAAAACACTACGACGTGCTGAGAAAAATGAAGTTCAATGCTTCCGAGCATGCGTTGACTTGATTCTGAGCATGCGTGGATTTTTGACCGATGGACTTCCACACAGACGATTGGGTTTTTTTCTATCGTTTTTTTATCCATAGGAAAACTTTAAAACATGTTCTATTTTTTTTCACCGATGGGGCCCACACACGATCGGTTTGTCTCATGAAAAGAGTCCATCGGTCTGTTTTCATCGGACAAACTGATCGTGTGTACACGGCTTAACGAGTCACTTGACAACGGTGAGGAAAAATGGCTAATTGGCCCCAATTTGGAAATTTTCACTTAGGGGTGTACTCGCTTTTTGTTGCCAGCCGTTTAGACATGAATGGCTGTGTGTTGAGTTATTTTTAGGGGACAGAAAATTTAGACTGTTATAATATTATATTACTATTCTATTATTATTCTTTTATTATTTTATTTTTTTAGTTAAAACGACACCATAAAATACGTATTGTAGTTGACATTAAAGCGAAGGTCCGCAAATTTTTTTTTTACCACTTAAGACCCGGACCTTTAGGCAGCTAAAAGACCCGGCTAGTTTTTGTGATTCGGCACTGCGTCGCTTTAACTGACAATTACGCGGTCGTGCGATGTGGCTCCCAAACAAAATTGGCGTCCTTTTTTCCCCACAAATAGAGCTTTCTTTTGGTGGTATTTGATCACCTCTGCGGTTTTTATTTTTTGCGTTATAAACAAAAATAGAGCGTCAATTTAAAAAAAGCAATATTTTTTACTTTTTTGCTGTAATAAATATCCCCAAAATATAAATACATTTTTTTTTCCTCAGTTTAGGCCGATACGTATTCTTCTACATATTTTTGGTAAAAAAAAATCGCAATAAGCGTTTATCGGTTGGTTTGCGCAAAATTTATAGCGTTTACAAAATAGGGGATAGTTTTATTGCATTTTTATAAAAAAAAAATGTTTTTACTACTAATAGCGGCGATCAGCGTTTTTTTTTTCATGAGTGATTGGGGGGAGGAGTCCGGACAGCAGAAGATCCATTTTTGTGTGGACCTCCGCTTTAACATTACTGACGCGTTTTGTTTCTACATATTATCACGGCCTGTGACAAGCCTTTAGTTACTGTCAGTGAAGTTGGAAAGAAAACTTTCCTCTAAGGACGAGAGATGAAAGCAGCAAATTACACATTTAGTACAAAGAAAAGACCGGTATAAATAGCCATGAAGGAAGTTCTGTATGCCAAACTACAAGAGACTTCCCCTAACAGGAAGTAGGGGGTCGGAAACGCCATCTATCAGCAAAATAGCAAAATATAATTACCTTTGGAGTTTTCACACCTCCATAGAAAGTTGAAGTTTTGTCGTCTTATATTTTCTAACATTTCCTTTATCATTACCTTATTTTAGACTCGGTGACATCATCACTAGATCTCTGTGCTTCTCTGTGCTATGCCAGCAGATTGTGACTGGTGGGAGGAGCCAGAAGGGGGCTGTACATAGCTTCCCAGCACCCGGCCACAGTACTCCTCTCAATAGCGCTCAACCCTGATGCAAGCAGTGGGCAGGCTATTGGGAGGAGTTATGTAAATACCAAAATGTCTTCATGGGCGGGTGTCAGTCTGGATGTGTGGTCTTTCCTAGGCAGGCTGTATTTGCATGCAGACCACCCTAGGTAATGTCCATGTGTGATGCTGAGCCTCTATAATAAAACCACTTGCCGCCCGCCCACCGTCAAATGATGGCGGGACGGTGTAGCTCTCATTCTGGGTGACCGTCATATAAACGGCGCTCTCGAACGGCCGCTTCTGCACGCCCGCGGCGATCACGCCATGTTGCTAGGAGACGGCGCTACCCCGATCCCTGTAAAGAGCCACCGACGCGGCTCTTTAATCATGTGATCGGCTGTGTCCAATTACAGCCGGTCACATGTAAACAAAGAAGTTCCAAAATCGGCGCTCCTCGACTCCCACTAATAGAGTCTGTTGGGAGGAGAGCCAATCAGCGGCATCTCCTCGCAGGGGACAGTGAGAGATGTTATCAGGACATTGATGATCAGTGCCCTGATTACATGAGAGCAGGGCCGCCATCAGGGGGGTACAGGCAGTACTCCTGTAAGGGGCCCGGATGGCATCCCCCCCTTTTTATTTTTTAATCCATCTGCACCCAAAGCCCCCCTGACCTCTAAGGGGCCCAGTGGTCCCCAGGGCACTGGCTGGCACCCCCCCTTTTTTATTTTTATTTTTTCATCCGTCAGCACCCAAAGCCCCCCGATCTTAATTCACGGCGGCAGCACCCCCCCAGCTTCTCAATTGCCTGCAGCTGTGTTAGGGGCCCCAAAATTCTTGATGGTGGCCCTGCATTAGAGCACCACCAATTCCAGCAACCAATGCCCACCAGTGCCAGCAACCAATGCCCACCAGTTCTAACAATCAGTGCCCATTAGTGATGCCAGTCAGTGCTGCCTATCAGTGATGCCCATCAGTAAAGCCCATTAATGCCCTAAGTGCCACCCATCAATGCTCATCAGTGCCCATTAGTGCTGCTTATCCATGCAGCTTATCAGGGCACGTCGGTGCCATCTATTAGTGCCCACCAGCGCCACCTATCAACGCCTACCAGTGCTCATCAGTGCCAAATATCAGTGCCTTATAAGTGCAGGATATTAGTGCCTACTCATCAGTACCACCTAATCAGTGCCCATAAGTGCCAACTTATTAGTGCCCATAAGTGCAGCCTATTAGTGCCTATCAGTGCAGCCTATTAGTACCCATCAGTGCCGCCTTATCAACGCATAGGTGGAGAAGAATTACTTATTTACAAAATTTAGAGAAACTAAGAGAAACTAAGAAAAACGTATATTTTTTTTTCAAAATGTTCTGTCTTTTTTTTTTGAATCGCATGTGATTCCCCCCCCCCTCCCCCCAGTTCTCCTGTGTGTGCCCAGACTCGTCATAGTGACCTTAGCCTGGGCTCACACAGGAGCACTGTAGGAAACCGCATGTGATTCAGACAAGAATCGTACCGCTTCCCTGTTCAAATCACGTGCGATTCTTTATAGTGTCATTTAAGCCCCTTCATTTTCTTGTATGGGCTCAAATTGCCCTGCAAAGGTATTGTTATCGGTGAGTACTTGAGCACGCGTATCGGGAAATCGTACTCACCATTAAAAAAAAAAAAAACATATGATGGGTGAAACCCTAATATAAGGAAATGTTGGCTGCTAACTGCTGTAGCGGCAGCTTTTCCTGTTGGAGTGACGGGTCTCCATAATGTCCCCCCACTAGTTGTACAGGACGTGTCTGAGCCTTACCTTGCCTCCAGCTTGTTTCCAGCTCCGTGGGATTACAGTCTGCTTATATATATATATATATATATGTATTCCCTAGTGTTAGGATTTACAGGACACCGCTTTACTAGTAGTAGCACAATATGATTGCCGTGTCCTTTAAAATCAGCAAGGATCTGGAAAGTTACAGTTTGTATTTAAAAAGTCTATTTTCTTTATTTAATTATAGTTTTCTGTCCCCCCAGGTGACAACGTGCATGTAGTGCTTTGTTCCATCTCCCCAGGGCTGCTATCAGGGGGGTACAGGCAGTACACCTGTAAGGGGCCCGGAGGCCCCCAGGGCCCCAGATGACAACCCCCCTCTTTTTTATTTATTTTTTTATAAAAAAAAATATATTTTTATATATTTTTCTTTTATTTTTTATTAAAGGGACAACTTTTTTTTTTTTTTTAGAGGTTCGGAGGTCCCCAGGGGCCCCGAGGCCCCCAGGGCCCTGGAAGGCAACCCCCCTTTTTTTTTTATAAAAAAATATTTAATATATATATATATATATATATATTTTTTTTTTAAGAGGTCCACAGGGGCCCGGAGGCCCCCAGTGCCCCAGATGGCAACCCCCCCCCCTTTTTTTATTTATTTTTTTATAAAAAATATTTAATTTATATTTAATTTAATATATATTTTTTTTTATTAAAAAGGGCCATTTTTTTTTTTTTTTTAGGGGTCTGGAGGTCCCCAGGGGCCCGAAGATCCCCAGATGATAACCCTCCTTTTTTTTATAAAAATGTTTTAAATTGTTTTTATATTATTTTATTTCTTTTTTTTTATATATATAGATATATTTTTTATTAAAGCTCAGGCTCAGAGGTCCCCATGTTATTTTTGTTTAAAAAAAAAAAAATATATATATATATATATATATATATTAAGTGCCCAGAGGTCCCCAGGGCCCTGGAAGGCAACCCCCCTTGTTTTTTTTTTTTTTTATAAATGTTTATTTTTTTTTTATATATAGATTGTTTTAATTTCTTTTTTATTAAAGGGCCCAAAGATCCTCGGATGGGAAACCCCCCATTTTTTTGTAATTTCTTTTTATAATTTTTTTTTTTTTAAAGGGCCCAGAGGTCCCCAGGGCCCCAGATGGCAACAACCCTTTTTAAAAAATATATATATATATATATATATATATAAATATATATATTTTTTCTCTCTCTTTTTTTTTCATTTTATTAAAGGGCCCATTTATATATATTTTTCTTTTTCTATTTCTTCTTTTTTTTTGTAAAGGCCCCCCCCCCCCCCCGCTGCTCAACTTCAGGCGGCAGCAGCCCCCCGCCCCCCCAGTTCTCTGCTCCAGGGGGCCCATGCCTTGAAGCTGTGCAGGGGGCCCCATAATTCCTGATGGCGGCCCTGCATCTCCCTATATGTTATGGAACGCTAACTATGAGGCCAGACGCCGGTTTGGGGTCTGGACTTTGGACTAGTCTTGTGATTAGTCTTTTTGGTTTTCAATAGTCACCGTTGTTGTCATTGGACTTGCTTGGATGCAGATATTACTGCCAGGGCCTGGGTTTGAACCCAGAACCCCTGCTGTGTCTGCCAGTAAGGCCCCTTTCACACTGAGAAGTTTTTTAGGCGGTACAGCGCTAAAAATAGCGCCTAAATACCGCCTGAAAAACTCCTTCACTGCATCCTCAATGTACGGCAATTCCGATGGTATAGCGCCCAGTGTGAAAGGGGCCTTACTCCTCTTATTGAGCCACCTGGGAAGCTGGACAGCTCCTTGTCTGACCCATTAGACCGCAGGTGTCGAACACAAGGCCCGCGGGCTTTCCTTTTTTCCCCACAAATAGAACTTTCTTTTGGTGGTATTTGATCACCTCTGCGTTTTTTTTTTTTGCGCTATAAACAAAAATAGAGCGACAATTTTGAAAAAAAAAAAGCAATATTTTTAACTTTTTGCTGTAATAAATATCCCCAATATTTAAAAAACAAAAACAAATAGGGGGTAGTTTTATGGCATTTTTATTATTATTTATTTCTTCCTTGTTATGGCGGCGATTATGGATTCTTTAACCGCTTGCCGACTGCCTCACGCAGATTTACGTCGGCAGAATGGCACGGGCAGGAAAAGCAACATATATATGCGTTGCTTTGAATCCTGACCCCTAGCAGGCGTGCGTGCCCACCGTGGTCTCCATGACCGGGCCCGCGAGACCCGCAAACTCAAGGTCCGCCGGTGTCCCGCGTTCGGGTCACGAAAAACAAGGCACCTCCCTGTTCTGCCTAGTGACACAGCACTGATCGTCTGCTCCCTCTCATCGGGAGCAACGATCAGTGTCGTGTCACAGTAAGCCCCGCCCCTGACAGTTAGAATCACTCCATAGCACACACTTAACCCCTTCCTTGCCCCCCTAGTGGTTAACCGCTTTCCCTGCCAGTGTCATTTTCTCAGTAATCAGTGCATTTTTATAGCACTGATCGCTGTATAAATGACAATGGTCCCAAAATAGCGCCAAAAGTGTCAGATGTGTCCGCCGTTATGTCGCAGTCACAATAAAAATCGCAGATCGCCGCCATTACTAGTAAAAAAAATATATTAATAAAAATGCCATAAATCTACCCCCTATTTTGTAGACGCTATAACGTTTGCGCAAACCAATCGATAAACGATTATTTATTTATTTTTTACCAAAAATATGTAGAAGAATACGTATCGGCCTAAACTGAGGAAAAAATATGTTTTTTTTATATATTTTTGGGGGATATTTATTTTAGCAAAAAGTAAAAATTTCTTTCACAATTGTCGCTCTATTTTTGTTTATAGCGCAAAAAATAAAAACCGCAGAGGCGATCAAATACCACCAAAAGAAAGCTCTATTTGTGGGGAAAAAAGGACCCCAATTTTGTTTGCGAGCCACGTCGCACGACCGCGCAATTGTCAGTTAAAGCGACGCAGCGCCGAATCGCAAAATGGGGCCAGGTCCTTTAGCAACAAAATGGTCCGGGGCTTAAGTGGTTTATGAAGGGGACATGATGAGGACTTTGGCTCTCTAATGAGGCGCATGCCTAGTCATGTCATTGCCAGTCTCCTCTATGAACGACCCCCCCAGTGCCCCTATCAATCTCTGGAGGAACCCTGGTTGAGAATGGCGGCTTTAAAGGGTCTTCTTTTATATTTGTAGAAGTTTCCCTTTAAGCTACAGGACAGCGAATAGCCAAGTGATTTCCTTTCATAAGAAAAGGTCGGCGTTCAGATAATCCTAATAACAACCTCCCATCCATCAGTGCAGAGTTTCTGATGCCCGTTGCTGCCGTATAATTGGATTTGTTTGTGCAGGACCGTGATTGGACGGCTGGCAGTAGATTGCAGCGACACATGTAATCTGTGGATTAGAGCGATCTCCCAGGCCGCCATGTAAATTCAGATAACACACGAGGAGAGGTGTGCAGAATAGACATCCGCCAATATAGGAGTGGGGAACGGGGGGGGTCGTTCATAGAGGAGACTGCCAATGACATGACTAGGCATGCGCCTCATTAGAGAGCCAAAGCCCTCATCATGTCCCCTTCATAAACCTTTCCATGATATCTTCCTGATTACAACTTTCCTCCCAGGCTCCCCTTTACAAATACATTGCAGTATAACTGAAGCTTAACGTTTTTGGATAAAGTAAGGGAGGGTTAAGGGTTCATTTTTTGCCATCTTGGGGAAATTTTCTGAGACTTCCTGTTCTCTATCAACACGATGTGAGATCTTGTTGATAGAGAACAGGAAGTCTCAGAAAATTTCCCCAAAGGAAGGAACATTCGCTTACCGTATTTGCCGGCGTATAAGGTGGCTGGGCATATAGGACGACCCCCTAATTTTACATTTTAAATGTTGGTTTTGTGCTATACTCGCCGTATAAGACGACCCCCTCCTGACTAGTCTGTCAGCCCTCTGAATGTGCGGTAATACTAGACTTGTGCACAACAGAAAAATTTGTTTTGTTTTGTTTCTTTTCCGTAATTTTGCTAAGCGGGATTTTTGGTGTTCGGACTGATTCGTATTTTTGCAAGCAGAATTTTTGAATGATTCGTGTGACAGACTCACCCGGGACAGAGGCTTTTTGAGGGGACTGAATGCTAGCCTCTTGCTTTGCGATCATGGGCCCTGGCATTTGGGGGGACGGTGCTCTTTGTGAGCTGTATGCCTGGGGACCCTGTATATGCCATATTAGAGTGACTGATTCATACTGTTGTGACATACAGTGTAAGGAGATGCTAATGCCGTCACCTCCAGCCATCTGTCTGTTCTCTGTGCTAATTGACCTTGCTATTGTGTGAAGATGTCCTGTGTTTACACTTATGATAATCAGTATTGTATAGCAGGTGAGCAAGGAGACGTGACGTCTACACTGAAAGGTCACATCTATGAGTCGCCTAGTCTGGGTAAATGATTAGTTAATTAGCTCATGTTAATTTATGTTCTGGTTACCTCCTTTTTTAAACTGTATATAAGGTTGTATTCTTGGTTCTATTAAACACTCCATGTTCAGCACACAAACAAGTCCCGTCTCGTTGTGTGCTTGTAAGCAGCTGGAATATCTGATATCTATATCCAGACTGATAGGAAGCGATATATGACGGACGCACTCAAGCGGAGTGTGGGATGTTCCGTTACTATTCCTATTAATGTAAGCCTTATTTTTAGTTGATTTATAATTCGTACTTTTGATAGAGTACGTTGTTTTTAGTTGATTCGTAACTTTTTTTTTGGTTTGTTGATTCGTAATTTTCCATGTCTCTCTCACAATGGCGCTGCCTAACGTGCTTCGAATGGTTTTTTACTTTTATAAATACATTGAGGTTATTTGTAACAATTCGAAATTTCGCATTTTACTTTCAGTTTTGACATGCGGCTATAGCTTCCGCCCCTGTACACCATTTTGAGAGGGAGTTCGGCATGGTGAGGGAGGAGCAGAGAGCAGAGCAGAGAGTGTTATTGTTGGATGTGTGGTTGGGAGCACAACAAGTCGACTTGCTGTTGAATTAGGCCGCATTAACGCAACAACGAATTATGCCGAAGGCATTCGCTATTTGCAATGTTTTTTTTTCGATTCGTTTTTTTTTTCGTAATTGCTTTGTTCGGAAATTCGAATGCTTCCGAACCTCCGAAAGTTGCTAAATTCGTCGAATTTCGATTAGTTGCGAAACGAATTACACAAGCCTAGGTAATACCGTATGGTCAGAAACTTTGGTAAACATGAAGTATACCGGGCTGAGCCAATTACGGCGAGCTATGCATTCGATTTTTGAATACAAAGCCTGCTCAGATTGGCAGAGGCTGTGACATCATCAGCGCCTCTATAGCCCGTCATGGCTTCCGAAAATAGCCGATTTAGGACTCGGGTATTTCCGGCGCAATGCGGCGCCTGCGCACAGACCTAGGAGCTGACTGCGCAGGCGCCGTATTTCTCTGAGTCGTATTTCTCTGAGTCCTATTTCGTGACGCGCCATAGCCATAGGACTCGGAGAAATCATTGCGCCGGAAATACCTGAGTCCTAAATCGGGTATTTTCGGAAGCCGTGACGGGCTATACTGGCACGATCCACCACGGGGGAAAGAAATAAAAATTAAAGATTCCACAGTAAGTGGGGGATTTAAAAAAAAAAAAAATAGCATACTGGCGCTGACGCCAGTATGCTCGATCACTTGGGAAAGAGTATATTTAGGGTGAACCTCCTCTTTAATAGAATACATCGCTCGCTGGGATTGGCTCAGCGGTGTATACTGTATGTATACAGTATACACCGCACACTCAGCGAACATCCAGCGGGTGGCTGGCGTATAAGACAACCCCCGCTTTATACCCGACGTATAAGACAACCCCCGCTTTATACCCGGCGTATAAGACAACCCCCGCTTTATACCCGGCGTATAAGACAACCCCCACTTTATACCCGGCATATAAGACAACCCCCGCTTTATACCCGGGGCATATAAGACAACCCCTGCTTTATACCCGGCGTATAAGACAACCCCCACTTTATACCCGGCATATAAGACAACCCCCGCTTTATACCCGGGGCATATAAGACAACCCCCGCTTTATACCCGGGGCATATAAGACAACCCCCGCTTTATACTCGCTTTTATTTCATGTAAAAGGTCATTGTAGCGAAACATCTCACACTCCGCTTGAGTGCTTCCGTCATATACCTCTTCCTTCCAGTCTGGATATAGATATCAGATATTCCACCCAGTGGTGTATTTAGGTTTTGTGCCGCCCTAGGCCTAACTAAACTTGTGCACCCCCTAATTTAAATATGATCCACCACTTCCTGTTAAGGTCACACCCCTTCTTGTTTAAGACCTGCCCATAGTTCTGGAGGGGTTCTCTCACTTCCTGTTTGGCTATGGGGCAGGAAATAAAGAGAAATAAACGGATGGCAAAAAAAATAATTAGGAGGGGCTATAACCATCCCTTACTCTATTCAAAATGTAAATAAAAGTGTTGTCTATAGTTCTACTTTAAGCACAAATAATTTCTGCTAAATTTATGGAGGACTAAGAAGATATAATGTCAATGGTGCAGCAGAAAACAGGTAGCACAGTGGTGAAGGTGAAGGTGGTCCAGACAGTGAGCAAAGGAAGGATTGGGGACAGGAACAATAAATCTATCTGTGTATTTTTCTCATCAGCAATCAACAGAAGTAAAATTAAGAATGATTCCCTAATATGTACAACTGACACAAGCAAAGGATGGCAGGAGAGTCCTACTACCTACCTAACAGGTATAGGTGACCATGTCAGTGTCCCTTGGGTCTGCACCATCACTATCATACTGGCAGCAGTGTGGCCGCTTTATGGGGGCACCAGACCGATTTTGTCTTGCAGCCCAGTCCACCTCATAAGACTGGGGCTTCTCTAAAAGTGTAGCGCAATCCGACGGGGACTCTTTTTATGCTGCCCCCCTGCAAAGTGCTGCCCTAGGCCTGGGCCTTGTTGGCCTAGGCCAAGATACAGCGTTGATTCCAGCTGCTCACAAGCACACAACGAGACGAGACCTGTTTGTCTGCTGAACATGGAGTGTTTAATAGAACCAAGAATACAACCTTATATACAGTTAAATAGGAGGTAACCAGAACATAAATTAACATGAGCTAATTAACCACTTTAGCCCCGGACCATATTGCTGTCCAGAGACCAGAGCACTTTTTGCGATTCGGCACTGCGTCGCTTTAACTGACAATTGCGCGGTCGTGCGACGTGGCTCCCAAACAAAATTGGTGTCCTTATTTCCCCACAAATAGAGCTTTCTTTTGGTGGTATTTGATCACCTTTGCGGTTTTTATTTTTTGCGCTATAAACAAAAATAGAGCGACTATTTTGAAAAAAATTCAATATTTTTTACTTTTTTCTGTAATAAATATCCCCCAAAAATATATAAAAAAAGTTTTTTTCCTCAGTTTAGGCCGATACGTATTCTTCTACATATTTTTCGTAAAAAAAAAATCGCAATTAGCATTTATTGATTGGTTTACGCAAAAGTTATAGCGTTTACAAAATAGGGGGTAGTTTTATGGCATTTTTATTATTTTTACTAGTAATGGCGGCGATCAGCGTTTTTTTTCAGTACTGCGACCTTATGGCGGGCACTTCGGACACTTTTGACACATTTTTGGGACCATTGCCATTTTTTTAGCGATCAATGCTATAAAAATGCATTGGATTACTATAAAAATGCCATTGGCAGTGAAGGGGTTAACACTAGGGGGCAGGGAAGGGGTTAAGTGTGTTCCTGGGTGTGTTCTAACTGTATTGGGGGGGTGGCCTCACTAGGGGAAATCACTGATCTTCTGTTCATACATTGTATGAACAGAAGATCAGTGTTTCCCCCGCTGACAGGAATGAGAGCTTTGTGTTTACACACATAGCTCTCGTTCCCCGCTCTGTAACGAGTAATGGCAGGTGCTCGGCGGCAATCGTACCCGCCGGGCACGCGCACGGGACTTGGGGGCGCGGGCCGCCGGCGGCGCGCACGCGCCCCATAGTGGCCGTCGAGGTGCTGACGTAGAATGATGGGCTCTCGCCCAGGAGAGCCGACCTGCCGCGGTAGAACGACGGCAGCTGGTCGGCAAGTGGTTAACTAATCATTTACCCAGACTAGGCGACTCATAGATATGACCTTTTAGTGTAGACGTCACGTCTCCTCGTTCACCTGCTATACAATACACATTATCATAAGTGTAAACACAGGACATCTTCACCCAATAGTAGGGTCAATTAGCACAGAGAACAGACAGATGGCTGGAGGGGATGGCAATAGCATCTAACAGTATGTGTCCCAACATTATGAAGGAGTCAATCTTACAATTAACCTGTTGAGTTCAGAATCAACAAACAGTAAATAGTTATTTACAGATATACTGGAATATATTTTGGATAATAATTACATAATAATCCCATCTCAGGTATTCCAAGATATCATTTCTCAGTCATCCTCTGCCCCTAGTGGACATAGGATGAATTTAGACTTAAGAGGGTCCGGGGATGTCCTGGGTGAGTCTGTCACAGTCATCTTATATGCCAGAAAATACAGTAGTTGTCACCTGTTCTGATGACAACTCAACATTTTTGATTTCCTATCTCCCTCAGTCTCATGGTGTAACTAACTATAGTCATAGCAGCCCATCAATTGTCATCACTGTGCCATGCCAAATGCAGCATCAGTTGTTGCCACTGTGTCCTGTAAAATGCTGCCAGATTGCCCCCTCTGGCACTTACCTTTCTGGGGTCAGCCATCCTGTTTCCACCGTCCCTCGATGTCTTCTCCCACCCTCGATGACGCTTCAGCCAATCAGGTTACCAGTAACCAGAACCGGTGAACCTGATTGGCTGAGACGCCTGTCAGTGTTAACCAGGGAACGTACCCCCCTGCGTCCCCTGGTTAACTATTTGGAAGCCGATTACAGCATGTGGGCCGCTGGCTCTGATAGACACTTCCACAGCCAACCAGCTGCCGTTATTCAGATGGCCGGCGCTCACCAGGGGGGCGGTCATCTGAATAGTGTGCGGCAGCAACAATACATAGATTTATTCAATGCAGGAATCTATGTATTGTATTCAGTAGCGGTGTGAGAGCGAGAGGGGGCGGCGCTCCTGCTCCCTCTATGGACGCACCGCCTCTGACTATATTACCCTAATAAATATTCCGGCTATAGCCTGCTAACGGTCCAAGGGCTGAACATCATATACCAAAGGGCAGCAGGTTGGGCACCAGGGCCTTATAGATACAGTGCGGAAAATAAGTATTTGAACACCCTGCTATTTTGCAAGTTCTCCCACTTGGAAATCATGGAGGCGTCTGAAATTGTCATCGTAGGTGCATGTCCACTGTGAGAGACATAATCAAAAAAAAAATCCAGAAATCACAATGTATGATTTTTTTAACTATTTATTTGTATGATACAGCTGCAAAGAAGTATTTGAACACCTGAGAAAATCAATGTTAATATTTGGTACAGTAGCCTTTGTTTGGAATTACAGAGGTCAAACGTTTCTTGTAGTTTTTCACCAGGTTTGCACACACTGGAGGAGGGATTTTGGCCCACTCCTCCACACAGATCTTCTCTAGATCAGTCAGGTTTCTGGGCTGTCGCTGAGAAACACGGAGTTTGAGCTCCCTCCAAAGATTCTCTATTGGGTTTAGGTCTGGAGACTGGCTAGGCCACGCCAGAACCTTGATATGCTTCTTACAGAGCCACTCCTTGGTTATCCTGGCTGTGTGCTTCGGGTCATTGTCATGTTGGAAGACCCATCCTCGACCCATCTTCAAAGCTCTAACTGAGGGAAGGAGGTTGTTGCCCAAAATCTCGCAATACATGGCCCCGGTCATCCTCTCCTTAATACAGTGCAGTCGCCCTGTCCCATGTGCAGAAAAACACCCCCAAAGCATGATGCTACCACCCCCATGCTTCACAGTAGGGATGGTGTTCTTGGGATGGTACTCATCATTCTTCTTCCTCCAAACACGGTTAGTGGAATTATGACCAAAAAGTTCTATTTTGGTCTCATCTGACCACATGACTTTCTCCCATGACTCCTCTGGATCATCCAAATGGTCATTGGCAAACTTAAGACGGGCCTTGACATGTGCTGGTTTAAGCAGGGGAACCTTCCGTGCTATGCATGATTTCAAACCATGACGTCTTAGTGTATTACCAACAGTAACCTTGGAAACGGTGGTCCCAGCTCTTTTCAGGTCATTGACCAGCTCCTCCCGTGCAGTCCTGGGCTGAGTTCTCACCTTTCTTAGGATCATTGAGACCCCACGAGGTGAGATTTTGCATGGAGCCCCAGTCCGAGGGAGATTGACAGTCATGTTTAGCTTCTTCCATTTTCTAATGATTGCTCCAACAGTGGACCTTTTTTCACCAAGCTGCTTGGCAATTTCCCCGTAGCCCTTTCCAGCTTTGTGGAGGTGTACAATTTTGTCTCTAGTGTCTTTGGACAGCTCTTTGGTCTTGGCCATGTTAGTAGTTGGATTCTTACTGATTGTATGGGGTGGACAGGTGTCTTTATGCAGCTAATGACCTCAAACAGGTGCATCTAATTTAGGATAATAAATGGAGTGGAGGTGGACATTTTAAAGGCAGACTTAGGCCTCGTACACACGAGGGGATATGTCCGCTGAAAAGAGTCCGATGGACCGTTTCAGCAGACATCTCCGCTCGTGTGTATGGGCTAGCGGACAGATTTCTCCACCCGACAGATTTCAAAGCATGCTTTGAAATCTATCCGGTGGGAATCTGTCCGCCCGACATGTCGTCCCCCACCGCCGCCGCCGAATGGATTCGGCGCATGCGCGGAAGTGTTTAACTTCCTGGTGCGGTGACGTGGCGGTGACGTGGCGGCGTCAACGTCACTGCCGCGTCACCGCCACGTCACCGCGCTGTCCGGCGGCGGGGAATTTGATCCGATGGTGTGTACACGCCATCGGATCAAACTCCCGATCGGACATATCCGATGGAAATGGTCCGCGGACCGTTTTCATCGGATATGTCCGATAGTGTGTACGAGGCCTAACAGGTCTTTGAGGGTCAGAATTCTAGCTGATAGACAGGTGTTCAAATACTTCTTTGCAGCTGTATCATACAAATAAATAGTTAAAAAATCATACATTGTGATTTCTGGAATTTTTTTTTTTGATTATGTCTCTCACAGTGGACATGCACCTACAATAACAATTTCAGACCCCTCCATGATTTCCAAGTGGGAGAACTTGCAAAATAGCAGGGTGTTCAAATACTTATTTTCCGCACTGTATCTTCAAACTACAACCAGTCCTTCTCTGTGGGTTGGAATGACTGTGTGGCCATTTGGCTTTGGCCTTTGGTATCTGGAAGAGGAGACGAGGGCCAAATGAGTTTTGATCACTCTCCGCATGCCATTTGTTGTTTATCTCATTGGACTGTGTTTTTTTTTGGCAGTGCTCCAAGGCTTATTCCACCCAGTTCCTGGACACGTTTGACGCGCACAATTTGGCGGTGGACGCAGTTCGATGGAACCCATTCCATCCCAAAGTCTTCATCACCTGCAGCTCGGACTGGACAGTGAAGATCTGGGAACATAACATCAAGTAGGTACCACCAGCCTGGTATACGGAACTCCGGTCTTGTCATAGAAAACCTTTATCAGGCGTTCTGGCCGATACTCGCCTGCTTCTGTTCTGTAGCAGTTGTGATTGGCTATTATCGCTGAATCCTAGTGAAATGAACATTACTTTCATTCCGATCACATTATTTTCATAATCTATATATCACTTCATCACACAGCACACTCCTCTACTCTACAGTGCTAGGCCTGGAGCAGTACGCAAAAGGAGATTGGTAGGGATGTCACATTCCATGTATGGGCTGATTGGCAGCTGGGCAGGAAGTGAGGGGAAATCTCTAAAGCTGGCCATAGACGGATCGAATCATGGATGGGCAGGCTGAATACAGTAAAACCTTGGTTTGCAAGCATATTTTGCTTGTAATTCAAAGCACTTGTATATCAAAGCATTTTTTTTAAAATGGTATAAAAGAGAAGAGAGGCGCCTCTAAGTGTAGCAATAAGTTGCTAAATGTTGTACCTTCATTAACCCCTTAAAGACCCCTCAACACCGATATACACCGGCAGAATGGCAGGGCTGGGCACAAGCACGTACCTGTACATTGCCTTAAAGAGCCCAGCTGTGGGTCACGAACGCGAAGGCGGCGGCGCGCTCTTGACCTGTTCCTGTGCTCCGTGACCACGCCCATTGGACCCGCGGACCCCATCGCTGCCAGTATCCCGCGATCAGGTCACAGAGCTGAAGAACAGGAGAGATAAATGTAAACAAACCTCTCCCCGTTCTTCCTAGTGTGACCGTCACTGATCATCTGTTCCCTGTCATAGGGAACGACGATCAGTGACGTCACGCGCCAAGCCACGCCCCCACACAGTCTTAATCACTCCCTAGGAAACATTTAAAGTGGAGTTCCACCCTGTGTTTTTTTTTTGTTTTATCACCAAAATAAAAAATTTTATACTCACCTGAAAGGGCGGTTGCTATGCGGAAGTAGCTCTTCTGCCTCTTCTTCCACCGCAGTGAATCTTCTGGCTCGTCCTCCATCGCTTCTGGTGAATGAGCCGCGCTGCCTTCTGGGAACTGTGTGTATCCCAGGAGGCAGCCGCCCATTCACAAAGTGAATTGCGCATGTGCGGTAGGAAAACGGGCAGTGAAGCCGTAAAGGCTTCATTGTCTGTTTCCCTTAGTAAGGATGAAGGCGCCAGGACCGAGCAATCGCCATCAGGAGACCGACATCGCGGGCGACTAGGACAGGTAAGTGTCCTTATTAAAAGTCAGCAGCTACAGCGTTAGAAGCTGCTGACTTTAAAAAAATAAATCGTGGGTCGGATCCCACTTTAACCCCTTCAGCGCCCCCTACAGGTTAACCCCTCCACTGCAGTAATTTTCCCAGTAATCAATGCATTTTTTTATAGCACTTTTCGCTGTGAAAATGACAATGGTCCCAAAAATGTGTCAAAAGTGTCTGATGTGTCCGCCATAATTTCGCAGTCATGATAAAAATCGCAGATCGCCGCCATTACTAAAAAATTTGTAAACAAAAAAAATTATTAATAAAAATGCCATAAAACTATCCCCTATATTGTAGACGCTATACATTTTGTGCAAATCAATCGATAAACGCTTATTGCGATTTTTTTTTTTTACCCAAAAATAGGTAGAAGAATACGCATCGGCCTAAACTGAAGGAAAAAAATGTTATATCTTTTTTTGGGGGGATATTTATTATAGACAAAAATAAAAAATATCGATTTTTTTTTTCAAAATTGTCGCTCTATTTTTGTTTATAGCGCAAAAAATAAAAACCGCAGAGGTGATCAAATACCACCAAAAGAAAGCTCTATTTGTGGGGAAAAAAGGGCGCCAATTTTGTTTGGGAGCCGCGTCACACGACCGTGCAATTGTCCGTGAAAGCGACGCAGTGCCGAATCGCAAAAAGGGGCCAGGTCCTTTAGCTGTATAATGGTCCAGGTCTTAAGTGGTTATATGTAATCATATTGCTACACTTAGAGGCTCCTCTCTTCTTTTTTATACTCAGATGTGACGTGACGCTACTCTTATATCAAGACATCGTATATATATCAAGGCAAATTTTTTTTAAAACATTTTGCTTGTCTTGCAAAACGCTCTCAAACCAAGTTACTACTGTATACTCAAGTTGATTGGTTGATCAACTTGAGTACAACCAGCCTGTCAGATTTTAAAGCGGAGGTCCGGCATTTAAAAAAATAAAATTAAAAGTCAGCAGCTTTAGTATTTTAATAAGGACACTTACCTGTTCAGGGTGCCCGCAATGTCGGCAGCCAAAGCTGAGCAATCGCTTGGGTCTCGGCTGCCCCACCGCCATCCTCGGTGTGGGAATCAGATAGTGAAGCGTTGTGGCTTCACTCCCCGGTTCTCTACTGCGCATGCGCGAGTCGCGCGGCGCTAGGTGTATGGGCGGATGTCTCCTGGGACACACACAAGGTCCCAGAAGACCCCGCTTCCCATTTCCCAGGAGGCAACGCAAGGAGAAGACGAAAGAAGACCACCGCGAGTGAGGAAGTGTCAGATTAGGATGATGTGCCTAGTAACAGCCACTTCTGGTAAGTATATACATTTTTGTTGAAAAGCAAGGGGGGGTTGCCCTGGGGACCTTTGGGCGCCTTACAAAAAATATATATATATATATATATATATATATATATATATAAAGGGGGGGTAGCCACCCAGGCCCCTGGGGACCTCTGGGCCCTTTAATAAAAAGAAAAAAAAGAAAATATAAGAAAAAAACAAAAAAAAAAAAATATATATATATATATATATATATATATATAAAAAAGGGAGGGGTTCTCATCCGGGGGCCCTGGGGACCTCTGGGCCCTTTAAAGCGGATCTCCACCCTAAAGTGAAGATCCGCTGATCGGAACCCTCCCCCCTCCGGTGTCACAATTGACACCTTTCAGGGGGGAGGGGGGTGCAGATACCTGTCTAAAGACAGGTATCTGCAACCACTTCCGGCCCGCAGTCTCGGGCAAAAGACTGGTTTTTTGGCGACATCCCGTCGCCCCCCCGTTGTGTGCTGGGAACTCTCAGCTCCCAGAACACAGCGGGAGCCAATCGCCGGGCGCAGCGCGACTCGCGAATGCGCCGTAGGGAACCGGGCAGTGAAGCCGCAGCGCTTCACTTCCTGGTTCCTTCACCGTGGATGGAGGGGGGAGCAGCAGGGTGACGAGCGATCGCTCACCCTCTGCTGCGGACGCCGCTGGACTCCAGGACAGGTAAGTGTCCTAATATTAAAAGTCAGCAGCTGCAGTATTTGTTGCTGCTGGCTTTTAATATTTTTTTTCTAGTGAACCATCCGCTTTAATAAAAAGAAATAAAAGAAAATATAAGAAAAAAAAATTATATATAAAAAAAAAGGGAGGGGTTGTCATCCGGGGACCTCTAGGCCCTTTAATAAAAAAATAAATATATATATATAAAATTATATAAAAAAAAAAGGGGGGGGTTGCCATCTGGGGACCTCAGAGCCTCTTACAAAAAAAAGGATAGAAGAAGGTCCTGGACTGCCTTAAAAAAAAAAGAAAAAAAGAAAAAGGGGTAGCCATCTGGGACTCTGGGGACCTCCGGGCTCCATACAGGTGTACTGCCTGTACCCCCTGATGGCGGCCCTGCTCACACAAGTCCTGTCAAGCTTGGCTTCCATACACACAGTCACACAAAAGTTCTCTGAACTTTCGACCGCCAAGAACGCGGTGACGTACAACACTACGACAAGCTGAGAAAACGAAGTTCAATGCTTCTGAGCATGCGTCCAATTGTTTCCGAGCATGCGTCGGAATTTTGCCCATCAGAATTGCCACAGACGATTGTAATTTCCGATCTGATTTTTTTCTGTCGGAAAAATTGAGAACCAGCTCTCAATCTTTTGTTGGCAGAAATTCCGACAGCACAAGTCAGATAGCATACACACGGTCGGTATTTCCGTTCAATAGCTCACATCGGACTTTTGCTGTCGGAAAACCGATCGTGTGTAGCGGCATTAGTGGCGACCTCAATGCTCATTATGTACTTTTGCTTTGTGCCAGTCAGGGCAGTTATATTCCCACTACTGACCACCGACTTCCTCTCCCAGGACTCCCATGTTTGTGTTTGACCTGAACTCCGCAGTGGGGGACGTAGCCTGGGCGCCATACTCCTCCACCATCTTCGCCGCCGTTACCACCGATGGCAAGGTAGGTCACGACTTGTACACTGCTGATCTGTGATCTCCTGATGACGGGCTGTTTGGGATCTGTACATTGAATGTTCATGCCGAGGAAAGGAATCGCCAATATAACCCGCTGGTCTCCGCTGTGTAGAGAAAATCCCAAATTATTCATCATTTCTTATTGTTTATAGAATCATCACTGAGCATGGAACATCGAAACAGTCCAACGTTGCTCTCTGTGTCCCCAGCTGGGGTCATTCTTCCTAAACGATCACTGTCCTAAGGAAAAGCATATCATAGAGTGTAAGCTCCTCTGGTACAGAGACTGATGTGACTGGCTCAGTGTTCTCTGTACATCACTGCGGTATATGTCATAGCTATATAAATGTATAATAATAATAGTGTGTGACTGTGGGAGGGATATTAGAGTGTAAGCTCCTCTGGTACAGAGACAGATGTTATTGGCTCAGTGTTCTCTGTACAGCACTGCGGTATATGTCAAAGCTATATACATGTATAATAATAATAGTGTGTGACTGTGGGGGGGGGGGGACATTAGAGTGTGAGCTCCTCTGATACAGAGGGTGATGTGACTGGCTTATACCGTAGTGCTGTACAGAGAACACTGAGCCAGTCACATCTGTCTCTGTAGCAGAGGAGCTTACACTCTAATCCCCCCCCCCCCCACAGTCACACACTATTGATATAGCTCTGACATATACCACAATGTTGTACAGACATCACTAAGCCAGTCACATCCGTTTTAGGGGGTAGGAAATTAGAGTGTAAGATCCTCTGGCTAGAGCTATATAAATGTGTAATAATAATAGTGTATGACAGCAGGGGGACATTAGAGTGTAAGCTCCTCTGGTACTGAGACTGGCTCAGTGTTCTCTGTACAGCGCTGCGGTATATGTCAGAGCTATATAATGTATAATAATAATAGTGTGTGACTGTGGGGGGGGGGTGGGGGGACATTAGAGTGTAAGCTCCTCTGGTACAGAGGGTGATGTGACTGGCTTATACCGCAGTGTTGTACAGAGAACACTGAGCCAGTCACATCAGTCTCTGTACCAGAGGAGCTTACACTCTAATGTCCCCCCACAGCCACACACTATTTATATAGTACTGACATATACCACAGTGTTGTACAGACATCACTAAGCCAGTCACATCAGTCTCTGCGGTGGGAAATTAGAGTGTAAGCTCCTCTGTACAGAGACTGATGCGACTGGTTAAGAGACTGGTGGAACTGGCTTGGTGTTCTCTGTACAACACTGCGGTATATGTCAGAGCCATATAAATGTATAATAATAATAGTGTGTGACTGTGGGGGGGCATTTTCGAGTGTAAGCTCCTCTGGTACAGAGACTTGTCCTCAGTGTTCTCTGTACAGAGATGTGGTATATGTCAGAGCTATATAAACAGTGTGAAGAGGTTGGAGGTACGGCGTAGTGATGTCTGTGAGGTATCACAGGGCGGTGATGATTCAATAACACAGTCTGGATTATTAATGAAAAGTGAGGCTCGTGCCGCAGCTCATCCATCATGTCTGGGAAATAGAATTGTCCTCTGGCCCCCGGTAATACTTCTATGTACATCATAAGACAGTTTCACAGAATAGAGCGCTCTCCTGCCTGGGGGGGGGGCTCAGATTCTACTTCTCAATCTGATTTGTGTCCGCCCTATGGGTAGAGTTCTGTTTGAGGCTCACCGCTGTCTCTTTGGGTTCTGCACTTTATTTTGGTGAAGTGTGTTTAAAGTTTACCTGTACGCTTTAATGGCAGGCAGTATATAATCTTCTTCTCATGATCCTCCAGGAGCAAAAGATAAAACCCGGTACTTCCAGGTATGGAGAGCATGTACTGTAATGCACCCCCCCATGTGATCGCACAGGTGCTTGGTGATTGGCCATTCAGGAACCCAGTGCTGTCCCATGGGGTGGTGAAAGAATGCTCAGCCCAGTGTAATCTCCAGGCCACAACTTAGAAGTAGGGATGAGCTTCGTATTCAAGTCGAACTCATGTTTGACTCGAACATCGTATGTCGGCCTTGTGTGATGCGGCGGTGGTTAGAGAGAACAGAGAGAGACAGAGAGAGTGTCATTTTTTGCAGGTAGATAGAGCACGCAGGCTAGTCAGTTAATGTTACAGTGTGTAGAGGATATATATACATCCCAGGTGCTGTACATATATTTATACACTGTATAGTTTAGACAGATCAGTTCTTCCTAATTTACTGGCAGGCAGGTGATTGTGCTATTTAAAGACGTTATCACAGGTATAGACACCCAGCAGGTACAATATTTAACCACTTCGGGTCCGCGCTATTGACAGAACACGTCAACAGCGCAGACCAGAGGCGCCGAGGTCACGTCTTTGGACGTGATTTACTTGTAATTCCCTGCGCGCGCCACAGGGTGGCGCGCGGCGGGGAAAAACAGTCCCGACGCATCATGAGGATTCGATGCGTGTACCCGGCGGCCGCGATGTCCGTCAGGTACACACGATCGGCGGTGACAGAGCAGGGACGTGGAGCTCTGTGTGTAAACACAGAGCTCCACGTCCTGTCAGTGAGAGGCGACTGATGCTGTTTCCCTTGTACATAGGGAGACAGCATCGATCACCTCCCCCAGTCACCCCCCTCCCCCCACACACAGTTAGAACACACCCAGGCAATACATTTAACCCCTTCCTCACCCCCTAGTGTTAACTCCTTCAATGCCAGTCACATGTATACAGTAATTAGTGCATATTTATAGCACTGGTCGCTGTATAAATGTGAATGGCAGCAAAAATGTGTCAAAAGTGTCCGATGTGTCCGCCGCAATATCGCAGTCCCAATAAAAATCGCAGATCGCCGCCATTACTAGTAAAAAAAAAAATATTAAAAAAAAAATCATAATTCTGTCCCCTATTTTGTAGGTGCTATAACTTTTGCGCAAAGCAGTCACTTATTGTGATTTTTTTTTTTTTTTTTTTACAAAAATACGTACAAGAATATGTATCGGCCTTAACTGAGAAAAAAAATATATATATATTTTTTTTAAATTGGGATATTTATTATAGCAACAAGTAAAAAATATATATATATTTTTAAATTGACGCTCTTTTTTTGTTTATAACGCAAAAAATAAAAACCGCACGGGCGATCAAATACCACCAAAAGAAAGCTCTATTTGTGGAGGAAAAAAGGACGCCAATTTTGTTTGGGTGCCACGTCGCACGACCGCGCAATTGTCAGTTAAAGCGACGCAGTGCCGGAAGCTGAAATTTTGCCTGGGCACGAAGGGGGTTTATGTGCCCAGTAAGCAAGTGGCTAAAGGAATTTTTCATTTTTTTATTTATTTTTATTTAAGCATCATTAAAATCACTGCTCCTCAGGAGCAGTGATTTTAATGATGCTTAAATAAAAAAAGAAAAAAAAAAGAAAAATTCCTTTAAATATTGTACCTGCTGGGTGTCTATAGTTTGCCAGTGAAAACGTCTTTGAGAACCCGGGTCTTGCCCCAGGGAACATGTATCGATGGACAAAAAGTCGTTTTTTTAGGAGTCCTGAAAAAAACAACAGTTTTTTAAACTTTTTTCCATTGATACATGTTCCCTGGGGCAAGACCCGGGTTCTCAAAGACGTTTTATGACAATAACTTGAACATTGGTCTTTAAAATGAGCACTTTTGAATTCGAACGTTCGAGTCCCATAGACTTCAATGGGGTTCTAAATGTTGGCGCGAACGGGCGGTCTGTTCGACGGTTCTGGTGCGAACCGAACGCGGGCGGTGTTCGGCTCATCTCTACTCAGAAGATGCACAGGGCCAGATAGGTAAGTAGACAATTAAGCAAGACACTGTATAACCTCGCCTCCAACAATCATTGCTCCTTGCAAGAAAATAAAGCCTAATTACACAAAGGTGCAAAGCCTGCTTCCCTCAATGGACATAAAAAAGAAAAAAAAAATATTAAAATAATAATTTTTTCTTGTTTTATTACTGATTTTTCTTTTTTTGTGGAGGCCTCCTTTAAAGCAGAGACCCCCTATTGGTAGAACTCTTAGATTTTTGTTTCCGCAGTTGTATAACTTCAGTGCCTTGTCCTTACTATATGGAAATTGGAGCATTGTGTGAGAGCGATTGACGTTTCCAGGGGTGAGCGTATCGGTATTCCGTGCATTGTCAAGTGCTGGAATTGTCTCGTATTTGGCTGGTGGTACCGCAGAGATTTTTGGCGCTGTAATTCATCAGCTGGGCTCTTGGCCTGCCGTCTCCTCTTTGTCCTCGGGGAGGTTTTCATTACTCACAAGGATGTCATTGTTCAGCCACTGAGGAGACGTGTATAGCCAGGGCTCCATTCTGGCACTGAGGCTTATAAATAGACCGGAGAAGCATTATCTGTAGCCTGAGAACTTTCCACCTCTCCTCCGGCCTTGACAGTCATTGCCGCTTGTCGCTGGTCACATGATCCTGCGAAGTGATGGGAGGGTCATCGGTGGCAGGGTCCTGAGGCACTTAGACGTATTTATTGTAGCACTTCTGATAGAAAACATTAGAAACTGGTCCCTGTTCTGAATCTCCTCTTAACCACTTAAGCCCCGGACCATTTTGCTGGTCAAAGACCGGGCCAGCTTTTGCGATTCGGCACTGCGTCGCTTTAACAGACAATTGCGCGGTCGTGCGCCGTGGCTCCCAAACAAAATTGACGTCCTTTTTTCCCCACAAATAGAGCTTTCTTTTGGTGGTATTTGATCACCTCTGCGGTTTTTATTTTTTGTGCTATAAACAAAAAAGAACGAGAATTTTGAAAAAAAAATCTATATTTTTTGCTATAATAAATATCCACCAAAAATATATAAAAAAAAACATTTTTGTTCCTCAGTTTAGGCCGATACGTATTCTTCTACATATTTTTCGTAAAAAAAAAATTGCAATAAGTGTTTATTGATTGGTTTGCGCAAAAGTTATAGCGTCTACAAAATAGGGGATAGTTTTATGGCATTTTTATTAATATATTTTTTTTACTAGTAATGGCGGCGATCAGCGATTTTTATTGGTACTGCGACCTTATGGCAGACACTTTTGACACATTTTTGAGACCATTGGCATTTTTATAGCGATCAGTGCTATAAAAATGCATTGATTACTGTAAAAATGTCACTGGCAGGGAAGGGGTTAACACTAGGGGGCGAGGAAGGGGTTAATTATGTTCCCTGGGTGTGTTCTAACTGAAGGTGGATGGGACTGACTAGGGGAAATGACAGATCGCTGTTCATACATTGTGGCTGAAATGCAAAATCACGCTATATTACGTAAAACTGTGACGGCTAGTCGGCAACGGGTAACGTTATCCCTAGTGATCCTGCCATTAAGGTCCTTGTTCAGGCTGTTTTGCTTTGTCTTTTGAGATCACTTTGCGGATGGAAGAATATAGTAAAAACCTCTGGTGTATTAATGTGCTTTACTAAACAAAAATGCTGTGCTCACATAAACAATACACGGCATACAGCGTAATACAATATAGGCATACAATATACACATGCACAACCTATCTATCTTTCCTAGCAAATTAGCATGGGCAATGCATGTGATAGGGATTCACTAAACAGTTGCCTAACTTAGGTTATTTTGTAGATTTAGTGTCATCCCGAGGTTGACATTACCTCCTTGCACAGACTTTCTTTGTTGCTATGTGATTTTGGAGCCCCCTTCCTTCTTTATTATGGAGCCGTCTTCTCTTCCACACTGCTCCTTGCTTTTTGGAGGCCACCAAAACGGCTTCTCTTTGTCTTCAGAACATTGCTGAGTTCAAGTCCCTTGTTCCCTCCCCCTACTTCCTGACAAACATTACTTCCTGTTGCATGAGCTTCATGAACCAGTCAAACAGGTTCATTAGCTTATGAATAGGTAAAGCCTAGCTTCTAAAAACAATACATGTTAACCAAAATGCGTTATCCATACTTGTATGCTAAAAGAAAATAGTTAAATCAACACACAGGCACTTCCTGTTATAGGGTGACAACCCTCTGTCCTTGTTCCCTGTTTGCTTTCTTGCATTGTCAAATATCCAGTGAAGTCTATTAGTGGCCTTGCCAACACACATTGCATATGTATAATACAAAGTTGGCACTTTCAGGAAACCCACCCAGAGAAAAGCCATGGCATCGTAAAAATATTAGAAAAATGCAATAAAAGTGCATATGCCGCACTAAAAGTTAGGAGTTTAGCAAAAGTATCTGCCGTTACTTTATCTACTTGATCAATTCCCTAGCATTCCTTTAGGGCCTGATCACACCATCTACTTTGTGGTAACACCTGTGACAAACTCATCCATTGTGTAACGGAACCCCAAATGGGACAGGAGTTAACGCCGTTTAAGATATTCCATTCCTGCACGCAGCTATCGACACTCCACAGTAAGGCAAACAAACCCCAATAACGAGACACACAGGCTCTTATATACAGTTAGAGGAGGTAACCAGAACATAAATTAACATGAGCTAATTAACTAATCATTTACCCAGACGAGGTGACTCCGAGATATGACCTTTCAAGGTAGACATCCCGGCTCCTCTCACCTGCTATACAATACACATTATTTTAGTAGACATTCTGGCTCAAGCTCTGACATACTTTACATGAGCTAATTAACTACAGCTGATAAGTCAGCCACCTGACCTTTAGACTGTCTGTTAACTTGCAATACACACATTACTATCAATAGACCTTCACACAATACAGGGTCAATTAGCACAACACAATGAAAGATCCTTAGGAGCCATCCTAGATTAATTTACATCACAGTAGCAGACTTAATTACCACAGCAAGCTTTATAGTACACAACAGCCAGGTAGCTGGAGGTGATGACATCTTTCAATTAACATCTTTCAATTAAACTGTTGAGTTCAGAATCAACAACCAGTAATAGTTCCTGGAAGATATTGTGAATTATAGACCCATGTTAAAGCAATCCAAGATATGTCCATTATTTCCTGGCTCATACTTTGTAAGAGCTTCTGGATTCCACAGGCCCTCCTGTTACACATTTCAACAGTAAGCAATAATGTACCTTACATGTGTTGGTCCATTTTGCTACTATTTTGGTTGGCACCACAGCACATGGTCAAAACGCAACTTCATGGAACACACCATAGCGCACCATGGTGCTGCCAAAGAATACAGTAAAGGTTTTTTTTCTATGCATTAAGCTTCTTTCTAGTGTGAATAGGCCCTTAGACATTCAGCAGTCATATCACCTAAGGCAGGGGTGCCCAACCTTTTGAAGAGCGAGGGCCACTTAAGCAACTTGGTAACCAGTCGTGGGCCACAATGAGGCGTCAGGTCATGGCTACTCTATTGGTTCTCCGATCCACCCAGATGGAAAGGGATACATTTCCTTTTGTTTTTCGGGTTTTGGAGGTAGGCGGGCATAAACGAACATCTGTCGCTCTGTAGAGGTGAACTGAGGGTCCCATTTGGTCGGGCTGATCGTGTGAAAAGGGCCTAAGACTGCTTTCACACTGATGTGCTGCAGTTTACTCGCACTGCGGGTACAGCGTAGTGCACCTGTGTCTAACCTGCGGGTTAGCTGAACTTTGCCATAGACTCCACCTGTGGCAAAAGCCGGCGCAGTAGAGGACGCATCTGCTTATGGGGCTCTGCTCCGCAGCTGCTTTCTTTCTCACAACACTGATGTTGCAGTATGGCAGGTCGGCAGCCTGCGATCCTGGCTTGCCAAGCCGCCATTCCAGATTAGGAGGTCGCGGGCCACATCAGAAGGCTCCGCGGGCCACATGTGGCCCCCGGGCCACTGGTTGGCCACCCCTGACCTAAGGCAATATACCCAGAGACATGTCAAGGATGCCACATTCCATGAAACAGCATGCTTGTAAGACAGGCAGGGAGGAAAGAGAGGTGGGCAGAGAGGATTAGCAGGAATGGAAGAAGATGGTACAGGAGGAAGGGTGGGTAGGAAGAAGAAATGGATAGTCAGTCCAGAAGAACAATTGGGCAAGGAGGAGGGGTGGACAAAAAATATTGAGTAGGGAGGAGCAGTGTACAAGCAGGAGGGGTAGGTATGCCGGACCTTCAGAGGGAATGTGATGTCACTGGCTGTATGCAGAGTGAATATTTCCTAAACTGTGCACGTTCATTTTACCTACAGGTAAGCCTTATTGTAGGGTAAAATGACCAAGCAGGTTTTACAACCACTTTAAGAATATGTGAGAAGGTGTGAGAGGTGGGCAGGGAGGAGAAACGGACGAGAAGGAGACCTGGGAAGGAGTGAGAGGTGAGCAGGGAGGGGGAGTGGAAGAGAAGAAGACCTGGGAAGGAGTGAGAGGTGGGCAGGGAGGGGGAGTGGACAAGAAGAAGACTTGGGATGGAGTGAGAGGTGGGCAGGGAGGGGGAGTGGGCAAGAAGAAGACCTAGGAAGGAGTGAGAGGTGAGCAGGGAGGAGGAGTGGGCAAGAAGAAGACTTGGGATGGAGTGAGAGGTGGGCAGGGAGGGGGAGTGGACAAGAAGAAGACCTGGGAAGGAGTGAGAGGTGGGCAGGGAGGGGGAGTGGACAAGAAGAAGACATGGGAAGGAGTGAGAGGTGGGCAGGGAGGGGGAGTGGACAAGAAGAAGACCTGGGAAGGAGTGAGAGGTGGGCAGGGAGGGGGAGTGGACAAGAAGAAGACCTGGGATGGAGTGAGAGGTGGGCAGGGAGGAGGAGTGGAAGAGAAGAAAACTTGGAAAGGAGTGAGAGGTGGGCAGGGAGGGGAAGTGGAGAAGAAGACTGGAGAAAGAGTGGCAGGTGAGCAGGAAGGAGGAGTGGACAAGAAGAAGACTTGAGAAGGCAGTGGTGTATTTAGGTTTTGTGCTGCCCTAGGCCTGACAAAACTCCTGCACCCCCTATTTAAACATGAACCACCCCTTCCTGTCAAGGCCACACCCCTTTCTGTTTAAGACCCGTCCTGAAATTTTTGAGTGGGGACACTAGTTCTTAGGGCCAGGGGGGGGGGGTGTGACATGGATTCCCTTAATTTGCATAGATTTCCTCTCATTTCTTGTTTGGCTATGGGGCAGAAAGTGAAGGGAAATCTCTGCAATTGGACAGGGATGGTAAAAAATAAATTGACAAGGGATATAACCCTCCCTTACTCTCTCCAAAATGTATAGTTCTACTTTAAGCACAATTTTCTGATAATTTAATGGAGAGGAATAAGAAGATATAGCCATGCCAATGGTGCAGCAGAAAACATATAGCACAATGAGGAAGGTTTGTGGTCCAGGATGATAGGACAGTCAAAATTAGAAGCAGCTTGTGTTACACTAACAGTGTAGCGCAAGCCAGCGGGGACGCTTTCCGTGCTGCCCCCCTGCAAAGTGCTGCCCTAGGCCTGGGCCTTGTTGGCCTAGGCCAGGATACAGCCTTGTGAGAAGGAGCAGATAGGAAGAAGACCAGAGAAGGAGTGAAAGGTGGGCAGCGAGGAGGCACAAGGATGAAGAAGACTTGGGAAGGAGTGAGAGGTCGGCAGGGAGGGGGAGCAGACCAGAAGAAGACCTGGGAAGGAGTGAGAGGTCGGCAGGGAAGGGGGAGCAGACCAGAAGAAGACCTGGGAAGGAGTGAGAGGTCGGCAGGGAGGGGAAGCAGACCAGAAGAAGACCTGGGAAGGAGTGAGAGGTCGGCAGGGAGGGGGAGCAGACCAGAAGAAGACCTGGGATGGAGTGAGAGGTCGGCAGGGAGGGGGAGCAGACCAGAAGAAGACTTGGGAAGGAGTGAGAGGTCGGTAGGGAGGGGGAGCAGACCAGAAGAAGACCTGGGATGGAGTGAGAGGTCGGCAGGGAGGGGGAGCAGACCAGAAGAAGACCTGGGATGGAGTGAGAGGTCGGCAGGGAGGGGGAGCAGACCAGAAGAAGACCTGGGAAGGAGTGAGAGGTGGGCAGGGAGGGGGAGTGGACAAGAAGAAGACTTGGGATGGAGTGAGAGGTGGGCAGGGAGGGGGAGTGGACAAGAAGAAGACCTAGGAAGGAGTGAGAGGTGAGCAGGGAGGAGGAGTGGGCAAGAAGAAGACTTGGGATGGAGTGAGAGGTGGGCAGGGAGGGGGAGTGGACAAGAAGAAGACCTGGGAAGGAGTGAGAGGTGGGCAGGGAGGGGGAGTGGACAAGAAGAAGACCTGGGAAGGAGTGAGAGGTGGGCAGGGAGGGGGAGTGGACAAGAAGAAGACCTGGGAAGGAGTGAGAGGTGGGCAGGGAGGGGGAGTGGACAAGAAGAAGACCTGGGAAGGAGTGAGAGGTGGGCAGGGAGGGGGAGTGGACAAGAAGAAGACCTGGGATGGAGTGAGAGGTGGGCAGGGAGGAGGAGTGGAAGAGAAGAAAACTTGGAAAGGAGTGAGAGGTGGGCAGGGAGGGGAAGTGGAGAAGAAGACTGGAGAAAGAGTGGCAGGTGAGCAGGAAGGAGGAGTGGACAAGAAGAAGACTTGAGAAGGCAGTGGTGTATTTAGGTTTTGTGCTGCCCTAGGCCTGACAAAACTCCTGCACCCCCTCTTTAAACATGAACCACCCCTTCCTGTCAAGGCCACACCCCTTTCTGTTTAAGACCCGTCCTGAAATTTTTGAGTGGGGACACTAGTTCTTAGGGCCAGGGGGGGGGGGGTGTGACATGGATTCCCTTAATTTGCATAGATTTCCTCTCATTTCTTGTTTGGCTATGGGGCAGAAAGTGAAGGGAAATCTCTGCAATTGGACAGGGATGGTAAAAAATAAATTGACAAGGGATATAACCCTCCCTTACTCTCTCCAAAATGTATAGTTCTACTTTAAGCACAATTTTCTGATAATTTAATGGAGAGGAATAAGAAGATATAGCCATGCCAATGGTGCAGCAGAAAACATATAGCACAATGAGGAAGGTTTGTGGTCCAGGATGATAGGACAGTCAAAATTAGAAGCAGCTTGTGTTACACTAACAGTGTAGCGCAAGCCAGCGGGGACGCTTTCCGTGCTGCCCCCCTGCAAAGTGCTGCCCTAGGCCTGGGCCTTGTTGGCCTAGGCCAGGATACAGCCTTGTGAGAAGGAGCAGATAGGAAGAAGACCAGAGAAGGAGTGAAAGGTGGGCAGCGAGGAGGCACAAGGATGAAGAAGACTTGGGAAGGAGTGAGAGGTCGGCAGGGAGGGGGAGCAGACCAGAAGAAGACCTGGGAAGGAGTGAGAGGTCGGCAGGGAAGGGGGAGCAGACCAGAAGAAGACCTGGGAAGGAGTGAGAGGTCGGCAGGGAGGGGAAGCAGACCAGAAGAAGACCTGGGAAGGAGTGAGAGGTCGGCAGGGAGGGGGAGCAGACCAGAAGAAGACCTGGGAAGGAGTGAGAGGTCGGCAGGGAGGGGGAGCAGACCAGAAGAAGACCTGGGAAGGAGTGAGAGGTCGGCAGGGAGGGGGAGCAGACCAGAAGAAGACCTGGGAAGGAGTGAGAGGTCGGCAGGAAGGGGAAGCAGACCAGATGAAGACCTGGGAAGGAGTGAGAGGTCGTCAGGGAGGAGGAGCAGACCAGAAGAAGACCTGGGAAGGAGTGAGAGGTCGTCAGGGAGGGGGAGCAGACCAGAAGAAGACCCGGGAAGGAGTGAGAGGTCGGCAGGGAGGGGAAGCAGACCAGAAGAAGACCTGGGAAGCAGTGAGAGGTCGACAGGGAGGGGGAGCAGACCAGAAGAAGACCTGGGAAGCAGTGAGAGGTCGGCAGGGAGGGGGAGAAGACCAGAAGAAGACCTGGGAAGCAGTGAGAGGTCAGCAGGGAGGGGGAGCAGACCAGAAGAAGACCTGGGAAGGAGTGAGAGGTCGGCAGGGAGGGGGAGCAGACCAGAAGAAGACCCGGGAAGGAGTGAGAGGTCGGCAGGGAGGGGAAGCAGACCAGAAGAAGACCTGGGAAGCAGTGAGAGGTCGGCAGGGAGGGGGAGAAGACCAGAAGAAGACCTGGGAAGCAGTGAGAGGTCAGCAGGGAGGGGGAGCAGACCAGAAGAAGACCTGGGAAGCAGTGAGAGGTCGGCAGGGAGAGGGAGAAGACCAGAAGAAGACCTGGAAAGGAGTGAGAGGTCGGCAGGGAGGGGGAATCCACAGGTAGAAGACCTGGGAAGGAGTGAGAGATGGGTAGGAAGGAGAATTGGACCGGTGCTCCTGATGCTGTAAAGTTTCAGTATATGTTAAAGGTCAGGTTAAATTTCAAATCCAGGTAGAAACACAAATACAGGGGTGGAATACATATATAAAGCCTCGTACACACGACCAGGAGAGCATTTAACCGGGAATTCTGGCCATGTGTATGCTCCCTAGCAGTTTTCTCGACAGGAAAACTGCCCAGGAAAAATAGAAAACCTGCTCTCTATTTTCCCGTCGGGATTCCCGGTAGAGGGCCAGATTCTCACGCCGTAATTTCAAATCTGCGCCGGCGTATGTTTACGCCGATTCTCAAAGGCAGATACGTTAAAACATTAGGCTTCTTCCGTCTACGTAACTTGCCTACGCCGGCGTATAATTGTGTGCAATTATACACTGGCCGCTAGGGGCGCTTCCGTCAATTAGCCACGTCAAATATGCAAATGAGCTAGATACGCCAATTCACGAACGTACTTGTGCCCGGTCGTCGTATTTTACGTCGTTTACGTAAGCCTAAAGTTACCTCTGCTATATGCGGGGTAACTTTGCGTAGGTGAGGCGTACGCAATGTTAAGTATGGACATCAGGACAGCATCGAATTTTACGTAATTTGCGTAAATCATTCGCGAATAGGGCTTTGCGTAAGTTACGTTCACGTCGAAAGCAATGAGTATTTGCAGCGTAATTTGGAGCATGCGCACTGGGATACGTCCACGGACGGCGCATGCACAGTTAAAAAAAAGCGTCAAAATTGTGGGGTCATGATTCATTTCCATAAAACACGCCCACCTCATCCACATTTGAATTACCTAGGCTTACGCCGGGCCATTTACGCTACGCCGCCGTAATTTAGGACGCAAGTGCTTTGAGAATACGGCACTTGCGTCCAAACTTGTGGCGGCGTAGCGTAAATACGATCTACGAATCTAACCCCGAGTGTTTCCTGCCGAGAAAACCGGTCGTCTGTATGCTTACTTGTTTCATTGGAAACCCACGCATGCTCGATAAGAGTTTGATGAATGCGCGGTAGCATACAAGTTTACTGTGGGGTGCAGCAAGATGGCGGCGAGGTCATCGAATGTGACGAGCGACGATGACGTCACCGCAGCATTTTTTTGAATGGCCATCTGTATGCACGGCAAGCTTGCCAGGAATCCCATCGGGAAAACCAATGTTTTTTGCCTGATGGGATTCCCGGCAGTGTGTACAGTGCTTGAGAGCCGTTTTCCAAGCCAAAGAATCTATATTTCTGTTCCTGCACTATTGTCGCACACCTAGGTTGGTGACCTGACTTTTCCTTACTATAGTTGGTTCACCTACCTGCCTTCATCTACTGAACAGTGACAGTGCAGTTCCAGACCGATGAGGACATCTCTCTCTACTTTCTGTAAATAGGACTACGATGGGTTCCCTGCTAAATATAATAACACAGAAATAGGAATGAACGTGTAGATATTTTTCTTTCTTCTATCATGAAAGAAAAGGCATAGCTGGTAGTAGCAGAGATCTGGGTGTAGCGGGGGTTAAACAATCTTGTACACAATGATAAATGGCTTATTAGAAATCTTTCTGTGTGACTTTCCTGCAGCGTATGCGCCATTATCTGTAATCATCCCCCATAATTCCCTGTGTCCTGCCGCTGACCCCCCCCCCCCCATCTCTCTCATCCTCCTTCTACTTATACTCTGCAGATGGAGAAAATATTACAGTTTATAAACTCGGCTCCCGCAGGTCAGGTACAATCACATTTCCATAATTTAATATGTATTTCTTCATTTCACGCGCGCTGAAGACTAACGAGCCGTAGCTGCGAAGCGGGTCACATGACTTTGTGCTTATTAATCACCCAGGTGGGCTCAGACATTCTGCTGGGGTTCGTTCTCCACCTCCATCCCGCTTCTCATCCTCATGATGGCCATATTCTACTGTACAACCGCCTATGGGGGTGGGGGGGGGGCATTCATAGCTATAGCAGTACTCTCTGAATCCCACTGATCACCAATGTAAGGAACATTCTTCCCACTGATCACCAATGTAAGGAACATTCTTCCCACTGATCACCAATGTAAGGAACATTCTTCCCACTGATCACCAATGTAAGGAACATTCTTCCCACTGATCACCAATGTAAGGAACATTCTTCCCACTGATCACCAATGTAAGGAACATTCTTCCCACTGATCACCAATGTAAACATTCTTCCCACTGATCACCAATGTAAGGAACATTCTTCCCACTGATCACCAATGTAAGGAACATTCTTCCACTGATCACCAATGTAAGGGACATTCTTCCCACTGATCACCAATGTAAGGAACATTCTTCCCACTGATCACCAATGTAAGGAGCATTCTTCTCACTGATCACCAATGTAAGGGACATTCTTCCACTGATCACCAATGTAAGGAACATTCTTCCCACTGATCACCAATGTAAGGAACATTCTTCTCACTGATCACCAATGTAAGGAACATTCTTCCCACTGATCACCAATGTAAGGAACATTCTTCCCACTGATCACCAATGTAAGGAGCATTCTTCTCACTGATCACCAATGTAAGGGACATTCTTCCCACTGATCACCAATGTAAGGAACATTCTTCCCACTGATCACCAATGTAAGGACATTCTTCCCACTCACTGAACATTCTTCCCACTGATCACCAATGTAAGGAACATTCTTCCCACTGATCACATTAAGGAGCTTCCCACTGATCACCAATGTAAGGGACATTCTTCCCACTGATCACCAATGTAAGGGACATTCTTCTCACTGATCACATTAAGGGACTTCTTCTCACTGATCACCAATGTAAGGAACATTCTTCCCAGATCACCAATGAACATTCTTCCCACTGATCACCAATGTAAGGAACATTCTTCCCACTGATCACCAATGTAAGGAACATTCTTCCCACTGATCACCAATGTAAGGAACATTCTTCCCACTGATCACCAATGTAAGAACATTCTTCTCACTGATCACAATGTAAGGAACATTCTTCCCACTGATCACCAATGTAAGGAACATTCTTCCCACTGATCACCAATGTAAGGGACATTCTTCCCACTGATCACCAATGTAAGGGACATTCTTCTCACTGATCACCAATGTAAGGGACATTCTTCCCACTGATCACCAATGTAAGGGACATTCTTCTCACTGATCACCAATGTAAGGAACATTCTTCCCACTGATCACCAATGTAAGGGGCATTCTTCCCACTGATCACCAATGTAAGGAACATTCTTCCCACTGATCACCAATGTAAGGGACATTCTTCTCACTGATCACCAATGTAAGGGACATTCTTCTCACTGATCACCAATGTAAGGAACATTCTTCCCACTGATCACCAATGTAAGGGACATTCTTCTCACTGATCACCAATGTAAGGGACATTCTTCTCACTGATCACCAATGTAAGGGACATTCTTCTCACTGATCACCAATGTAATGGACATTCTTCTCACTGATCACCAATGTAAGGGACATTCTTCTCACTGATCACCAATGTAAGGGACATTCTTCTCACTGATCACCAATGTAAGGGACATTCTTCTCACTGATCACCAATGTAAGGGACATTCTTCTCACTGATCACCAATGTAAGGGACATTCTTCTCACTGATCACCAATGTAAGGAACATTCTTCCCACTGATCACCAATGTAAGGGACATTCTTCCCACTGATCACCAATGTAAGGGACATTCTTCTCACTGATCACCAATGTAAGGGACATTCTTCCCACTGATCACCAATGTAAGGGACATTCTTCTCACTGATCACCAATGTAAGGGACATTCTTCTCAATGATCACCAATGTAAGGGTCTTTCTTATTCCCACTGAACAACAGTTTAAGAGAGAAGTTTGGCCATACTTCTCTTCTGGGTCACAGGAGAGCAAAAGTACGTGCTGTTGGCTGACTTCCCAGAGCCGTCTCAGGCTCTAGAAGGATCCTGACATAATGTCGGGATCCACCAAGATGCCTGGCCAGCAGCAAGCTCATCCTCTGAGCTTGCTGCTGAGAGCCCAAGCCAGCCACTTCCACCCCCTCCCCATCTGGCACTCCAATGAGCACTGGAGGGGAAGAGCAGAGAGCGATGATTGATGCCGCATACACACGGTCGTTTTTTGCGATGAAAAAAAACGACGTTTTCTGTGAAGTAAAAAACGACGTTTTTGAAACGTCACTTTTCAAAGACAATTTTGCATACACACCATCGTTTTTTCACAAAAAGCAAGGTTACGTTCACCACTCTTTTCCATTGAAGCTCGCTTCATAACTAGCTTATGGGCATGCGCGGGTTGAAAAACGTCGTTTTAAAAGACGTTTTTGCTACACACGGTGACTTTTTGTGAAACAAAAAACGACGTTTTGAAAAACGACACAAACAATTCAAGCATGTTGGAATTTTTTTTTGGTCGTTTTTTTGAAGACAAAAAACGACGTTTTGCCCACACACGATCAATTTAAATGACGTTTTAAAAAACGTCGTTTTTTTTCATCGCAAAAAAACGACCGTGTGTACGCGGCATAACAGTCACCACCGTGCTCAGAGCAAACTGAAAAGTGAGTGATCAGCCCTTGGAGCCCAAGAACTGAATCCAACACTTCTCCCTTTTCCACCCACTGATCATTCTGCCACTGACAATCAATGTAAGGGGCATTTTTCCTTCCCCCAACCAACAATGTAAGGCCCTGTACACACGATCAGACATGTCAGAGGAAACATGTCCAACGGACCGTTTTCATCGGACCAGGCTGAAGTGGTCTGTTGGTCTGATGTGCGTACACACCATCGGACCAAAATCCGATCAGACAAGAACGCGGTGACGTAGAACACAATGACGTGCTGAAAAAACGAAGGTCAATGCTTCCAAGCATGCGTCGACTTGATTCTGAGCATGCGCTGGATTTTGGTCCGATGATTTGTGTACTAACCGTCCGACGGACAGGTTTCCAGCGGACAGGTTTCTAAGCATGTTTGGAAACTTTTGTCCACTGGAAAACGGTCCGCTAAGCCGTACACACGTTCGAACATGTCCGCTGAAACTGGTCTGCGAACCAGTTTCAGCGGACATGTCTCCTCGTGTGTACGCGGCCTAAGGGGCATTATACCACCCACTGACCACCAATGTAAAGGGCATTCTTTCTCTCACTGACCACCAAAGTCAGGGGCCATTTCCCCCCCCCCCCCAGTGACCTCCAATGAAAGGAGGCATTCTTCTTCCCATTGACTACCAGTGTAAGGGGCATTCTTCCTCCCACAAACTCCCTATAATAATGATAAGTAACATTAGTAGCCCCTACCATTGGGGATTAGTGGGAAGAATTGACGCCACCCCCTCACCCCTTCACCCTGCAGCAATGTTGGCAGCCCTCATACGTCTATTTCCCAAACACAACCTCTTGATATGACGCTGAGCACGTGACCTCAACTACCTTGGTGGACCATGGCGAGGCCTGTTCTGAGGGGAACCCGTCCTGTAATACCGCTGTATGGTCTTGGCCACTCTGCTGCAGCTCAGTGTCAGGGTCTTGGCAATCTTCTTATAGCCTAGGCCAGTGATGGCGAACATCGGCACCCCAGATGTTTTGGAACTACATTTCCCATGATGCTCAGGCACTCTGCAGTGTAGGTGAGCATCATGGGAAATGTACAGTAGTTCCAAAACATCTGGGGTGCCAAGGTTCACCATCACTGGCCTAGGCCATCTTTATGTAGAGAAACAATTCTTTTTTCAGATCCTCAGAGAGTTCTTTGCCATGAGGTGCCATGTTGAACTTCCAGTGACCAGTATGAGAGAGTGAGAGCGATAACACCAAATTTAACACACCTGCTCCCCATTCTCACCTGAGACCTTGTAACGCTAACGAGTCACATGACACAGAGGAGGGAAAATGGCTAATTGGGCCCAATTTGGACATTTTCACTTATGTGTATACATTTATGGCTGTGTGTTGAGTTATTTTGAGGGGACAGCAAATTTACACTGTAATGCCTACACACAATCGTTTTTCCCGTCTGGAAAACTGCCGTGTTTTATTTTGGCCGGGAAAACCGGATGTGTGTGTGTGCTCCTGCGGTTTAAAAAATGAGAACGTTCTCTTTTTTTTTCTCTCGCCGTGAAACACATCGTTCCCCCCCCCCCCCCCCCCGCAGTTTTCCTGTGGGAAGCATACACACGGCCGGTGTTCCCGGTTTTCCTGTTGGAAACACCGGCCTTGTGTACAGGGGAAAAGAGACCGAGCCGATTCCTGGTTTTCCCGGCAGTCTTTTGACCGTCGGGAAAACCAATCGCGTGTACGAGGCATTATACAAGCTGTACTCTCACTACTTTACATTGTAGCAAAGTGTCATTTCTTCAGTCGTGTCACATGAAAAGATGGAATCAAATATTTACAGAAATGTGAGGGGTGTACTTACCTTTGTGAGATACTGTAAAGCACACTCAGTTGGCTGTACCTGGCTGGAGAGCAAATCCTCCACCCCTTTCTAGGTGTCAATGACTTAACTACAGGAAACATTTTTTATTGTTTAACCACTTTACTACCGGGCCGCCGTCAATTGACGGTGGCTCGACAGCTCCATTGTTCTGACAGGACGTCATATGACATCCTCGTCTTTTAAAGCCACTAGGGGGCACGCACGCGCACACACACCACGTTACTGGGAACACAATGCGCGTCCGGGCACCCGAGATTGCCAACTAACTGAGCAGGACCGCGGATCTCTGTATGTAAACACAGAGATCCACGTCCTGTCAGGGAGAGAAGACCAATGCTGTGTCCCTTATACATAGGGACACAGATCGGTCACCTCCCCCAGTTAGACCCCTCCCCCCACAGTAAGAATCACACCTAGGGAACACATTTAACCCCTTCCTCGCCCCCTAGTGTCACCCCTTCCCTGCCAGTCACATTTATACAGTAATCAGTGCATGTTTATAGCACTGTTCGCTGTATAAATGTGAATGGTCCCAAAATAGTGTCAAAAGTGTCCGATATGTTCGCCATAATGTCGCAGTCACAATAAAACACAGAGGGGTGTACTTACTTTTGTAAGATGCTGTATATATTTATTGTGGTTTATAAGTGGGTTACATCACACATGGTGTGTGTTGAGGTCTGCAGCAATGAAGGATTTTTGTATTTGAAACTTTAATGTAAATCTAGGCAATTGAGGGGGTGTAATATTCCCGCTGGGTGGAGTATGCGATAGAGGTCGGCCGATATTTCACGTTTTTAAAGAAATCGGCATCGGCCGATTATTTTGCAAAATAGGCTGATTGTCTGGGACCTGAGGCAGGGGTGTGCTTTCACAGCCCTTGTCTGCTAACTTATTTTTTTCCCCCGTGGAGGATGTCGGCAGCGGCGGCCGCCGATTTGGCTGTTACTCGCTGCGCTGCATTCTGGGGTTTGTAGTGTGGAGGCATAGGCGAGGCGCGTAACAGCCAATCGGCGGCGGCCGCTGTCGACTTCCTCCTGATTTTAAAGGAACTTTTACTACACACACAGGGGAGGGGATGGAATGGAGCTGGGAGTGCTTGCTGGTGGGCACTGATGAGCTGTACTGTCTGGGGGGGGGGGGCAATGAGGAGATGCACTGTCTGGGGGGGGGGGGCAATGAGGAGCTGTACTGTCTGGGGGGGGCAATAAGAAGCTAAACTGTCTGGGGGGGGCAATGAGGAGCTGTACTGTCTGGGGGGGGCACTGAGGAGCTGTACTGTCTGGGGGGGCACTAAGGAGCTGTACTGTCTGGGGGGGCACTAAGGAGCTGTACTGTCTGGGGGGGGGGGGCACTGAGGAGCTGTACTGTCTGGGGGGGGCACTGAGGAGATGTACTGTCTGGGGGGGGGGGGCACTGAAGAGCTGTACTGTCTGGGGGGGGGGGGGGGACTGAGGAGCTGTACTGTATGGGGGGGGCACTGAGGAGCTGTACTGTATGGGGGGGCACTGAGGAGCTGTACTGTCTGGGGGGGGGGCACTAAGGAGCTGTACTGTCTGGGGGGAGGCACTGAGGAGCTGTACTGTCTGGGGGGGGGGGGACTGATAAGCTGTACTGTCTGGGGGGGGGCACTGAGGTGTTCTACTGTCTGGGGGGACACTGAGGAGCTGTAGTGTCTGGGGGGGCTTAAACCCCCCCTCCTGCCCAGACCAATTTTCAGCTTTCTCACTCTTTGAATGACGATTGTGCGGTCATACAACGCTGTACCCAAATTCAATTTTTATCATTTTGTTTCCCACAAATAGAACTTTCTTCTGGTGGCATTTGATCACGTCTGTGGTTTTTATTTTTTGTTAAAAAAAATTAAAGGCAGATTAAAAAACAAAAAAACAAAACCGTTTTATATTTAGTGGGAATGCTTCAGCAGTCCCACTATTGTGATTTGTTTTTTTTAATTATCTTTAATTTATATTTTAATTTTATTACCTACGTTTTTTTTAGCTCTGTGTAACTTCTGCATACTTTCAGCTATTAAAACCAATAAACTTTTAAAATGTTCAGCTCTCTTAGCTAATGATGGGACTTTTTCAACTTTTTTGTACTATTTATTCTAAAAAATTACACTTTTTAATACTTTGTTTTTAACATTGAAGTCAATGAGAACATGTGACAGTTTTTCATGGGAGCAATTTGATGGCAGTTTGTTGGTGGTAATATGGTGGGAGAAATATGATGGGGGCAGTTTTGATGGTGGTAATATGATGGAGGCAGTTTTGATGGTGGTAATATGATGGAGGCAGTCTAAATGGTAGAAATTTGGTTGTAAACCTCAGACATGAAATATGAACAAAGCATATCCCTGTCTATGTTGTACTTGTCTCAATCCAAAGCACTAAGTGTTATTTCTGTCTGTTGCCTCCTTCCTCTAATATCTGCATAAATCACTTCTGACATGTTTTCCTGACACCAAGAGAAAAATGGTGACAGAGAGGAAGCTCCAGCACATAGCCTATGATTGACCGTCTCAGCCCTGTTACTGTGTGAAAGGTGGGGGGGGGGTGTCCCTAATCAGATCTCACTGATCTCTGCAGAGTGTAGCTTCAGCTCCTGCCCCTTGCTTTCTGACAGCTTTTGACAAGCTGTATTAAAGGGGTTGTAAGCGTTCGTTTTTTTTTTAAACAAACACATTATACTTACCTCCACTGTGCAGTTCGTTTTGCACACAGTGGCCCTGATCCTCATCTTTTGGGGTCCCTCTGCGGCTGTCTCGGCTCCTCCCCACAAGCGCTAACCCCCCTCTGGTAAGTGCTCTCCCAAAGGTGTTAGCTTGCATGCGAAAGCGTGAAAGCGACGGGGGATCGCGGCCAAGAAGATTCAGGGCTCATGTAAGTGAAACTGGGGCTCGGGGGGTGACTGCAAGGTGTTTTTTTCACCTTAAAGCGGAGATCCACCCTGCAGCGGTACTTCCCCTCATCAGATTCCCCCCCCCCCCCCTCCGGTGGCACCTTTCGAGGGGGAGGGGGGGGTCAAGTATCCTTTTCCACTTCCGGGAGTCCGCCCGCGGCTGCGATGTCACCACAGGGCTCCCTCCTCCTCCTCCTCCTCCCCTTGCCGCCAGGCTAATAGGAGAGAGGAGCGGGCCTTGCGCATGTGCAGTAGGGTTCTTGGCGTGAAGCCGAAAGGCTACACTGCTGGGCTCTCTTACCTGCAATGGCGACGGCAACACCTGACAGCTGATGGGAAACATCAGCTGCGGTGCCGACATGGAGGGACTGCAGGACAGGTAAGTCTCCATTTATTAAAAGCCAGCAGCTGCAGTATGTGTAGCTGCTGCCTTTTTATTTATTTTTCCCAGAACACCCCTTTAACCACTTCCATACCGGGGGGCACTTACGCACCAATTTTCAGCTTTCAGCACTGTCGCAATTTGAATGACAATTGCGCGGTCATGCTACACTGCACCCAAACAAAATTGGCGTCCTTTTTTCCCCACAAATAGAGCTTTCTTTTGGTGGTATTTGATCACCTCTGCGATTTTTTTTTTTGCGCAAAAACTAAAAATAGAGCAAAGATTTTGAAAAAAAAATAAAGTTTTTATTTTTTTCTGTTAATTTTTTTGTAAATGAGTATGTTTTCTCTTTCAATTACGGGCACTGATATGGTGGCACTGATGGGCACCGATGAGGTGGCACTGATGGGCACCGATGAGGTAGTTCTGATGGGCACCGATTAGGTAGCACTGATGGGCACTGATAGGCGGCGCTGGTATGGGGCACTGATGGGCACTCATGGGCGGCACTGATGGGCACTCATGGGCAGCACTGGGCACTCATAGGTGGCACAGATGGGCACTCATAGATGGCACAGGTGGGCACTCATAGGCGGCACAGGTGGGCACTCATAGGTGGCACAGATGGGCACTCATAGGTGGCACAGGTGGGCACTGATAGGTGGCACAGGTGGGCACTAGGCATGGATTGGCACTGTGGGGTGGCACTGACAGACACTGGGGTGGCACTGATGATCACTGAGGGGTGGCACTGATGGATCAATGTTGCCAATCAGTGCCCATGTGTGGGCACTGATTGGCATCATTTTTTTTTACTGCCCCTTTTTTTTTATTTTTTGCTGACTTTTTATTTTTTGTCTTTTTATTTTTTTTTGTCCTTTTTTTTGTAATTTTTTTATGTTCCCTGGTGGTCTAGTGTGGGCACTCCCTGGTGGTCCGTGTGGCGATCCGAGGGGGGGCTGCGCTGATAAACAATCAGCGCGAACCCCCCCTGTCAGGAGAGCCGCTGATCGGCTCTCCTGTACTCGCGTCTGTCAGTCCGTCGGCGGCTCTTCCTGTTTACATCGTGATCAGCCGTGATTGGACACGGCTGATCACGTGGTAACGAGGCTCCGCCGGAGACTCGTTACCGAGATCGGAGGTGCAGGGTGTCAGACTGACACCCCGCATCACCGATCTCCGCGCTGCGCGCCCGCACGGGCGCGCGCGGCATGAAATCGTGCTAGACGTTTGAGAACGTCTAGTCACGATTTCATAACCACTTCCCGGCCGTAAATCGGCTATTGGCCGGGCGGGAAGTGGTTAATGAATATGAGGCATTAAAGTGAAAAAACGCAAAGCTTTACAACCACTTTAATTTTGGACTTTGAACAGCCTGAAGCGGCGTACACACGACCGAGGTTCTCGCTGAAAACCAGCGAGAACCTCGCTGGAAGCTGCATTCCAGCGAGGACCTCGGCCGTGTGTACACAGAGCGCTCGCCCCGCCCGTCGGGAATCCCGTCAAGCGAAAAGAGAGCACGCTCTCTTTTTGCTCGACGGCCCGCCTGGATGAATGGCTGGTTGCCATTCCCGACGGGCGGGTCACCGATTTCGACGGCCGGCAGAGAAGCGAAGACGACAGATAGCAGATAAACAGGTACAATTTATATAGGAGGATTACATCTCCTGTGTATCACCTGAGGCCAGTCACTTCACTAGATATATGTAAGGGTTTACAACCACTTTAAGCCTGGGCATCTTAGATCTCATGGGGGTTGATTTACTAAAACTAGAGATGGCAAAATTGGGTGCAGCTCTGCATAGAAACCAATCAGCTTCCAGGTTTTGTGGTTAAAACTTAACTGAAGAAGCTGAAGTTAGGAGCTGATTGGCTGCCATGCACAGCTTCACCAGATTTAGTACATCAACCACATGGTCTATGACTGCTTGGAGTTTGCTGGGGTTCCATGTTATTAGAGGTCGGGAAATTTCCAGTGAGGTAAGAGGATCAACCACAACCATTATCAGCTTTATTTAGCAAAGCATTTGTATTCTTCAGTTCTAATTCTTAACCACTTGCCCCCCGAGGACGTCATATGACGTCCTGGGCTTTGTGCGGTGATAGCTGAATGATGGGTGCAGCTAGAGGCATCATTCAAATATCACTGTCTTCAGCCGCCAATTCTCTGCACGATAAGAACGATCAAAGCGGCAGTTCCGCCTCTTGATCATTCTTATAGGCAGCGGGATGGGACACCCCTCATCGGGGGCCCGGAGAAAGAATCGTCCGTCACAGGCTAGGAAGCATAGAGATGACTGGTGACCAGATGGTCACCAGTCATCTCTATGATCGTCGGAGGCCTGGGCGCGATGTGATGATGTCACGCCCGGGTACCCGTAAGTAAACAAAGCAGCGATTGGGGCTAGTAATCATGAGATCAGTGAATTTGTTTTCACAATCTCATGCTTTCCAGCCTGGAGGAGAGATGTGGGGACTTATTGACTCCGCATCTCTCCATAAAGAGGACCTGTCACACACATTTCCTATTACAAGGGATGTTTACATTCCTTGTAATAGGAATAAAAGTGATCAAAAAAATAAAATGTAAAAATAAAAAAATGAAGTAAAATAAAAATAAAATATATATATATATTTTTTAAACGCCCCTGTCCCCGGTAGCTCGCGCTCAGAAGCGAACATGCATGTACAGTAAGTCCCGCCTACATATGTAAATGCCGTTCAAACCACACATGTGAGGTATCGCCGCGTGCGTTAGAGAGTGTGCAACAATTCTAGCACTAGACCTCCTCTGTAACTTCGAAAATAGTAACATGTAAAAAAATTTAAAGCGTCGCCTATGGAGGTTTTTAAGTACCGAATTTTTGCGCCATTCCATGAGTGTGCGCAATTTTAAAGCGTGACTTGTAGATACTATTTACTCGGTGTAACATCATCTTTCATATATTACAAAGAAATTGGGCTAACTTTACTGTTTTGTTATTCTTTAATTCATTTGAATTTTTTTTATTTAATTTGAAAAATGATTGCGCAAATACCGTGCAAGGAAAAAAGTTGCAATGACCGCCATTTTATTCCCTAGGGTGTCTGCTAAAAAAAAATATATATATATATAATGTTTGGGGGTTCTAAGTAAAGTGATTTTTACATGAAGGAGAGACGTGCCAAAATAGGCCCGGTGGACAAGTGGTTAACTGCTTCCCGACCAGTCGCCGCAGTTATACGGCGGCAGGTCGGCTCTGCTGGGCGAGATCACGTAGATCTACGCCATCTCGCCGAGCAGCCAATAGGGGAGCGCTCGCTCCTGACTCCCCCTCGTTACAGAGCGAGAACCGGGAGCTGTGTGTATAAACACACAGCTTCCAGTCCTGTCAGGGGGAAAACGACCTATCATCTGTTCATACACTGTATGAACAGCGATTTGTCATTTCCCTCAGTCAGTCCCACCCCCCCCCCCCTTCAGTTAGAACACACCCAGGGAACATAATTAACCCCTTCCCCGCCCCCTAGTGTTAACCACTTCCCTGCCAGTGGCATTTTTATATTAATCAATGCATTGTTATAGCACTGATCCATAAAAAATGCCAATGGTCCCAAAAATGTGTCAAAAGTGTCTGAAGTGTCTGCCATAATGTCGCAGTACCAATAAAAATCACTGATCGCTGCCATTACTAGTAAAAAATATATAATAAAAATGACATAAAACTATCCCCTATTTTGCAGACGCTATAACTTGTGTGCAAACCAATCAATAAACGCTTATTGCGATTTTTTTTAAACAAAAAATATGTAGAAGAATACGTATCGGCCTAAACTGAGGAAAAAAAATGTTTTTTTATATATTTTTGGTGGATATTTATTATTGCAAAAAGTAAAAAATATTTTTTTTCAAAATTGTCGCTCTATTTTTGTTTATAGCGCAAAAAAAAACCCGCAGAGGTGATCAAATACCGCCAAAAGAAAGCTCTATTTGTGGGGAAAAAAGGATGCCAATTTTGTTTGCGAGCCACGTCGCACGACCGCGCAATTGTCAGTTAAAGCGACGCAGTGCCGAATCGCAAAAACTGGACAGGTCTTTGACCAGCAATATGGCCTGGGTATTAAGTGGTTAAAGGGAATCTGTAATAATTAAAATGTCTGTGTAGATAATCATACAAAAGAGTTTAGGTCATTATAAATAAAGTTATCAATGTTCATGATTAGAAACAAAAAAAAAAAGCTTTCAGTGTATACCTGTAGTTTGTAATTCTATGCAGCGCATGCACAAAAGACGTGATCATTAAAACACTTTGATGTCGATGGAGAACAGTCGGCTTTGTTATAAAACATTACAGAGACTGCAGTACCTTGTAAAAGATCAGAGTTTGGATTAAATTGGATAATAAGAGAGGCTTCAGCTCTAATTATTATAATTTGGAGGAAATCACAAGTAATCACATAATGGAAGAGCGAGTGGGAGGTCCCCTAGAGGAAACGGAGGAAGAGAGACGAGACGGACGGGCTGGAGTCTGTTCTAAAGTTCCTGTGTCTGCGCACAGAGGAGGACGCTACTGGACGCTATTAGTCAGTGGCGGTGCGTTCATAAGGGGTACTTGTTTAAGATCTAAAACCCGGGGAAATGTGTATGTACTGCAGAAATGGACTACATGTGTGTTTTATCTTTTACCTAGACATACTGTACTATAAGCTATTTACATTCCCGTACATACTGTATCCCACATTCCCGTACATACTGTATCCCACATTCCCATACATACTGTATCCCACATTCCCGTGCATACATACAGTATCCCACATGCCCATACATACATACTGTATCCCACATTCACGTACATACAGTATCCCACATTCCCATACATACATACTGTATACAACATTCCCATACATAATACTGTATCCCATGTTCCCATACATACTGTATCCCACATTTCCATTCATACTGTATCCCACATTCCTGTACATTCTGTATCCCACATTCCCGTACATACTGTCTGTATCCCACATTCCCATTCATACTTGTATCTCAGGGACGTCAAATTGTATCTACCAGCCGGTGGCCCCATTCACACAGAGAAGTGTCGCCTCTTTCCGTAGCGCCGATTATCCCGCCGTCACTTCATCTTCTGACCTTTTATTTGGTGTAGAAACACGGCCAAGCGGAAAATGAAGTGGGAATTATTTAATCACACGCCGCGCAATGTGAAGTGCTTTTATATTTCACCAGCACGCTCAGACTCTTCATCATCATTACACCATCAGATCCATCAGCGATCGGCGCTCCGCCGCGTTCAGGGACCAATCAATAGGAGCTTAAGTGCTGATTACACAATCGCTGTTATTGGGGGTCGGAGGTCAATGTGCTCCAGACGGGTAACAGCTGATACTTAACCTGGATCTACGTGTGTCCTGATCCCCCTCTAGTGTCCTGATCCCCCTCTAGTGTCCTGATCCCCCTCTAGTGTCCTGATCCCCCTCTAGTGTCCTGATCCCCCTCTAGTGTCCTGATCCTCCTCCAGACACAACACAACACAACGCTTAATGATGCAGACTGGGTATGGAGCTCATTAAAGGGAATGTTTTATGTGTTTAATTTCTCCAATGACTTCTGCGGATATCATTTCATGAATACTATACATTCCAATAATAGAAAGGACGACCGCTGCCGTCTGATCATCTAATAATAACAGACAGGAAACATTGGTAATGTGTGATCCCGAAAGCCTGCCGAGTGTTCCTTCAATTTTAAGACTCCTGGCAGATATTTAGTACCAAACTGCAACCAAAAATAACATAATAAAAAAAAAGAGACTATATAAAAATGAAATGAAAGAAAAACGCTGCGATATTCGCTTTCAGTCCAGAGCTCTCCCCTGCAGTGCTTATTTTCTGCCACAAGATGGCCCCAGTCTGTTGACCTGGTAATATTCAATCTACTTTCTCTGAACCCAGGTCATCCTGGACCGCTGTGCGACAGGAATAGGGTTTCCACCTGTCCGGGATTCACCTGGACAGTTTGGGCTTGGAATCATGTGTCCGGGTTTTAGACTGCCTGAAACCCTGACACATTATTCAGACTGGATTATGGCTTCCCAGCAAGGTTGCTGGCTGCAGTTGGCGAAGTGTTTGTTACAGTACCTGCCGCCAATATTGTGTTTCCAGAGCGAAGGGATCACGCTGGAAATCACCTCTCCGTGGCTGTTCTTCTCGCGCTTTCCGCCCCCACGAGATGCAGCTCATCCATAGGAATCTGTAACGGTCAGGGGTTAACGCCGTTTACGATATTCCATTCCACCAACCCACGACAGCTTATTGACACTCCACAATCCAGCAGATGTACAGGACCCATAGGATTCCCCAGAAACGAGTCACACACAGCTCTGTTCTCTGGTTCAAAACAAATAGACTTTAATGGGAAACTCCGGCTTCTTATATACAGTTTAGTAACCCCAATGAACAATGGCTTAACTCCACCCACAACATGACACAAGGAGCCCAATACACATCTTTAGTCAGACTTTCTGGCACTGAGATAATATACATGAACTAATTAGCTACAGCTGACAAGTCAGACATCAAGACTCCGGCTTCTCTCACCTGCTATACAATACACATTCCTTTAGTAAACATAAGTCAGACATCTGACCTTTAGACTGTGCTAACTCACAGCGCACATTATCATCAATAGAATTTCACACAATACAGTGTCAATTAGCATAACACAATGCAAGGTTCCTGAGAGCCAGACTAAGGTTCATTTACATGACAGTAGCAGACAACATTAAACACTTTAACAGTCTGTGTTCCCACATTGAATGAATCACTCTTCTATTGACCGGTTGGGTTTAGAATCAACAACCTGTAATATTTCAAGATCTCCTGGAATACATTGTGAATTATCATTACTGTCCCATCTCATGTAATCCATGATATCATTTCTCAGTCATCCTATGCCCCTAGTGGACATTGGATGACCCTAGACAGAAGAGTCATTGGTGAAGCTGAAGCAAGAGTACCCCACATCCTTCAAGAGCCTCTGGGTCCCACGGGCCAATCCGTTACAGAATCCATTGGGGGCAGCGAGCAGGAGGCGTGACAGAGCTTGGCGCTGGCTCTCGCAACAGGGCTTGCAGGTGTCAATCTCACCGATAACAGAGGCGAGATTGACACAATATCGCGGTCAGGCACTGTACACTCTCTTTAACACTGCCCAAAGCCAGCACTAACAATCCTCCCAAAAAAACCCACAGGAGAGCAGAGAGGGCTTGATCTGCACCTCTTTCCCCTGCCCATACCCCTCTGTGTTGGCCCACACTTCAATCCCTGGTACTGTGCCTCAAAAAAGGAAAGTTGTGGCTGTAAATTTGAAGTCCAGCAGTCTCAGATACATCTGGATGAGAGGTGCTGACTGCCAAGGGGCGAGTGAGCTCACCATTCATCCCTGTCTGTGACTGAAGTCTCCGCCCTTTTCTCTCCTGCCTCTAAGTGAGTACACTAAGTTAAATAAGGGTTCTCAGAGCACCCCTAACATCAGAGTTCCCCTCTACACCAGAGGCCACGGGGTTCCCCCTTACAGCAGAGTCCTCTCCGAACATCAGAGTGCTCAGTGTTATCCCTTTAAATCAGGCTTCCCAGAGCATCCCTTATGTTAGAGGCCCCAGAGTTCTCCCTTACATCAGAGTCTGCAGGGTCCCCCCTTACAGTGAAAGGGAACTCTGTGGATTCCGATGTAAAAGGTAAACTCTGTGGATTCCGATGTAAAAGGGAAACTCTGTGGATTCAGATGTAAAAAGGTAACTTTGTGGATTCAGATGTAAAGGGGGAACTCTTGTTATTAACGTCTTATAATTAAAAAAGTTATTTAATAGCAAATTATATGTATAGTTTTATACTATAAAAAAAATAAGTGGAAAAGTGTAGCGCTAATAATGACACAAATAATGATAATACAATAAAGATTAAATCATGCAACACCACATGTGAATGAATGGTATTCAAAAGTCCATAAATGTTTTGAATGAATCGGTGAGTCGGTTTCTTTGAGTAAAACAGATACACAAAATCCAGTGCATAAAGAAGTGAAAAATCCACCACCGCTTATGACAAGGGGCTTACCGGACCGATTGGACCTGGACAGGCATATACCCACTAGGCCAATCAAGCTTTGTTAAAGTTGATATACTGAAGCGGGTACACCATACACGTCATGCGATTCGGTATCAATGAAGGCAAACCTCAGACAGATGATTCAAAAATACTTCCCAGCAAGCAGCAACTCTCAACAGATCACTCAGAGGGCATATCAGTACTCCAACCGATAAGCATGAAAAAGAGAAGGCAAGGCGTACATAGCGTAATTCCGTAATAAAAATCGATATTTATTATAAAGAGAAAAACTCACATTTTGCAATGGTCAATAGAGCTTATAGAAAAAGGGTAGCAGGAACAACAGTAGTCCATCCCGACATGTTTCGTTACAAAAAGAACATCATCTGACCCCAGATGATGTTCTTTTTGTAACGAAACATGTCGGGATGGACTACTGTTGTTCCTGCTACCCTTTTTCTATAAGCTCTATTGACCATTGCAAAATGTGAGTTTTTCTCTTTATAATAAATATCGATTTTTATTACGGAATTACGCTATGTACGCCTTGCCTTCTCTTTTTCATGCTTATCGGTTGGAGTACTGATATGCCCTCTGAGTGATCTGTTGAGAGTTGCTGCTTGCTGGGAAGTATTTTTGAATCATCTGTCTGAGGTTTGCCTTCATTGATACCGAATCGCATGACGTGTATGGTGTACCCGCTTCAGTATATCAACTTTAACAAAGCTTGATTGGCCTAGTGGGTATATGCCTGTCTAGGTCCAATCGGTCCGGTAAGCCCCTTGTCATAAGCGGTGGTGGATTTTTCACTTCTTTATGCACTGGATTTTGTGTATCTGTTTTACTCAAAGAAACCGACTCACCGATTCATTCAAAACATTTATGGACTTTTGAATACCATTCATTCACATGTGGTGTTGCATGATTTAATCTTTATTGTATTATCATTATTTGTGTCATTATTAGCGCTACACTTTTCCACACATTTTCTATTAGCAATTTTTTGATCTCTCTTGCTGTGTTAGCGGCTTTTTGTATTTTAAGATAGCGCAGTATTTTTTCTTTTTCTATAAAAAAAATAAGTTCGGGTTTGATTTATAGAAAAGGTGGCAACCCTAGGCAGGAATAACAAACTCAAGCCCTGTACACACGACCGGGATTCCCAGCAGTATAAAGTCCACCACGAAACCCGACGGGAAAACAGAGAACCTGCTCGGTAAAGTTTCTCTGTGTACACATGGCCAGGTTTCCCGTCTGTAAAAATGCGGGGAGAGCTTTGGCCGGGAATCTCGGCCGTGTGTATGCGCCCTCGCAGTGTTTCCCCATAGGAAAACTGCCGGGTTTAAAACCGCCAGGTTCTCTTTTTTCCCGCCGGGACTCCCGTCAGTTTTACTGTCAGGAAAACTGCGAGGAAGCATACACACGGCCGGTTTTCCGGGCCAAAAGCTCTCCTGGCAGAAAAACCTGTTGTGTGTACGAGGCTTAAGTCCCAGTAAAAGACTTGTATTGAAATAACACAGTTGACAAATAACCCAGTGGGAAGGCAACACTCACAGTTCCAACGGAGCGCAACCAGACTGTCGCGTGCACAGAGAGGGGAGGAATGGGTCCTGACCGTCTTGTGCCCAGTAGGGAGGTTGCAAGCCCTGAGCTTTCCCCCCTCATCAGAAACCTTTCCCTGCTGCTAGTACTGTCCACTAATGCCAGACGGGGTACCTGTCCCTACTCTACCAACTCGCAAATGCATGCCAAACCTCGGAGCCAGGGCTTTTAATAGCCTCTGCCTGACCTAAGATGGTTGTCAGAGTCACATGGGCCAGCAGCATCCAATTGGATGCTTCCCCAGTGACCCAGGAAATCATAAAGGCACTGTGTTCTTCCTTACTCCCTCTCTAACTCCAGTGCCGCTGCATAAGAGCGCCACCTGCAGTGGAGAAAGTAGACTGCACCTGCCTACACTCAGAATTGTGACCATGGCATATAAACACTCCCATCTGCTACATTGCAACTTAAGAGGGGATGGTTGGGGGGTGCTAAAAGCAGGGCTCAACAACACGTTTTTGCTGTCTTCCAACTACAAGTCTACAGGTTGGAGGCTCAATTGCAGCCTCACTCCTTACACTCCTGAAGCTCCTCCCCAGTTCATCTTTAGGTCAGCTATGTGACCCACAGGCCCATTTTCTATTCCCCTTCCCAGCTCTATGATGTCCTCAGTGATGCAGAAAATCTCCTACAATGCCATGGTGCCCCCCCTCTCATGAGATCCTGCACTTACAGAAAGCATATTGATAAATACTGGACGTCATTTAACATGATGGAAGACCAGCACTGGACCACTAAGTGGTGAGTCTGTGGGGGAAGTGCAGGTGTCAGGTACTGGACCTGAACCCTGGACCTCTGCTGTGTCTGGTAGTAACTCTTCTCGCTGAGCCACCTGAGATGCTGGACAACTCCCTGCCTGATTGCTTAGACAACCTTGCCTTATGTCTTGTTTCTCTTGAACCTTGAACCCTTTGCTCCTCCCATGAACTTCCTGATTTAAGCCATGTCTCTGCACTTCCTGTTTGCCAGGTGATTGTGCTCTTCTCCAGCCAATATCTGTGTTGTTCCTTGACTAAGTTTCTGCTTGGTCTCAACCTGCAACCACTGATTACCGACCTTTGGCTTGTTTACTGAGTATGATTCTGTGTGATTCCTACCTACTATATCTACTACTGTACCCCAGCTTGCTCACCTCCTGGTGAGACGATCCTGAGGACCGCAACCTGGCATTAACATGTGCACCATCAGGAGCTCTGGTGAATACCGATTAGAATCCGCACCTTAGATGAGCCCACGTCATCCAGTAGGATGACCTGTTTTTGTCCTTATCCAGCTGGTCAGTGGGAGCCTCTCAACTGCTATAGCCACTTGTCTCCAAGCCTGACTCCTGACCAAGGCAGGCAGGGAGCAGGTAATTTGCCGACCGCCACACAAACATTCACGTCGGCAGAATGGCACGGGCAGGCAAATGGGCGTACAGGTACGTCCCTTTAAATGTGCCGCCGTGTGGGCGTGCGTGCCACAATCGTGTTACAGAGCTGCAGAACAGGGGGATGCTTGTGTAAACAAGGCATCTCCCTGTTGTGCCTAGTGACAGGACACTGATATTCTGTTCTCTGTCATCGGGAGCAGTGATCTGTGTTTTGTCACAGGTAGCCATGCCCCCATACATTTAGAATCACTTCCTAGGACACACTTAACCCTTCCTTCCCCCCTAGTGGTTAACCCCTTCCCTGCCAGTGTCATTTACACAGTAAACAGTGCATTTTTATAGCACTGATCACTGTATAAAGGACAATGGTCCCAAAATAGCATCAAAAGTGTCTGATGTGTCTGCCATAATGTCACGATAAAAATCGCTGATCGCCGCCATTACTAGAAAAAAAAATCCTAAAAATGCCATAAATCATAAATCATCCCCTATTTTGTAAACGCTATAACTTTTGCACAAACCAATCAATAAACTCTTATTGCATTTTTTTTTTACCAAAAATATGTAGAAGAATACGTATCGGCCTAAACTGAGGAAGAAAACATTTTTTGGGGATATTTATTATAGCAAAAAGTACAAAATTTTGCTTTTTTTTCCAAATTGTCGCTCTATTTTTGTTTATAGCGCAAAAATTCAAAGCGCATAGGTGATCAAATACCACCAAAAGAAAGCTCTATTTGTGGGGGGAAAAAGGTCGCTAATTTTGTTTGGGGGCCACGACCGCGCAATTGTCCTTTAAAGCGGCGCAGTGCCGAATCGCAAAAAGTGCTCTGGTCATTTGGCAGTCAAATCCTCCGGGGGCTGAAGTGGTTAAAGAGCAACTTTTTCTTTCTATATTTTAGATGAAACCCGGAGTTGTGCTTTAATGTCGTTTTATTATATATATTTAGTTCTGTTCTCTTATTTTTCAAATACCCTTCATTGCTAAAATTTTACAAATTGAAAAAACTCAGACCGGCGTTGTAAACAGCGAAACAATAGAAGTCGGAGAAGTACAGCGTTGTAGTCATTGTTTTACGACTTGATATTATTTTCTCGCACGTTTCTCGTACGCTTCTCTAATCAGCGGGATATTGTTGGTTCTATAAGAAATGTTTTATTGAGAAGTTATTTTTACTCGGAGATCGCCCAGATAATCAGTTTTTTTATTTTCATTTCTCTGCGGTTTATCTTGTAAAATTTGTTTGATTTGTGAAGAAATGATAGGAGCCGTCTCTTCAGCCTTTCTGGAGGCACGGGGCTCTCCAGAACTTGGTCATCGATTGAACTAAATCTGGAGTGGGTATTGGAGGATTAGAGCGCAGCTGGAGAGGCGTATGCATAGGCACTCATTTTCTATACCATTATCTTCAATAATATCCCTATTATTTCCAATTCTGTGTAAAAAGCTCTTCTAAAGATGTCCGACTTTCTGGCATTTCCATTCATTCTAAAAGTAGGTTTGTATTGAGAATTTACCCCTTCCATTCCTCAGTATCTGCCTTATAAAACAAAAATAAAAAGTAACCAAATAAAAAGTAACCAACTTCATGAAATGGATCACGGCAATCTACTCAATCCTTTGCGCCTCTGTTAAGGCTTACTGGACTTTTTTTAAAGCCCTTTTGCCATCACAAATGGCACCAAACAAGGATGCCCTCTTCACCCTCTCCTCTTCTAAAATTTTTTGGGGGGGCGCAAACAAACAAAAAAAACCCCCAAAAAACAATTGCAGCCTCCTGTGCCCATCAAACGCTGCCACTGTGCCATCAATTTGCACCACTGTGCCATGCCATCAAACGCAGCCACTTTGCCCATCAATTGTCGCCACTGTGCCCTTTAATTGTCGCCACTGTGCCCTTTAATTGTCAACAGTGTGCCCTGTAATTGTCGCCACTGTGCCAATTGTCCCCACTGTGCCCTGTAATTGTCGCCACTGTGCCAATTGTTGCCACTGTGCCCTTTAATTGTCGCTACTGTGCCCTGTAATTGTCGCCACTGAGCCCTTTAATTATCGCCACTGTGCCCTTTAATTGTCGCCACTGTGCCCTGTAATTGTCGGCACTGTGCCCTGTAATTGTCGCCACTGTGCCCTGTAATTGTTGCCACTGTGCCCTGTAAATGTCGCTGTGTGCCCTGTAATTGTCGCCACTGTGCCCTGTAATTGTCGCCACTGTGCCCTGTAATTGTCGCCACTGTGCCCTGTAATTGTCGCCACTGTGCCAATTATCGCCACTGTGCCCTTTAATTGTCGCCACTTAGCCCTGTAATTGTCGCCACTGTGCCCTGTAATTGTCTCCACTGTGCCCTTTAATTGTCGCCACTGTGCCCTGTAATTGTCGCCACTGTGCCCTGTAATTGTCGCCACTGTGCCCTGTAATTGTCACCACTGTGCCCTGTAATTGTCGCCACTGTGCCCTTTAATTGTCACCACTGTGCCCTTTAATTGTCACCACTGTGCCCTGTAATTGTTGCCACTGTGCCAATTTTTGCCACTGTGCACTTTAATTGTCGCCACTGTGCCCTGTAATTGTCCCCACTCTGCCCTTTAATTGTCGCCACTGTGCCCTGTAATTTTCGCCACTGTGCCAATTGTCGCCACTGTGCCCTTTAATTGTCGCCACTGTGCCCTTTAATTGTCGCCACTGTACCCTTTAATTGTCGCCACTGTGCCCTGTAATTGTCGCGACTGTGCCCTGTAATTGCTGCCACTGTGCCCTTTAATTGTCGCCACTGTGCCCTTTATTTGTCGCCACTGTGCCCTGTAATTGTCACCACTGTGCCCTGTAATTGTCGCCACTGTGCCCTTTAATTGTCGCCACTGTGCCCTGTAATTGTCGCCACTGTGCCCTTTAATTGTCACCTCTGTGCCCTTTATTTGTCGCCACTGTGCCCTTTATTTGTCACCACTGTGCCCTGTAATTGTCGCCACTGTGCCCTGTAATTGTCGCCACTGTGCCCTGTAAAATACTGCCCCCCCGCCCACCACTTACCTTTCTGGGGTCGGCCATCTTCCTTCCACAGTCCCTCGATGTCTTCTCCCGCCCTCGATGATGCTTCAGCCAATCAGGTTACCAGTAACCAGAACGGGTGAACCTGATTGGCTGAGACGCCTGACAGTCTTATCCAAGGAATGCATCCCCTGTGCGTCCTTGGATAAGTATTTGGAAGTCTATTACAGCCTGATAGGCACTTCCACAGCCAACCAGCTGCCGTTATTCATTGGCGGTGCAGAAGTGAGAGGGGGTGGCGCTCCGGCGCCCTCTATGGACGCATTACATGATGCTCATGCACTCATCCACTGATCTATGACGTTTAATATGGGAGTCTATGGAAGGGGTGCCTGGCTTTGAAAAATCGGTGCTCCCCAAGCCGTAGGTCCCCCGGACAACAAACTTTGCACACTTGTAGAGGAGAAATTGGGCTATATGTGTGCTAGGTTCCGAGTCCAGTGGACCTACGACCGGCCAGTACCGGGTCCCCAAAGTCACCGGAGAAATGACTGTTTAACATGGGAGTCTATGGAAGGGGTGCCTGGAATTGAAAAATCGGTGCTCCCCAGCCGTAGGTCCTCCGGACAACAAACTTTGCACACTTGTAGAGGGGCTACTTATGTTCCAAGTTTGGGGTCCAGGGGACCTACGGCCGGCCGGTACCTGGTCCCTAGTTTCCGAGAGATTAGGCGCAATAAGGTGACTCGAGTATGTGCTGAAAAACTTGGCTTATACTCGAGTATATACGGTACTTAGGAGTCTGATAAGGGGGCTAATATGTAAAATGTTAATGGTTGGGAGGTCCTACATGGCAGCCATCCAGTGTTTGGACTTATTAAAAAATCCTTTGAAATGACATTAACAAGTTAAATCTTATCTTAGTTTAGTGACTACTTTTAGATTTATTGAATTGTCTGACGGTCAGAAAGTAGTTAAAATATCGGGTGTGATGAGAGTGTCGGGGAAGAACAAACTGTGAAAGGTAAAGCTTCGCTCTACATGTTACTTTCCATTACAGGAAGATAAAATAACACTTTAATATTTCATGGAGGGCTGCGCTCCACGTCACCCGCCTCGTCAGATGATGTTGTGTGTCAGTTATTTATCAGAGCAGAAAGTTTGTCGCTGAGCTCGGCTCAGACGGGGCGGGAAGGGGACAAACCTGTATATGACATCATAAACTAGGGTGACCAGACATCCCCGGTTTCAGGGGACAGTCCCCGGATTAAGGACACTGTCCCCAGACCAAGTCTGTCCCCGGTTTTGTCCCCGAATTGGATTTGAATAGGGGCTGTGTAAATTTCAGACAGTTGGTGCACAATAAAAAAAAATCGGAATTACACCCTTCCGCTCCGCCACTCCTACTAGCTATTTTTTTCCATTATCTTTGCCCCGTTCTGATGATCATGTGCTGGTCGGAGCGGAGGGAATATTTATTTGTTTCGGGCGCATGCCCATTCATCTCCGCTCGCATGTCCTTCTGCCATGGCTCAAGTCCCGGCCGGCCACCTGCCTGCTTATCTCCTTGCCTTCCCTGGCAGAGTGATTTTCCTCCGCTCCCCACCCAGTAGTAGCCGGGGCACGGAGAGTAAGACTTGGCAGGATGTGAGGCGGGCGGCGGCGGCGAGTTGCTGATTCCCGCCATTACTAGTAAAACAATATGTCCCCGGATTTTGTTTAAAAAATCTGGTCATCTTATCTTATACTCAACACCACATTCACAATAAAAGCTCCTCATGGTGTCAAATAAGATTTCCCAGTAAGGTGTTTATTTGGGAGTCTGGAGGTTGGTGAAGCTCAAGCTGATAAGGTGTTCCGAGACAACAGAAATTAATGTCTCTTGTGATGAATGATGTGCAGATTTAGAGAGGTTCTAAAGCTTAAACATGTGTTACCTTAATGCCTTCCCTGCATTAAGCTAAATAAAATCCACTACCCTCAACCTCCTTATATGTACAGCGCCCAGAGGCGATTCAGTTAGCAAGTGTTTGCGCTATATACGTTTTTCACTCACTCACTGTGCCCGTCTGTAGCGGCTCTCTCCACTCTCACAGGCTTTGGTAAAGAGTACCAAATCCAATGGCTCCCACTGCTGTCTGTCAAATCCTGTGATGAGCTAGTCTGTGGCGGGGTCTATGAACACAGGTAGCATGGCTTGAAATCAAGCCCACAAGTGTGCCACCATAGAAAGTGTCTTACTATGGCGACACATGGAGAAAGAGGAGGAGCCAGAACAATAATTTTTATGAGCTGTGGATGATTGACCTCTCATCTGATGGTGCCAACATTCTTCTCACTGATCACCAATGTATGGGACATTCTTCTCACTGATCACCAATGTAAGGGACATTCTTCTCACTGATCACCAATGTAAGGGACATTCTTCCCACTGATCACCAATGTAAGGGACATTCTTCTCACTGATCACCAATGTAAGGGACATTCTTCTCACTGATCACCAATGTAAGGGACATTCTTCTCACTGATCACCAATGTAAGGGACATTCTTCCCACTGATCACCAATGTAAGGGACATTCTTCTCACTGATCACCAATGTAAGGGACATTCTTCTCACTGATCACCAATGTAAGGGACATTTTTCTCACTGATCACCAATGTAAGGGACATTCTTCCCACTGATCACCAATGTAAGGGACATTCTTCTCACTGATCACCAATGTAAGGGACATTCTTCTCACTGATCACCAATGTAAGGGACATTCTTCTCACTGATCACCAATGTAAGGGACATTCTTCCCACTGATCACCAATGTAAGGGACATTCTTCCCACTGATCACCAATGTAAGGGACATTCTTCTCACTGATCACCAATGTAAGGAACATTCTTCTCACTGATCACCAATGTAAGGGACATTCTTCTCACTGATCACCAATGTAAGGGACATTCTTCCCACTGTTTACCAATGTAAGGGACATTCTTCTCACTGATCACCAATGTAAGGGACATTCTTCCCACTGTTTACCAATGTAAGGGACATTCTTCTCACTGATCACCAATGTAAGGGACATTCTTCCCACTGATCACCAATGTAAGGGACATTCTTCTCACTGATCACCAATGTAAGGGACATTCTTCCCACTGATCACCAATGTAAGGGACATTCTTCTCACTGATCACCAATGTAAGGAACATTCTTCTCACTGATCACCAATGTAAGGGACATTCTTCCCACTGATCACCAATGTAAGGGACATTCTTCTCACTGATCACCAATGTAAGGGACATTCTTCTCACTGATCACCAATGTAAGGGACATTCTTCCCACTGATCACCAATGTAAGGAACATTCTTCCCACTGATCACCAATGTAAGGAACATTCTTCCCACTGATCACCAATATAAGGGACATTCTTCCCACTGATCACCAATGTAAGGGACATTCTTCTCACTGATCACCAATGTAAGGAACATTCTTCCCACTGATCACCAATGTAAGGGACATTCTTCCCACTGATCACCAATGTAAGGAACATTCTTCCCACTGATCACCAATGTAAGGGACATTCTTCTTACTGATCACCAATGTAAGGGACATTCTTCTCACTGATCACCAATGTAAGGAACATTCTTCTCACTGATCACCAATGTAAGGGACATTCTTCTCACTGATCACCAATGTAAGGGACATTCTTCTCACTGATCACCAATGTAAGGAACATTCTTCTCACTGATCACCAATGTAAGGAACATTCTTCTCACTGATCACCAATGTAAGGAACATTCTTCTCACTGATCACCAATGTAAGGAACATTCTTCTCACTGATCACCAATGTAAGGGACATTCTTCTCACTGATCACCAATGTAAGGGACATTCTTCTCACTGATCACCAATGTAAGGGACATTCTTCTCACTGATCACCAATGTAAGGAACATTCTTCTCACTGATCACCAATGTAAGGAACATTCTTCTCACTGATCACCAATATAAGGGACATTCTTCCCACTGATCACCAATGTAAGGGACATTCTTCTCACTGATCACCAATGTAAGGAACATTCTTCTCACTGATCACCAATGTAAGGGACATTCTTCTCACTGATCACCAATGTAAGGGGCATTCTTCCCACTGATCACCAATGTAAGGAACATTCTTCTCACTGATCACCAATGTAAGGAACATTCTTCCCACTGATCACCAATGTAAGGGACATTCTTCTCACTGATCACCAATGTAAGGAACATTCTTCTCACTGATCACCAATGTAAGGGACATTCTTCTCACTGATCACCAATGTAAGGGGCATTCTTCCCACTGATCACCAATGTAAGGAACATTCTTCTCACTGATCACCAATGTAAGGAACATTCTTCTCACTGATCACCAATGTAAGGGACATTCTTCCCACTGATCACCAATGTAAGGAGCATTCTTCCCACTGATCACCAATGTAAGGGACATTCTTCCCACTGATCACCAATGTAAGGGACATTCTTCTCACTGATCACCAATGTAAGGGACATTCTTCCCACTGATCACCAATGTAAGGAGCATTCTTCTCACTGATCACCAATGTAAGGGACATTCTTCTCACTGATCACCAATTGAACGTGGCCCGTACAGCTAGACCCGCCTGTCCAGCAGTGGAGGGGTTAATAGCTGGCATATCCAGGGCTGGCCTGGGAGGGATGATGTTAAATATTAATAATGCAGAGATTTCGCTGTGTCTGGGCTGATGACTGTCATATGTGAACATCGCTCTGCTTTCCCCGGAGCTCTGCAGAAAATCCACTCAACCATATGTTTCTGTTCTTCTAAAAATACGACTGGCCGGGCCGGGGGAATAGCCTGCGTGCTTCTGGCGCTGTGTCCTCTCTGACCGGTGCGTGCGATCTGGATAGCACAGTCTCTGGGATTGGGGTGGGTGGGGTAGAATTTGGGAGAAGATGGGTGGTGGGGTGCTGTCACTGTGTATGGGGGGCCCATGGGGAAGCTGCTCTGTACACTGCGAGGTCTATTACACCTTACCGTTCTATTGGGTGGAAGTCTGATATGGTGACATTTTTCCACGGGGACGCACAATCCACTTCATCCATTTATAAAGCCGCTCGGGGCCGTTACTATGCTCAGTATTCTAGCTCATCATCCCAATTAAAGTGGATGTCAAGGCAAAAAAAAACAAACATATGCAGGACATCTCTGCCCTACCTACCCATCCCCCTGTGATTTATCTCTTTAAAGACTTAAAAAATCTGCCAGAAATGCACTCGTCTCCTGGACTGACAACATCAGCGTTCTTGTGGACTGAGTGGTGTCAGACCTGCCCACTGTTATTTGCTAAACTACTCAAACCTTCCCAACTCTCCTCATCTGTACAACATCGAGAATTATAAAAAAAAAGGCATTTGAAAAATGAATGCGCAAATACCAGCCAATGACAATGACCGCCATTTTATTCCCTAGGGTGTCTGCTAAAAAAACATATATAATATAATGTTTAGGGGTTCTGAGTAATTTTTTAGCAAAAAAAATAATGAAGTGGTTAAATAATGTAATTTTTAGGCCTAATTTTTTAAGCATGTGTGCAAAAAAATGTCTCTGGCAGCGAAAGGAAAATAATCTGTTCCCAGCTGGCACATATGATATACGGTATATACAGGCTGTCCTTTGGGTAAGTGCATACTGTCGCGGTGGTCAGTAGATTCAATATTCCATTGGCTTGTAGTCAGTGAGATATACAAAATATAATGTATTCCCTGGTCAGCCTTTCATGTATGTTACTTTTACATGCTGGCAGGGGCGGACTGACAACTCATGGGGCCCCTGAGCAATAGGAGATTATGGGGCCTCTTAATGAGGGCACACCTGGGCGCTGCATGGGGGGCCCCTGCACTTTCCCCAAAGCAGCTGGTCTTTGAGCCCACGTTGCCCCGAAATCAGGGGCCCCATGATGGCACTGAGAGTGATAGATACACAGGGGAGGCAGTCTACCTCCTACCTACTTGATGTCTGTTTACCTGCACTGTCATCATTGTAGGGGCCCCAGATAGGGTGACCACATTTCCAAACTACCATTCAGGGACACCCCCCTTTCCAAAAATCAGCTTGTGGTGTAACAAATCACACACAGTGATTGGACACAAAAGGGGGGATTTATGATTGCTCCAATCACAAGCAGAGGGCGGGGACTGTGCTCCTTTCGGTATTCCCGGCCAGGACAAGTACTGTCAGTGAGTAAAGCGGTGATGCGACGGCCTTTTTTGGGGCATTAGTTGGGCTTAGGGGAGTAGCTGTGGCAGTTTCATTCCGGGTCACTGTATTGTCCTGGAATGAAGGTGCCGGGGACAGACCTGCAAAATGCGGGACTGTGCCGGGCAAAATGGGACACGTGGTCACCCTAGCCCAGTGCTTCTCAAATAGTATGAGGCTCCGTAAAGGGGGGCTCGTTTTAACTACTTGCTGACGGCCGTACGACTTTGTACGCCCGCAGCGCAGCCCTGAATCCCCAGCCCGCGCTCCCGAGCACGCAGCGGGGAACTCCTGTGCTGGCCGTGTCCCTCGGACACAGCCAAACACAGATCGCGGTAAATAGCCAATCACAGCGGCTATTTACAGCGCGATCTGTGCGGCCAATGGGAGATGATCTCATATGTAAACATATGAGATCATCTCTCATTGCCGACTCTCCGCTCCTCACACAGACAGAGCGTGTGAGGAGGGAGAGAGAACGGAGAACTGAGCGACTTGAAAAAAAAAAAAAGGTAACAAATCAGTGCCCCAGGATCACCTGTGCCCACCAGTACCCGAGTGTGCCCACCAGTACCACAGTGTGCCCCCCAGTACCACAGTGTGCCCCCCAGTACCACTGTGCCCATCAGTACCACTGTGCCCTCCAGTACCATGCGCCCACCAGTACCACCGTGATGATACTATTTACAGTCGCGTGGGGGGGGGGGGGGGGGCGCGAAATGTTTTCTTCTTCCTAGGGGGGCATGACAGAAAATAATTGAGAAGCACTGCCCTAGCCCCAGAGCATTACTTTGCCCAGGGGCCCGTGATGCTATTAAGACAGCCCTGGCAATAGGAGATTATGTGCCCCCCAGGCATTAGATTATGGGGGCCACACAGTATACACACACATACATACAGTATACACACACAGTATACATACACACATAGGGCCAGATTCCCGTAGATGGCGTCGTAGCGTAAGCTATTTACACTACGCTGCCGCAACTTACAGGAGCAAGTGCCGTATTCTCCAAGCACTTGCTCCGTAATTTGCGGTGGCGTAGTGTAAATGGCCCGGCGTAAGCCCGCGTAATTCAAAGGGGGTGGCTTCTATTTAAATTAAGCGCCCCCGCGCCAAACAAACTGCGCATTCGCCGGCCGTAAAAGTATCCTAGTGCGCATGCTCCATAGTACGGCGCAATTACATTGTTATCGACGGCAACGTAATTAACGTAAAGGCCTATTCGCGACGAGTAACGTAAACCAGTGGTCATCAACCTTGTCCTGCAGGGCCCACTAACAGGCCAGGTTTGCAAGATAACTGAAATACATGACAGGTGATCTCATTTGCTGCTCTAGTGATTGCCGTATTCCAGTCTGCATCTCCCCAAGGTAATACATAAAACCTGGCCTGTTAGTGGGCCCTGCAGGAATGGTTGATGACCACTGACGTAAACAACGTAAAAACCTGACGCTGTCCCGACGTCCATACTTAACATGGCGTGCGTAAAGTTAAACCTTATAGCAGGGGTAACCTTACGCTTATGGAAACAACCTAAACTATGGCGACGCGGCGCAAAAACGTTCGGGAATCGGCGCATCATGCTCATTTGCATATACGCCACCTAGTGGCCAGCGTAGTATTGCATTTAAGATCCAACGGTGTAAATGACTTACGCCAGTCGGATCTACGCCGTATCTATGCGTAACTGATTCTAAGAATCACGTCGCATAGATACTCGGGCACAGAAACAGAGATACGACGGTATATCTGGAGATACACCGTCGTATCTCTTAGAGAATCTGGCCCGTACAGTATACACACACACAATATACACACACACAATATACACACACACAATATACACACACAGTATATGTACACACACTGGTACTGGAGATTCTTGGGATTTAAAAAAAACAACATATTTTTACATACTGTCCCTGATTTTACTGAGGCTGGCAACCCTGATGAGGCCCCCTAGTGGCATGGGGCCCTCGGGCAGTGCCCGAATGGTCAGTCCGCCCCTGCATGCTGGACACACACTGTGAACAGGCCCATCATTTTCCTACATCTAGTACAGCCAGAGCAGCAGACATGGCGTGTTCTCCGAGTGTCAGTTATGATGTGACGCTGGCCGGTGTAGATTTGGCCGCCGCTGATTTCCTCTCCTGTCTTTCCAGGTCCATGTGTTTGATCTGTCCATCAATAAGTACGAAGCCATCTGTCAGCAGGCTATCGTGGCCAAGAAGAAGACCAAACTGACTCACATTGAGTTCAACCCCGTCTATCCGGTGATTATTGTCGGAGATGACCGCGGACATGTCAGTTGTCTGAAGCTGTCGCCAAACCTGCGCAAACTGCCAAAGGTAAGACATCGTTATAATTATTATTTTTAATAAACGTTCTAAAGATCTGGTCCTTGGACTTTTTCTACGGTTTTGCTCCCGGGAGGCTGCAAGTCCCTGAAAAAGGATGAGGCCTTTCACTGTATAGGGACAGAGTAAAGCCTCGTACACACGATTGGATTTTCCACGGACAAAGCGTAGGACTTTTCTTCCGAAGGTCGTGGCCATGAACTTGTCTTGCATACAAACGGCGAAGAATTGTCAGCCAACAAACACAAAACGATGTGTTATTTCAGCTCTTTAGCGCCACCCTTTGGGCAACTTGTGCTAATGTTGTGTTATAGTGAGCATTGCTTCCGAGCATGCGTGTTTGTACTTTGGAGTTTTTTCTGAAGGACAAGCGTACACACGATCAGATAATCCAACAACACGCATTTGTTGTCGGAAAAATTTCAAAGCATGCCATCCCACATTCGTTGGCGGAAAATCCGACAACAAGTGTCCGATGGAGCGTACAAACTGTCGGATTTTCCGAAAACAGCCTGTCATCACACAATTCCCGATCGTGTTTACGGGCCTTTAGGTTGTCTGGAGGCAGCAGCAGAACAACCCTCACTTAGACCCCTTTCACACTGGGGCCGTTTGCAGGCGCTATGGTGCTAAAAATAGCGCCTGCAAACTAACCTGAGACAGCGGCTGCTGTTTCTCTAGTGTGAAAGCCGAGAGGGCGGAGCGGTGTGCTAGCAGGATGGTAAAAAAAGTCCTGCTAGCCGCATCGTTGGAGCGGTGTGCATACCACTCCTTCTTTTGCTCCTGTCCATTGAAAGCATTGGGACACCGCTGCCAGGGCCGCCATCAGGAGGTGGTACAAGCAATACATATATATATATATATATATATTTTTTTTTATTATTATTATTAAAGGGCCCAGAGGTCCCCAGGGCCCCCGGATGGCAACCCCCCTTTTTTTAATTGTATTTTTTATTTATTTATATATTATATATTTTTTTTGTATTATTAAATGGCTCAGAGGTCCCCAGGGCCCCATGTGGCAACCCCCCCCCTTTTTTTTATTTTTTATGAATGTTTATTTATTTTGTATTTATTTTTTTATTAAATGGCAACCCCCCCCTTTTTTTAATGTATTTTTTATAAATGTTTTTTTTATTTTTTTATATATATTTATTTTTTATTTATTTTTTATTAAAGGGCCCAGAGGTTTCTTTTTTATTTTTATTAGCCACTTCAGCCCCGGACCATATTGCTGGTCAATGACCGGGCGGGCCACTTTTTGCGATTCGGCACTGTCGTGCGACGTGGCTTCCAAACAAAATTGGCGTCCTTTTTCCCCCACAAATAGAGCTTTCTTTTGGTGGTATTTGATCACCTCTGCGGTTTTTATTTTTTGTGCTATAAACAAAAATAGAGCGACAATTTTGAAAATAAATTCTATGGGCCAGATTCTCAGAGGCGATATGACTGAGTATCTCAGATACCCCGTCGTATTGCCGTTTTTTTTGCCGGGTAACTATGCGAGTGATTCCTTGAATCACTTTGGCATAGATACGCTTCAACATCCGACAAGTGTAATACCATTACACTTGCGGATCGTAGGTGTAATGACAACTCCAGCCACTAGGTGGCCTATACGTTGTTTTCTCATTTGCCTATGCAAATGAGGCTACTACGCAGATTCCCGAACGCTTTTACGCCGCCCCGTCGTCGCGTACGTCGTTTTCGTCCGCGTAAGGTTACCCCTGCTAATATAAGGGGTAACCTTACGCAGTAACGTCGGATGCCGTCGGGTGCCGTCGGATGCCATGTTAAGTATGGCGTCGGGTCAGCGTCGGCTTTTTTCGTCGCTTACGTCGTTTTACTAACTCGTTCGCGAAAAGTGCATTGCGTAGTGACGATCACGTCGTTTTGACGTTGGTTTCAACAACGCTTTCCGATGTGAGCTGGAGCATGCACACTGGGCTTTTCCCCCGGCTGGCGCATGCGCAGTTCGATCGACGCGGGGGCGCGCTTAATTTAAATACAAGCCGCCCCCTTTGAATTACACGGGCTTACACTGGGCCATTTACACTACGCCTCTGCAAACTACGGAGCAAGTGCATGGAGAATACGGCACTTGCTCTGTTACGTTGCGGCGGCGTAGTGTAAATGGCTTGCGCTACGCCAGCGAAATGATATGAGAATCTGGCCCTATATTTTTAACTTTTTGCTATAATAAATATCCACCAAAAATATATATATAAAAAAAAAAAAATTCCTCAGTTTGGGCCGATACGTATTCTTCATTTTTTTTTTTTTACTATTAATAGCGGCGATTTGCGATTTTTATATGATATTGATATATTGTAAACACACACAGGGCCAGATTCTCAAAAGAGATACGACGGTGTATCGCAGGAAACACCGTTGTATCTCTATTTCTTGGCCCCGGGTATCTATGCGTGTGATTCCTAGAATCACTTACGCATAGATACGGCGTAGATCTTGGATGTAATTCTTCTCTGGCCGCTAGGTGGCGTTTACGTTGTTTTCTCATTTGACTATGCAAATGAGCCTGATACGCTGATTCCCGAACGTTTTTGCGCCGCCTCGTCGTCGTTTACGTCGTTTGCGTAAGCGTAAACCTACCCCTGCTATATGAGGGGTACGTTTACGAAGGTCCGTCGTACATGTTAAGTATGGCGTCGGGACAGCGTCCTCTTTTTCTGTTGTTTTACTAAGTCGTTCGCGAATAGGGCTTTACGTCAATGACGCTCACGTCGGCTTCATTGACGTTTTCCGTCGTGAGCTGGAGCATGCGCACTGGGCTATTTGTACGGCCAGCGCATGCGCAGTTTGATAGGCGCGGGGCGCGCTTAATTTAAATACAAGCTGTCCCCTTTGAATTACGCGGCCATTTACACTACGCCGCCACAAATTACTTGGAGAATACGGCACTTGCTCCAGTAAGTTGTGGCGGCGTAGTGTAAATAGCTTACGTGACGCCGCCGCAGGATCTTAGAGAATTTGGCCCACAGTATATAAAATGGTTTTCCTTTAATTCTTACCTTCCTTTTCAGTAAATTTTCCTCTTCATTCATCATTTTTCACACAGACACTCTCAGCCGCTTGGCGTCCTTTAATCATTTATCGGTTCTGCTGGTATTATGTTGTCTTTTATTGTGTGGATGTGAGGTCAGCCTGGTGGTAAATAATGACAGGTTAGTGGAGGTCTGACACAGAACATTCATCATGGCTACGTGATCATTCGGAGAAATGTTTTATACGATCACCTGGAGACGTCTTCGTCTGAACTGTTCATTCACATTCATTAGAGTGGTGGACCTGTCGGGTTTGATGCCCAGAGATCCGGGGTGACTTTCATCCCAAGGTGGCATTGACTCGCTTCCCAGCCTGACCATAACACACATTTTATTCCAGCATGACATTAATGGTCTGTCCTGGTCTGGCTGCATATGATGATCATGGGACGTCTACTGCTAATTAAAGTGAACCTGTCATTGGAACACCTTGTGTGTCAAATTCCCATTTCCTTGTGGGCCACATCAGCATTATGGTTGCCCTCAAAGGGCCGGTTGAATCAGGACCCCACCCCCCTTACATCATAGGTCAGGAGCCCCACCACCACCAGAATGCGAGCACCCCCCCACTATTGGTCGTTATGGTCAGGACAAGTTTTAGGGTTAGTGGTTGGGATCAGATGAGATTTAGGGTTAGCGGTTGGGGGGTAAGCATGTTTTAGGGTTAGTGGTTGGGGGTCAGGATGGATTTTAGGGTTAGTGGTTGGGGGTCAGGATTAGTTTTAAAGTTAGGGGTCAGGATGAGTTCTAAGGTTAGTGGTTGGGATCAGGATAAGTTTCAGGGTTAGTGGTTGGGGGCCAGGATGAGTTTTAGAGTTAGTGATTGGGGGTCAGGATGAGTTTTAGAGTTAGTGATTGGGGGTCAGGATGAGTTTTACGGTTAGTGGTTTGGGGTCAGGATGAGTTTTAGGGTTAGTGGTTGGAGTCCGGATGAATTTTAGGGTTAGTGGTTGGAGTCCGGATGAATTTTAGGGTTAGTGGTTGGAGTCCGGATGAGTGTTAGACAACGTACAGACAAGGAGACATGTCCGTTGAACATGTCCGACGGACCGTTTCCAGCGGACATGTCTTCTCGGATATTTGGTCTGATGGCGTGTACATGTGTCGAATCCATTTGACGCATGCACGGGCAGATATGTCTGCTGGTTAGCGTACTAACCAGCAGACATGTTGGACGGACGGGTTCCCAGCAGACAGATTTTAAAGCAGGCTTTAAAATCTGTCTGCTGGAAAAACCTGTCTGTCCGCCCGTACACACGATCAAATTTGGCAAAAAAACAGGATGCGCTAACAAATATAAACAAACATACAAGATTATTGTCCATAGATGGTAATCTTGGTGAAACAAACTAAATTAATGTCCATAAGTGGTGAACAAAAGGTTAATGTCCAACTGATCCTAACCGGACCAGAGTGAGTCTCGTGGTATATTCTTGAAAAAACACCAGTGAAAAAGTGTGATAATAACAATAAACGTGGTGACATTCAATGTAAAGTGCTGATAGTAGATCCTCCACCTTGCAGGCAACATTAACTGCTTACCAGAAATCCGGTGGTCTCTTAATGAAAAGAAGACCCCAGATTGCGTATATATAACCACTGGAGGGAGGTAGTAGGCCAGGTGAGTTGTCAATCCCCTTCAGACTAGAGACTCGGAACCAGTTTCTGATGCACGATGAGTAATCTCAGAGGATTCTTGGACCAGAGGCTTGCAGCAAGCGATCACCCACACTACAGACACATTCCGGATGAGTGTTATTGGCTGGAGTGCGGATGAGTTTTAGGGTTAGTGGTTGGAGTCCGGATGAGTGTTAGGGTTAGTGGTTGGAGTCCAGATGAATGTTAGGTTTAGTGGTTGGAGTCCGGATGAGTGTTAGGGTTAGTGGTTGGAGTCCGGATGAGTGTTAGGCCTCGTACACACGATCGGACATATCCGATGAAAACGGTCCGCGGACCATTTCCATCGGATATGTCCGATCGGGAGTTTGATCTGATGGCGTGTACACACCATCGGATCAAATTCCCCGCCGCCGGACGGCGCGGTGACGTGGCGGTGACGTTGACGCCGCCACGTCACCGCACCAGGAAGTTAAACACTTCCGCGCATGTGCCGAATCCATTCGGCGGCGGCGCGGCGGCGGTGGGGGACGACATGTCTGCTGGTAAGTGTACTAACCAGCAGACATGTCGGGCGGACAGATTCCACCGGATAGATTTCAAAGCATGCTTTGAAATTTTGTCGGGTGGAGAAATCTGTCCGCTAGCCCATACACACGAGCGGAGATGTCTGCTGAAACGGTCCATCGGACCGTTTTCAGCGGACATATCCCCTCGTGTGTACGAGGCCTTAGGGTTAGTGGTTGGGGGTCAGGGTTAGTTTTAGGGTTCGTGGTTGTAGTCAGGATGAATTTTAGGGTTAGTGGTTGGGGGTCAGGGTTAGTTTTAGGGTTCGTGGTTGTAGTCAGGATGAATTTTAGGGTTAGTGGTTGGGGGTCAGGGTTAGTTTTAGGGTTCGTGGTTGGAGTTCGGAGAAGTTTTAGTGGTGGAGTCAGGAGGAGTTTTAGGGTTAGTGGTTGAGGTCAGGATGAGTTTTGGAGTTAGTGGTTGGGTTAAGGGTTGTGAGACAGGGTAAGGTTTAGGGTTAGTGATTGGAGTCCGGATGAGTTTTAGGGTTAGTGGTTCAAGTCCAGAGGAGTTTTATGGTTAGTGGTTGGGGTCAGGATGAGTTTTGCAGTTAGTGGTTGGGTTGAGGCTTGTGAGACAGGGTAAGTTTTAGGGTTAGTGATTAGTGTCAGGATCAGTTTTAGGTTAATGGTTGGAGTCTGGATGTGTTATAAAGTTAATGGTTGGGGTCCGGATGAGTTTTGCAGTTAGTGGTTGGGTTGAGGCTTGTGAGACAGGGTAAGGTTTAGCTTTAGTGGTTGGGGTCAGGATGAGTTTTAGGGTTAGTGGTAGGGGTCAGGATGAGTTTTAGGGTTAATGGTTAAGGTCAGGATGAGTTTTAGGGTTAGTGGTTCGGGAAGGGATGAGTTTTATGGTTAGTGGTTGGGGTCAGGATCAGTTTTAGGGTTAGTGGTTGAGGTCAGGGTGAGTTTTGCAGTTAGTGGTTGTGTTGAGGGTTGTGAGACAGGCTAAGGTTTAGGGTTAGGGGTTGGCTTGAGGATCAAGTTGAGGGTTGCAGAACAGGGTAAGGTGCAGGGTTAGGGGTTGGGTTCAGGGGTCAAATAAGGGTTGGGTGTCAGGTTGTAGTTTAGTTTTAGGATCCGTTCATTATTTAGGTTCTCTTTTATGATGATGGCTGTGCAGTAGCATGGTATGAGCAGTACGTGTGAAATAAGTTTGGAATATAAAAATCTGCTCACGCACAGCTAATTGGTGCCAAAACATCATGTGTTGAAAACTTTCGTGCCAACACTCAGCGTGGCAATAAAGCTACAGAGATGCAAGTCGGCATGCCAGGCCGTCTCTCCATCTCTCCTCAGCCGGTCTCTGGAGAGTTAATCCTCTTTAATTACAACGGATGGTTTGCCAGGAATCGCATTAGCAGCCAGAGCCGTACTAATTCTGTTTTACACGGTTTCCTGATGTCACATCTGTTTTATATTCCCCTCTCATAATATGACATCATCACACCCCCTTCATAGCCCCCTTGTCTGGCTGCTTGCTATTCTAGTTGGGTGTGATGATGTCACAATGTATGAGGTGACACACGGGTCATTAGTGATGGGACAGAGGAGAGATGTAGCGTGTCGTGTTTGATCACACGTGGGTAATTGTCTGTGTTACGTTCATTAATTCAGAGGATTGGAAGCTGATGTTGCAGCAGGTAGCGGCAGATTGATTTCATGCCACTTGTCACTCTGCATTCATTCCATATTGTAGAGTTCATTACTCGCTAAAGAACCACTCTGGGCACAAACTTCAATCTGAACCCTGTCCCTGGCCTTCTGTGCAGTCTTTATACAGCTGTGCTCTCCTGGACTGAAATGGCTTCTGATGATTTTACTGCACACTGTGAGCTTTTCACAATGTGCGTTAGAAGCTTCTGTTTATTTCTTATGAATTTTTAAAGCTGAGCACGAGTGGCAGCCACTGTGCCTATCAAAGCAGCCAATGTGCCCATCAAATGCAGCCAGTTTCCCCCCTCAAATGCCCAGTTTCCCCTCAAATGCAGCCAGTTTCCCCATCAATTGCAGCCAGTTTCCCCATCAATTGCAGCCAGTTTCCCCCATCAATTGCAGCCAGTTTCCCCATCAATTGCAGCCAGTTTCCCCATCAATTGCAGCCAGTTTCCCCATCAATTGCAGCCAGTTTCCCCCATCAATTGCAGCCAGTTTCCCCCATCAATTGCAGCCAGTTTCCCCCATCAATTGCAGCCAGTTTCCCCTTATCAAATGCAGCCAGTTTCCCCCATCAAATGCAGCCAGTTTCCCCCATCAAATGCAGCCAGTTTCCCCTTATCAAATGCAGCCAGTTTCCCCCATCGATTGCAGCTAGTTTCCCCCATCGATTGCAGCCAGTTTCCCCCATCGATTGCAGCCAGCTTCCCCCATCGATTGCAGCCAGTTTCCCCCATCGAATGCAGCCAGTTTCCCCCATCGAATGCAGCCAGTTTCCCCATCAATTGCAGCCAGTTTCCCCCATCGAATGCAGCCAGTTTCCCCATCAATTGCAGCCAGTTTCCCCCATCGAATGCAGCCAGTTTCCCCCATCGATTGCAGCCAGTTTCCCCCATCGATTGCAGCCAGTTTCCCCCATCGAATGCAGCCAGTTTCCCCATCAATTGCAGCCAGTTTCCCCCATCAATTGCAGCCAGTTTCCCCCATCAATTGCAGCCAGTTTCCCCCATCAAATGCAGCCAGTTTCCCCCTCTCAAATGCAGCCAGTTTCCCCCTCTCAAATGCAGCCAGTTTCCCCCCCTCAAATGCAGCCAGTTTCCCCCTCTCAAATGCAGCCAGTTTCCCCCATGAAATGCAGCCAGTTTCCCCCATCAAATGCAGCCAGTTTCCCCATCAAATGCAGCCAGTTTGCCCCCCTCAAATGCAGCCAGTTTCCCCCATGAAATGCAGCCAGTTTCCCCCATGAAATGCAGCCAGTTTCCCCCATGAAATGCAGCCAGTTTCCCCCATGAAATGCAGCCAGTTTCCCCCATGAAATGCAGCCAGTTTCCCCCATGAAATGCAGCCAGTTTCCCCCATCAAATGCAGCCAGTTTCCCCATCAATCTGTCCCTGGCCTTCTATGCAATCTTTATACAGCTGTACTCTCCTGGACTGAATTGGCTTTTGATGATTTTACTGCACACGGCGAGCTTCTTACAATGTGCATCAGAAGCTTCTGTTTATTTCTTATGAATTTTTAAAGCTGAGCACCAGTGGTGCACTCTATTAATTACCTACTCCTGACCCCGGCACTCTATTAATTACCTACTCCTGACCCCGGCACTCTAATAATTACCTACTCCTGACCCCGGCACTCTAATAATTACCTACTCCTGACCCCGGCACTCTAATAATTACCTACTCCTGACATCGGCACTCTGGGTATTCTGACCTCTACAAAGTTGCCTAGGTTTTATAAAACCATACACATTTAATCCCCTCCCAATGCACCATTGGCCCGTGGTACACAATATGCGCGGTCACCCACGCCTTCCAGGAGCATATAAGCAGACCTTGTGTTGGCTGTGGAGGTCTGCTGTAATAAATACAGAGCTGTAATCATTTGTGCCTTTAAATCTGCCCGTAGTTCGGCTTTAACAAGCAGTTCTGTCTCTTCTCCGGGTCGCCGTCTTCTCCCTTGTAGCGTTTAAACTGTAAGCGGCAGTAAATGATAAACCTAATAAGCGTCACACTGCAGGGCGCCGCTGCCTCCAGGGAAGGCCGTCATATAAACTTCTTGGAGAAAAGACAAGTGTTTATTGTTGATTGTGTGCGGAGAGACTCCGGGTCTACTCTCGTTTATTTTCTACCCAGCAATGATCTCTATGAATCAGCCCGATTGGGGTGAGAAGGGGATGGGGGGGTCTGGCAGAAGGCAATGTGCTTAGACTTGATATCCTGAACTTATTGATGTGACAATAAAGCGTTTGGAAGGAAAGGAAAGTCGTGGCAGATGTTCGGCTTTTTCCGTTTTAATGACATTCGAGGGAATTTCATTTTCGGCTGCCTGCGCATTTCTCGAGCAAATTGCACAGGAGTAATAAAAACCGCAGGACAATTACAGAATCCCTCATAAGTATAATCATGCACAAACATTCCACGCATTGCGACAATACATGGGTATTGTGTTCTTTCTACGCGGCTGGAAGCATCTCCTTATGACCCGCACATTTCTGCTGGCACAACGGTGATTGCGGCTTATGGTTGTATCAGTGGCGGCTGGTGCTCAACATTTTTGGGGGGGCGCAATCAAAATAAAAAAAAAATTTGCAGCCTCACTGTGCCCATCAAATGCAGCCACTGTGCCATCAATTGTCGCCACTGTGCCATGCCGTCAAACGCAGCCACTGTGCCATCAATTGTCGCCACTGTGCCATGCCATCAAACGCAGCCACTGTGCCATTAATTGTCGCCACTGTGCCATGCCATCAAACGCAGCCACTGTGCCATCAATTGTCACCACTGTGCCATGCCATCAAACGCAGCCACTGTGCCATCAATTGTCGCCACTGTGCCATGCCATCAAACGCAGCCACTGTGCCATCAATTGTCACCACTGTGCCATGCCATCAAACGCAGCCACTGTGCCATCAATTGTCACCACTGTGCCAGGCCATCCAACGCAGCCACTGTGCCATCAATTGTCGCCACTGTGCCATGCCATCAAACGCAGCCACTGTGCCATCAATTGTCAACACTGCCATGCCATCAAACGCAGACACTGTGCCATCAATTGTCGCCACTGTGCCATGCCATCAAACGCAGCCACTGTGCCATCAATTGTCACCACTGTGCCATGCCATCAAACGCAGCCACTGTGCCATCAATTGTCTCCACTGTGCCACTGTGCCCTTTAATTGATGCCACTGTGCCAATTGTCGCCACTGTGCCCTTTAATTGTCGCCACTGTGCCAAGTGATGCCACTGTCACTGTGCCAAATGTTGCCACTATGTCCATTGTCGCCACTGTGCCAATTGATGCCACTGTGCCCATTGTCGCCACTGTCACTGTGCCAATTGTTGCTGCTGTGCCCTGTAAAATGCCCCTCCTCGCCCGGCGTTTACCATCCGGCCATCTGAATAATCGGCTGCAGCAGCAATAATACATGTATTCTTGCAATGCATGAATCTATGTATTGTACCAGTGGCGGTGCGGGAGCGAGAGGGGGCGGCGCTCCGGCGCCCTCTATGGACGCACCACCACTGGGTTGTAGTGTATGATGTAGCTATACCAGGTTCCTTGTACATGGACCTGAAGATCTGATCGCTTTTGAAGCCAAAGTCAGCATTGCAAGCTAATGATTACCTTTGTGAACTTGCAGCACCAAAGTCATGACGCACCCCATCTAATGACTTTGCGTGCCGCTCCAAGTGCCAAACAATGCTCTCTGGTAATCCACGATGTAGCGGGTGCGTGTTTCATGTGGTGCTCATACAAGCCTGGTATGCGATCTGATGCCTTGTACACACGGTCAGACTTTTGATCATGCAAAAGTCTGCTGTGAACCCGTCAGAAGTCCGACAGAATCTCTATCTAAGGTCTGTCAGATTTCCGAGAAAAAAAGTCAGAGGAGGCTACACACGGCTGGACTTTCCGAGACAAAAAAGCCAGTCAGACTTTTTCTCGGAAAGTCCGGTCGTGTGTGCGAGGCTTAGAGGGGTTGTAAAGGTACGATTTTTTTTATTCCCCAAAATATCTTCCTTTACCTTAGTGCAGTTCTCCTTCACTTACCTCATCCTTCCATTTTGCTTTTAAATGTCCTTATTTTTTCTGAGAAATCCTCACTTCCTGTTCTTCTGTCTGTAACTCCACACAGTAATGCGAGGAGTTCTCCCTGGTGTGGAGTGTCGTACTCGCCCCCTCCCTTGGACTACAGGAGAGTCAGGACGCTCTCTACGTTGCAGATAGAGAAAGGAGCTGTGTGTTAGTGGGCGTCCTGGCTCTCCTGTAGTCCAAGGGAGGGGGCGAGCACGACACTCCACACCAGGGAGAAAGCCTTGCATTACTGTGTGGAGTTACAAGAACAGGAAGTGAGGAGTTCTCAGAAGAAATAAGGACATTTAAAAGCAAAATGGAAGGATGAGGTAAGTGAAGGAGGACTGCACTAAGGTAAAGGAAGATATTTAGGAAAAAAAAATTGTACCTTTACAACCCCTTTAAGTGACCTCTGTGAACAAACTCCATGGGAGGGGGGGGGGTTAACCACTTGGCATCCGCGCTATAGCCAAATGACTGCTACAGCGCAGACCTGAATTTCCGGGGGGCCGTCAATATACGTCCTCTCCTTTTCTCGCTCGCAGGGCGTGCGTGGCGGGCTCTGTGATCAAAGAGTCACTGAGACTCGGGAGATCAAAGACCTGTGTATGCCGGCCCCTTACCACGTGATCAGCTGTCGGCCAACAAAGCTCGGTAATCGTTTTTTTTTTCTCCACAAGCTGAGGAGAAAAAAAAGGCGATCACGACTTATGTGCAAGGGACACCGGTCCCGAAGAGGAAGGAGGCAGATGTGCCAACAATTACCACCTGCCAGTGTCCACAGTGCCACCTATCAATGCCCACGATTGCCATCTGTCCTGACCTGGGGCTGGTGGAACAGCCTGCAGGAGTCTGAGCATCGCACCCATAATCCACTGATCGCAGTTGCATTGCTCGGCAGGCTCAAATGCAAAAGAAAATGAATGAATTCATATCACTGTATATACTCGAGTATTAGCCGAGGTTTTTTTTGTGCTGAAAATGCCCCCCTTGGCTTATACTCGAGTCACCTTTTTGCGCCTGATCTCCTGATCTTTGGGGACCCAGTACCAGCAGGCGCCCGGATCCCAAACTTGGCTCACACGTAGCCCCACTCTTTCTCTACAAGTGTACAAAGTTTGTTGTCCGGGGGACCTACAGCCGGGGAGCACCGATTTTTCAAAGCCAGGCATCCCTTCCATAGACTCCCATGTTGAACTGTATTTTCTCCAGCGAATTTTGGAACCCAAGACCCAGAACTTGGCACACATGTAGCCCAATTTACGCTCTACTAGTGTGCAAAGTTTGTTGTCTGGAAGACCTACGGCTGGGGAGCACCGATTTTTCAAAGCCGGGCACCCCTTCCATAGACTCCCGTGTTAAACATCAGTCTAGTCATGGGCACAGTGAGGCATGGGCACACTGAGGCATGGGCACACTGAGGCATGGGCACAGTGAGGCATGTAAAGGCATGGGCACAGTGAGGCATGGACACAGTGACACATAGTGAGGCATGAGGCATGGGCACACTGAGGCATGGGCACAGTGAGGCATGGACACAGTGACACAGTGAGGCATGGGCATAGTGAGGCATGGGCACAGTGAGGCATGGACACAGTAAAGGCATGGGCACAGTGAGGCATGGACACATGGGCACAGTGAGGCATGGGCACAGTGAGGCATGGGCACAGTGAGGCATGGGCACAGTGAGGCATGGACACAGATAGGCATGCAGATGGACACCCTAGGCTTATACTCAAGTCAATAAGTTGTCCCATTTTTGTGGTAAAATTAGGTGCCTCGGCTTAAATCCGGTTAGGCTTATACTCGAGTATATACAGTATTTTTTTTATCAATTTGTTATATTAATTTTATTTTTATTTTTAAATAGTGGGCTGTGCCTTTAACATACGTATTACAGTATGAAAGGATCCTTATCATCCTAGAAATCCGGTGTCCTTGTAGCTTCCTGTGTACCGGACTGACATGTCAATGTTATCAACCTTCCCAGTCCTCTTCTATGGACTGTAGTGGCTTCACAATACAAATCTGCACCACATAGAAAATTCTGTACTTTTTACCAACATCATTTTTTCTTGTATCCAAACATGATGTAGACGTCCTTATTCAGCCTTCCAGCCTGCTTTATTATGGGCTGTGTGTCCCTTCCTGTCGCCTTGCAGACTGGGAGCAGTTTTGCATATAAAGCAGAGAGCGCGCCGTATCCATTGGCACGTTCTGTTTTCAACTTTAATGATAATCACCTTCCAACTTCATCGCTGATAAATGAGGTGCAGAATTTCCAAAAGGCCAAAACAGTTCAGACAGTTGAATCTGTAAAAGGCTATTGTTTAAATATACAGATAAAGCCTAAAAATAGAACCATTTATCCAACTGTCCATCCAGAGCCTCTGGTTTGTATTTGGTGTTATCGCTCTCACTCTCTCATACTGGTCACTGGAAGTTCAACATGGCACCTCATGGCAAAGAACTCTCTGAGGATCTGAAATAAAGAATTGTGTCTCTACATAAAGATGGCCGAGGCTATAAGAAGATTGCCAAGACCCTGAAACTGAGCTGCAGCACGGTGGCCAAGACCATACAGCGGTATAACAGGACGGGTTCCATTCAGAACAGACCTCGCCATGGTCCACCAAAGAAGTTGAGGTCACGTGCTCAGCGTCATATCCAGAGGTTGTCTTTGGGAAATAGATGTATGAGTGCTGCCAGCATTGCTGCAGAGGTTGAAGGGGTGGGGGTCAGCCTGTCAGTGCTCAGACCATACGCCGCACACTGCATCAAATTGGTCTGCATGGCTGTCGTCCCAGAAGGAAGCCTCTTCTAAAGATGATGCACAAGAAAGTCTGCAAACAGTTTTCTGAAGATAAGCAGACTAAGGACAAGGATTACTGGAACCTTGTCCTGTGGTCTGATGAGACCAAGATAAACTTATTTGGTGTCAGATGGTGTCAGGCGTGTGTGGGGGGAACCAGGTGAGGAGTACAAAGACTACAGTCAGGCATGGTGGTGGGAGTGTCATGATCTGGGGCTGCATGAGTGCTGCCGGCACTGGGGGGGGGGGGGGGCTACAGATCATTGAGGGAACCATGAATGCCAACATGTACTGTGACATACTAAAGCAGAGCATGATCCCCTCCCTTCAGAGACTGGACCACAGGGCAGTATTTCATCATGATAACGACCCCAAACACACCTCTAAGACCACCACTGCCTTGCTAAAGAAGCTGAGGGTAAAGGTGATGGACCGGCCAAGCATGTCTCCAGACCTAAACCCTATTAATCATCTGTGGGACATCCTCAAACGGAAGATGGAGAAGTGCAAGGTCTCCAACATCCACCACCTCCGTGATGTCATCATGGAGGAGGGGAAGAGGACTCCAGTGCCAACCTATGAAGCTCTGGTGATCTCCATACCCAAGAGGGTTAAAAATAATGTCGACCACACAAAATATTGACACTTTCGGCCCAATTTGGACATTTTCACTTAGGGGTGTACTCACTTTTGTTGGACAGTTATTTTGAGGGGACAGCAAATGTACACTGTTATACAAGCTGCACACTCACTACACAACATTGTAGCAAAGTGTAATTTCTTCAGTTGCCACATTAAAAGATAGAAGAAAATGTTTACAGAAATGTGAGGGGTGTACTTACTTTTGTGAGATACTGTGTGTGTATTGTAAACGTTAAACAAAAGTCCTGAGAAAAGTTGTCTATAAATTGGATTCTGGAGATTTTATCTTTTTTTGTTTCTTTTGAATCCCCAGAGGGGGGAAAAGAGTTTTCTAATCTGATTGCATTCAGCGGCGGGCGGAACGCTGACATTATGTGTAATAATCCATGCCGTGTAAAAATTCAATGTTAGAGACGGTGCGTTTCTGCGATTTGAATTTTATCTTTGTAATAAATCCTCATTAATGAGCCCAGCGCCTCCCTGCCTGCTCTGTATATAGGAGAGGTTTATGTGATGGTATCAGGGAGACGCCAGACTATGGTGGAGAAATGTCTGCCTCCGTGTGCCGTGTCAGAAGAGGGATTAGCAGTCGGGCAACATTAGAAGCTTGACACCCCCTATAGTGCCCATTATTGGTATCAGTGGGAGGAATAGTGCACCATCATTGGTAACACTGGGGGGGATAGTGCCCCATCATTGGTAACACTGGGGGGGGCGATAGTGCCCCATCATTGGTGTCAGTGGGAGGAATAGTAACTCATTATTGGTGTCAATGGGAAAAATAATGTGCTAATACTGATATTAATGGGATGAATAGTTTCCTATCATTGGTGTCAGTGGGAGGAATAGTGTGCTATCACTGGTATTAATGGGAGGAATAGTCCCCCATCATTGGTGGTGTTATTGGGAGGAATAGTGCCCTATCATTGATGTCAGTTGAAGGAAGAGTACATGTTTGTAACTGCACTTTTTGATGTGTCTTTTTCACTCACTGGGGTGTAGAGTGTGGATTTCTGGGTCCAGCCCTTGGGAGAGACTCTAACCTAGTACTTGGTGGTCAGCTAGCCATGAGAATAGGGGTCCGCCAGGGGTTTTTGGTTGGGTAGACCCGAGTGTGCTTTGGTTTGGTTAGGTAGACCTGAGTGTGCTTTGGTTTGGTTAGGTAGACCTGAGTGTGCTTTGGTTTGGTTAGGTAGACCTGAGTGTGCTTTGGTTTGGTTAGGTAGACCTGAGTGTGCTTTGGTTTGGTTAGGTAGACCTGAGTGTGCTTTGGTTTGGTTAGGTAGACCTGAGTGTACTTTGGTTTGGTTAGGTAGACCTGAGTGTGTTTTGGTTTAGTTAGGTAGACCTGAGTGTACTTTGGTTTAGTGTGCTTTGGTTTGGTTAGGTAGACCTGAGTGTGCTTTGGTTTGGTTAGGTAGACCTGAGTGTGTTTTGGTTTAGTTAGGTAGACCTGAGTGTACTTTGGTTTAGTTAGGTAGACCTGAGTGTGCTTTGGTTTGGTTAGGTAGACCTGAGTGTGCTTTGGTTTGGTTAGGTAGACCTGAGTGTGCTTTGGTTTGGTTAGGTAGACCTGAGTGTGCTTTGGTTTGGTTAGGTAGACCTGAGTGTGCTGGTTAGGTAGACCTGAGTGTGCTTTGGTTTGGTTAGGTAGACCTGAGTGTGCTTTGGTTTGGTTAGGTAGACCTGAATGTGTACTTTTTTGGTTTGGTTAGGTAGACCTGAGTGTGCTTTGGTTTGGTTAGGTAGACCTGAGTGTGCTTTGGTTTGGTTAGGTAGACCTGAGTGTGCTTTGGTTTGGTTAGGTAGACCTGAGTGTACTTTGGTTTGGTTTGGTTAGGTAGACCTGAGTGTGCTTTGGTTTGGTTAGGTAGACCTGAGTGTACTTTGGTTTGGTTAGGTAGACCTGAGTGTGCTTTGGTTTAGTTAGGTAGACCTGAGTGTGCTTTGGTTTGGTTAGGTAGACCTGAGTGTGCTTTGGTTTAATTAGGTAGACCTGAGTGTGCTTTAGTTTGGTTTGGTTAGGTAGACCTGAGTGTGCTTTGGTTTAGTTAGGTAGACCTGAATGTGTTTTGGTTTGGTTAGGTAGACCTGAGTGTGCTTTGGTTTGGTTAGGTAGACCTGAGTGTGCTTTGGTTTAGTTAGGTAGACCTGAGTGTGCTTTGGTTTAATTAGGTAGACCTGAGTGTGCTTTAGTTTGGTTAGGTAGACCTGAGTGTGCTTTTGTTTGGTTTGGTTAGGTAGACCTGAGTGTGCTTTGGTTTAGTTAGGTAGACCTGAATGTGTTTTGGTTTGGTTAGGTAGACCTGAGTGTGCTTTGGTTTGGTTAGGTAGACCTGAGTGTGCTTTGGTTTGGTTTGGTTAGGTTTGGTTTGGTTAGTTCCGTAGACCTGAGTGTGCTTTGGTTTAGTTAGGTAGACTGAGTGTGCTGTTTAGTGTGCTGAGTTGGTTTAGTTAGGTAGACCTGAGTGTGCTTTGGTTTTTGGTGAGTGTGCTTTAGTTTGGTTAGGTAGACCTGAGTGTGCTTTGGTTTAGTTAGGTAGACCTGAGTGTGCTTTGGTTTAGTTACGTAGACCTGAGTGTGCTTTGGTTTAATTAGGTAGACCTGAGTGTGCTTTAGTTTGGTTAGGTAGACCTGAGTGTGCTTTGGTTTAGTTAGGTAGACCTGAGTGTGCTTTGGTTTGGTTAGGTAGACCTGAGTGTGCTTTGGTTTGGTTCGGTAGACCTGAGTGTGCTTTGGTTTAGTTAGGTAGACCTGAGTGTGCTTTAGTTTGGTTAGGTAGACCTGAGTGTGCTTTGGTTTGGTTCGGTAGACCTGAGTGTGCTTTGGTTTAATTAGGTAGACCTGAGTGTGCTTTAGTTTGGTTAGGTAGACCTGAGTGTGCTTTGGTTTGGTTCGGTAGACCTGAGTGTGCTTTAGTTTGGTTAGGTAGACCTGAGTGTGCTTTGGTTTAATTAGGTAGACCTGAGTGTGCTTTAGTTTGGTTCGGTAGACCTGAGTGTGCTTTGCTTTGGTTCGGTAGACCTGAGTGTGCTTTGGTTTAATTAGGTAGACCTGAGTGTGCTTTGGTTTAATTAGGTAGACCTGAGTGTGCTTTGCTTTGGTTCGGTAGACCTGAGTGATTTTATGGCCTGGGGAGGTCAGGAAAGAATTCTTCCTCTTTAGGAGGGGACCATTGCATACACCCTTAGGCCTCGTACACACGATCGGACATATCCGATGAAAACGGTCCGCGGACCATTTCCATCGGATATGTCCGATCGGGAGTTTGATCCGATGGCGTGTACACACCATCGGATCAAATTCCCCGCCGCCAGACGGCGCGGTGACGTGGCGGTGACGCGGCGGTGACGTTGACGCCGCCACGTCACCGCACCAGGAAGTTAAACACTTCCGCGCATGCGCCGAATCCATTCGGCGGCGGCGCGGCGGCGGTGGGGGACGACATGTCTGCTGGTAAGTGTACTAACCAGCAGACATGTCGGGCGGACAGATTCCCACCGGATAGATTTCAAAGCATGCTTTGAAATCTGTCGGGTGGAGAAATCTGTCCGCTAGCCCATACACACGAGCGGAGATGTCTGCTGAAACGGTCCATCGGACCGTTTTCAGCGGACATATCCCCTCGTGTGTACGAGGCCTAAGTCCCCCTTTATTCGTGTTAACGGTTCTAACAGGACATGGTGGGGCTGCATTGATGGCAATGGTGAGGCTGTATTGATTGCAATGGTGAGGCTGTATTGATGGCAATGGTGAGGCTGTATTAATGGCATTGGTGAGGCTGTATTGATGGCATTGGTGAGGCTGTATTGATGGCATTGGTGAGGCTGTATTGATGGCATTGGTGAGGCTGTATTGATGGCATTGGTGAGGCTGTATTGATGGCATTGGTGAGGCTGTATTGGTGGCATTGGTGAGGCTTTATTGATGGCAATGGTGAGGCTGTATTGATGGCAATGGTGAGGCTGTATTGATGGCATTGGTGAGGCTGTATTGATGGCATTGGTGAGGCTGTATTGGTGGCATTGGTGAGGCTGTATTGATGGCAATGGTGAGGCTGTATTGATGGCAATGGTGAGGCTGTATTGATGGCAATGGTGAGGCTGTATTAAAGGCATTGGTGAGGCTGCAGATGGACATTGATCAGGCTACAGATGGGCACTGACCCTTATTTTGCTTCAAAGTCTTCAATGATTTCCATTGCTCTGTTCCATGTCCAGAAGTATTTCCTTTTTTTGGACATGTGATGGAATGAGACGTGCGATTGCGTTCTCTTCTAAGTTGTCTTTAGCACTACAGACTTATAAACCAATGAGTCATTTGTGGGCCTGTAGGATGGTTAATTACGGTTTAAAATTGACGGTCTTCCTCTGTATGGTACAAGGCAGACGTTGGTGTTCAGTCAATAATAATAATCTTAGCACCAGTCTCCAGATGGACGATGGCGGAAACGCGCGCCTTTCGTCTGTAATTAGCCGCGATTGTTTAGCAGTTTCTATTAACCTCCTCTAATAGCTTCTTTCTTCTGCCGCTCAGACATCATTAACTCTGAAGTGCGTGCTTCAAATAAGACGCCCGGCCAGCTGCCGTATCACAAGCCCGCCGTCCGGGGCTCTTCGCGGCGCCGCGTTCTTGCAGATTGCGCTATCAGGAGAAAACACTCGCTGGAAGGGGGTCTAATGGAGCCGATAATCCAGCGTGTGAAAATCCTTCATAAAATACTATTTGATATTCACTGCTTTTGTGGCCGATAATTCCTGGAGGGGCCGCGCTCGGACTGCGTGGGACGGGCGATAATTAACCGAGAGAGATGTCGGCATTGTCTAGGATTTGTTGTCGCCCCCAGCATTTTTTTTTTGCATTATATTTACAGCTATTGGCCACGAGGGGCTGGGGATTTGTGCATTGCGCACCGCGGTATGTGTGAACACTTAGCGGGAGATTTGTCAGCCTGACCCCACTTTATAATTTAGTGGTTGCTAAAAATGGAAATTCAGAGATGAGGTGTTAAAAAAAAAAAATCATTTTAAAAGGGAAATTTTCATGATTTTGGCAGGTTTTTTTTTTTAGAAAGCTCATCCCCACCTCCATCCCCACCTTTTACCCTTTGTACCTATTCTAAAGTACCGCATTTATCGGCGTATAGCGCAAATATTCACTTTAAGAGGGAAGTTTCAGAAAAAAAAAATATTTAAATGAAAAAACATTGAAGAAAAATAAGGGTCAGTGCCCATCTGCAGCCTGATCAATGTCCATCTGCAGCCTCACCAGTGCCATGAATGCAGCCTTACCATTGCCCTCAATGCAGAATCGCCAGTGTCATTATTGCAGCCTCACCATTGCCATTATTGCAGCCTCACCATTGCCCTCAATGCAGCATCACCAGTGTCATTAAGGCAGCCTTACCATTGCTATTATTGCAGCCTCACCATTGCTATTATTGCAGCCTTGCCATTGCCATTATTACAGCCTCACCATTGCCCTCAATGCAGCATCGCCATTGCCCTCCATGCAGCATCGCCATTGCCCTCAATGAAGCATCGCCATTGCCCTCAATGCAGCATCACCAGTGCCCTCAATGCAGCCTCACCATTGCCCTCAATGCAGCATCACCAGTGCCCTCAATGCAGCCTCACCATTGCCCTTAATGCAGCATCACCGTTGCCCTCAATGCAGCCTCACCATTGCTATTATTGCAGCCTTGCCATTGCCATTATTACAGCCTCACCATTGCCCTCAATGAAGCATCGCCATTGCCCTCAATGCAGCATCACCAGTGCCCTCAATGCAGCCTCACCATTGCCCTTAATGCAGCAACACCAGTGCCCTCAATGCAGCCTCACCATTGCCCTTAATGCAGCATCACCGTTGCCCTCAATGCAGCATCACTAGAGCCATTCATGCAGCCTTACCATTGCCCTCAATGCAGCATTGCCATTGCCATCAATGCAACATCTCCATTGCCCTCAATGCAGCATCACTAGAGCCATTCATGCTGCCTCACCATTGCCCTCAATGCAGCATTGCCATTGCCATCAATGCAGCCTCATCATTGCCCTCAATGCAGCAACACCAGTGCCGTTATTGCAGCAACACCAGTGCCCTCAATGCAGCATCACCAGTTCCGTTATTGCAGCCTCACCATTGCCCTCAATGCAGCCTCATTGTTGCCTTCAATGCAGCATCACAATTGCCATAATGCAGCCTCGCCATTGCCCTCAAAGCAGCATCACCAGAGCCAATAATGCAGCCTCACCATTGCCCTCAATGCAGCCTTGTCATCAATGCAGCCTCGCCATTGCCATCAATGCAACATCCCTATTGCCTTCAATGCAGCCTCACCATTGCCCTTAATGCAGCCTCGCCATTGCCCTCAATGCAGCCTCGCCATTGCCCTTGCCCTGCCCTCAATGCCACGCCAGCCAATGCGCCTTGCCATTGCCCTCAATGCAGCCTCGCCATTGCCCTCAATGCAGCCTCGCCATTGCCCTCAATGCAGCCACGCCATTGCCCTCAATGCAGCCTTGCCATTGCCCTCAATGCAGCCTCGCCAGTGCCTTCATGCAGCCACACCATTGCCCTCAATGCAGCCTCGCCATTGCCCTCAATGCAGCCTTGCCATTGCCCTCGATGCAGGGGGGACAGGGAGGGGGGCAGGACGAGCGCCGACATATTACATACATCTCCTGTTTACGCGGCGGACTCTTTAATACAAAGTCCCGCCTCCTATGATAGACAAAACAGTCGTCGAATGGCGGCCCAGGAGATGGGACTTCCTATTACAGAGGGCGGCAAGAAATGTAATGTAATCTGACGGCGCTCGTCCGCCCCCTCCCTGTCCCCTACAAGGCTGCCAAAATATAAGCATTTGCATATAAAACACACACGCTATTTGTACCCGATTTTCAGGTTGAAAAAGTGCATGTTATACGCCCATAAATACGGCATTTATTGATATCTGACCTCCAGGCCTCCCTTCAGTCCTGCACAGTTGTACCGGCTCCTTTCCTGGACGGAAATGGCTTACTATGATTTCACTGCATGCTGTAAGCTTCTCACAATATGCATTATAGAAGCTGCAGCAAGTCAGGTAAAGCCCGCCTCATTTCCTGGCTTTGTTCTACTCATCAGTCCATTGTGTAAATTGCAGTTTGAGCTATTGGGCTCAGTAAAGAGTTGGTTTGATTTTTTTAATGGGCTCCCAGTTGCTGTTAGCCAGATTGTATTAGTATACACCGTATATTAGCACATTGTGGCAGGCTTACCTGTCAAACCATCCCCTCCCCTCCTGTGCTGCACTGTCAGAATTATCTATGGTTAAAGGCACTTGTTAAACGTGCAGTCCTTGAGCTTTCCTCGGGTAGGCAGCCAGTATTTCAATGGCGTATCCTTACTCTAGGCAAATTACTAGAGTAGCAGTCCGTAACCACTTAAGACCCGGACCTTTATGCAGGTAAAGGACCTGGCCAGTTTTTGCGTTGCTTTAACTGACAATTGCGCGGTCGTGCGACGTGGCTGGCAAACAAAATTGCCGTCTTTTTTTCCCACAAATAGAGGTTTCTTTTGGTGGTATTTGATCACCTCTGCGGTTTTTATTTTTTGCGCTATAAACAAAAACAGAGCGACAATTTTGAAAAAAAATCTATATTTTTTTACTTTTTGCTGTAATTAATATCCACCAAAAATATATATAAAAAAAACGTTTTTTTCCCCCTCAGTTTAGGTCGATACGATTTCTTCTACCTATTTTTGGTAAAAAAAAATCGCAATAAGTGTTTATCGATTGGTTTGCGCAAAATTTATAGAGTATACAAAATAGGGGATCGTTTTATTGCATTTTTATTAATATTTTTTTTTTTACTACTAATGGCGGCGATCAGTGATTTTTCTTTTTCGTGACTGCGATATTATGGCGGACACTTCGGACACTTTTGACACATTTTTGGGACCATTGTCATTTTCACAGCAAAAAATGCTATAAAAATGCACTGAATACTGTGAAAATTACAATGGCAGTTTAGGAGTTACCACTAGGGGGCGCTGAAGGAGTTATGTGTGACCTCATATGTGTTTCTAACTGTAGAGGGGCGGGGCTGGACATGTGACATCATTGATTGTGTTTCCCTATATCAGGGAACAGACGATCAATGACTCTGCCACAGTGAAGAACAGGGAAGGTGCGTTTACACTCACCTCTCCACGTTCTTCAGCTCCGGAGGACCAATCGCGGGACACCGGCGGCGATTGGGTCCGCGAGCACGGTCACAGAGCTTTGGACCGTGTCGCGTGCATGCGCCACCCCGCTATACGTTGGCAGAATGGCACTCTGCCAACGTATATCGGCGTGAATGGGTCCTTAAGTGGTTAAAAACACTTTACTTCTGGTTGCTATGGGCAACAGCTGTATATGGAAAATCCCGGATGAGCCCCCAAAAGTGCTGCTGGATTTTGGGCCTATTTCCCCCTTACAGCACCCACAGCCAGGCAAATTGTATTTTTACCCACTTCCAGATGGCTCAATAAACAGTCTAGGAGTTTTGGTTTTTGGTGTTTTGTTGGGAAGGAGATGGGAGTATAGGATACCCCAAACTGGAACAAGCTGTGGAGCTTTTTGTACACAAAAACCGAGGACTGCTATATGTCTGGCTGCTCTAAAACAGGTTGCAAGCTGTACTGGGGGCTCTGCCCCTGGGGCAAAGAGAGAGAGATGAGAGGAGAAGCCAGAGGAGTCTTGGAGGAAGACGTCAAGTCCCAGCTGAGCTTAGCTAGGGGGGGGGGGGCTTTCTAAAGGCCCATACACACGATCTGACTTATTGACTACAATTGTCCGACGGACGTGTTTGATTGGACAATCCGACCGTGTGTACGCTCCATCTGACAATTTCTTTCGCTTTTTCATTGGACAAATGTTCGCTGTGAATGCTCTCAAACTTTTCGGCAACAAATGTCCGATGGAGGATAATCTGATCGTGTATACACAAGTTCATAGGACTAAAGTCCATAGTACAAACATGCATGCTCATGACCAATGCTAAACATCAAACAACAATAGCAGAAGTTGCCCAAAGGGTGGCAGTAAAGAGCTGAAAAACCACATGATTTGGTGAAAGTTGGCTGAAAATGTTCTGCCGTGTGTATGCAGAACAAGTTCACGGCCCACGCCCTTCGGATCAAAAACCACAGAAAAGTCTGATGGAAGTCCGATCGTGTGTATAAGTGGAAAGTCAGAGTCTGAGTGGAGGCCAGAGATCTGGGGTCATGAAGCTTCTCATGGGCTAATGAGTGAGTACTTAAGCACAAAAGGTGACATTGGAATGCAATACTCCACCAGTCAAGTCCAGGTGCGGCCAAGTGCGAGTGCACAACAGCCCCAATTGTTCTCTATCTTTCTCTGCCCCAGGGGCAGAGCTTCCAGCACAGGGGTCACCTCCAGATGCCTGGACCCTGGGCTCTGCTCTCAGACAGTCTATTTATAGGTTGCTTCCCCACCTTCTGAGCCCACTTCCCAGGAATTGGTGGATATCCCATGAATATTCAGGCTGCGGCAGTCTCCGTTCCCCCCCACACCCACTATGTTCTAGAACCCTCCAGTGAGTTCCAGAATACAGGGGGAGGTAACAGAGCCACAGCCTGTGAAGCACTGTACAGTATGCTAAATAATGAATCCCTCCTCTTCTGCATACAGAGGAGCTAACTAGATTTACCTAACGAGTAGAAAACTAGGAGGGTGCTACAAACAGAAGAGGCCAATTGGATCTCTTCTGTCTTAAAGATCCCGCCTGTCAGCCATTTAAATGTGTTTAGGTTCAACTCTATTTTAAATAAACATGCAAAACGTTAATATGATATACCGTATATACTCGAGTATAAGCCAAGTTTTTCAGCATTTTTCTGTGTTGAAAATGCCCCCTTATACTTGAGTCACCTTTTTGCGCCTGATCTCCCAGAATTTGGGGACCCAGTACTGGCCGGTCGTAGGTCCCCTGGACCCCAAACTTGGCACACATGTTTCTCTTCTATAAGTGTGCAAAGTTTGTTGTCTGGGGGACCTACGGCTGGAGAGCACCGATTTTTCAAAGCCGGGCACCCCTTCCATAGACTCCGATGGTAAATGGTAAATTCTCTGGTGATTTTGGGGACCCAGTACTGGCCGGTTGTAGGTCCCCTGGAAACGGAACTTGGCACACGTGTAGCCTCATTTCTCATCTACAGTGTGCAAAGTTTGTTGTCTGGGGGACCTACGGCTGGGGAGCATTGATTTTTTTTAAAGCCGGGCACCCCTTCCATAGACTCCCATGTTAAAAGTCAGTCTAGTCATGGACACAGTGAGGAATGGACACAGTGAGGCATGGGCACAGTGAGGCATGGACACAGTGAGGCATGGATACAGTGAGGCATGGACATAGTGAGGCATGGATACAGTGAGGCATGGATACAGTGAGGCATGGACATAGTGAGGCATGGATACAGTGAGGCATGGACACAGTGAGGCATGGACACAGTGAGGCATGGACACAGTGAGGAATGGACACAGTGAGGCATGGGCACAGTGAGGCATGGGCACAGTGAGGCATGGGCACAGTGAGGCATGGACACAGTGAGGCATGGACCCAGTGAGGCATGGGCACAGTGAGGCATGGACCCAGTGAGGCATGGGCACAGTGAGGCATGGGCACAGTGAGGCATGGATACAGTGAGGCATGGACACAGTGAGGCATGGATACAGTGAGGCATGGATACAGTGAGGCATGGATACAGTGAGGCAAAGTAAGACACAGTGAGGCATGTAGATGGACACCCTAGGCTTATACTTGAGTCAATACGTTTTCCCATTTTTTTGTGGTAAAATTAGGTGCCTCGGCTTATATTCGGGTCATCTTATACTCCAGTATATATACGGTACTTTAATACTTACATATATGTTTATAAATTACATTTTCTATTCCTCCCAATAATAAATAAAGGTAAATATGTACAAAAACCTCTATACATTGGCTTTAAAGGGGTTGTAAAGGTTTGTGTTTCTTCACCTTAATGCATCCTATGCATTAAGGTAAAGAAACACCTGGCAATGATGCCCCCCCTCGTTTTACTTACCTGAGCTTGTTCACCTGGTGTGCGCATGTCTGGCATCCTCTTCTCCATGGAGTCTGGCCATTGATTGGCTAGATTGGATAGATTGATAGCAGCGCAGACATTGGCTCGCACTGCTGTCAATCACATCCAATGATGCGGCACGCCGGGAGGCGGGGCCGAGTGATACAGCCACCGGCTGTATCACAGGAGCGTGCCTGCAAGCTAACCCCCTTGGGAGAGTGCTTCCCATGAAGGGGGTTAGCTCTTGCAGGGAGGAGCCGAGACAGCCGCCGAGGGACCCCAAAAGACCAGGATCGGGGCCACTCTGTGTAAAATGAGCTGCACAGTGGAGGTAAGTATAACATGTTTGTTGTTTAAAAAAAAGAAACCTTACAACCCCTTTGAAGGAAACCCATCATGGTAGAAGGCGCAGGATCGTTGATTGCTAATTGCATAACACAGGGCTCAGGATGTATGCAGCCAGTGACCTTGTGAGGTGTTCTGTGAATTCTTGCTGCTCTAACACTTGTGTGATTAGCTCTGTGCAGCCTCTCTAACTTGATAACCCTCTGACCTGCTTCTGATTTGCTTTGCATTCCCCTTTAATGAGGAGAACAGAAAATCTGATGCACCAAAACAGTCAGTGTTCACAAGCCAGCCAGCAACAAGGACAACCCTCAATGTGACCCCTAGAATGGTCACTTCTTCCCGCAATCTGTCCTCTTAATTGCTTTTGCTGGAAATTTTAATGCTCCTTCTGATCTACATTCTGAAGATTATCTGCCATCAGAAAGCGGCAGGCAGGCGTTCGCTCGCCGCGGCGGTACGGCCGTCACTGAGAGTGTGGGGTTTGATGTTCATCAAAGTGTCTGGAAGCAGCTTGTAGGCTCAGTGTTAATCCGGCACTCTCTGCACCATGTACACTAAATACTTCAATCTGCTCAGCCCATTCTTCTCCTCCACAATATACACACATTACTGGATTTATAGCGGCCATTCAGAGACAGACTCCGATCTCTCATCTGCTGCTGAAGAGCTTAAGAACACACGCGGAATAAAAATAGCCGGGATTTCCATGGATTCTGGATGGCGGGAGGAGGATGGGTAAGGTGGGAAAATATACAGGTTTCATCTGCGCACATCTCTGACCTTGTGACTGCATCATGTCAATTAGTACTAATTTCCTTTATGTTTCTATACCAGGTTTACACTTCCTGACCCCTAGGCCAAGGGTCTTGTGCTGCCCCCTCCAAACATGAGTGGGTGGGCTAGTTATGATCAAGCCTTCTAGGCCCCCAAACTCAAGCAGAGGTTTCAAGTGACTCTCCCCTATAGGGTGTGGTGAATCCAAAATGTGTTAGCGGTCATCTACAATAAACTGTTTATAGAGAAGGGCAGTGTTTCTGATTAGGCAACCTCTAAGAAGGACGAGGGGTGTAAAGGAGATTAGGATAGGGTGACCAGACATCCCCGGTTTCAGGGGACTGTCCCCGGCTGGGGCAATTTCAAAGACATTCCGTGTAGAATAAAAAAAAAAAATCTGAATTACACACCCCGCTCTGCCGCTCCTACTAGCTTAGGGGGTTGTATTTTTTCCATTATCTGTGCCCCTTTTTGATGATCATGTGCTAGTTGGAGTGGAGGGAATATTTCTTCAGCTCCGCTCACATGTTCTTCTACCTTGGCTCAAGTCCCGGCCAGCCGCCTGCCTGCTTATCTCCTTTCCTTCCTTGGCGGAGTGATCTTCCTCCGCTCCCCACCCAGTAGTAGCCAGAGAGTGAGGCCGCGTACACACGACCGAGCTTCTCGGCAGAATCCAGCGAGAAGCTCGCTGGGATCCATATTCTGCCGAGAAGCTCGATCGTGTGTACGTTTTCGCCGAGCAAACTGTCGAGCGAGGCGTCGAGCCAAAATAGAGAGCAGGTTCTCAATTTCCTCGACGGGCCATCGGGACTAATGGCTCGACGCCTTTTTTCGACAGCCTGGTCGACGAACTCGACGGCCGGCCGAGAACCTTCTCGGGCGGAACAATGGGTTTAGCCCGACGAGGTTCTCGTACGTGTGTACGCGGCCTGAGACTTGACAGGCTGTGAGGTGGGTGGCGAAGGTTAGAGAGTCGCTGATTGCCACCATTACTAGTAAAAAAATAAAAAAATATGTCCCAAGATTTCATTTTAAAAATCTGGTCACCTTAGATTAGGAGTGCCACACCAAATTATACTGTATACAGAGCATAAAACCAACCTTTCTATGCAAAGCAATTCACCCCAATGCTGGATTTTATTTTTCATTGGCGTAACACACAGTGGCGGCTGGTGCTCACATTTTTTGGGGGGCGCAAACAAACTGAAAAGAAAATATCAATTGCAGCCACTGTGCCCATCAAAGGCAGCCACTGTGCCCGTCAAACGCAGCCACGGTATGCATTAATTGCCGCCACTGTGCCATCAAACACAGCTACTGTACCCATCAATTGCCACCACTGTGCCCATCAATTGCTGCCAGTGGGCCCCATCAATTACTGCTAGTGTGCCCCATCAATTACTGCTAGTGTGCCCCATCAATTACCGCCAGTGTGCCCCATCAATTTCTGCTAGTGTGCCCCATCAATTGCCGCCAGTGTGCCCCATCAATTGCCGCCAGTGTGCCCCATCAATTACCGCCAGGGTTCCCCATCAATTGCCGCCAGTGTGCCCCATCAATTGCCGCCAGTGTGCCCCATCAATTACCGCCAGGGTTCCCCAACAATTGCCGCCAGTGTGCCCCATCAATTGGCGCCAGTGTGCCACATCAAATGCCGCCAGTGTGCCCCATCAATTACCGCCAGGGTTCCCCATCAATTGCCGTCAGTGTGCCCCATCAATTGCCACCAGTGTGCCCCATCAATTGCCACTACTGTGCCCCATTAAATGCTGCTAGTGTGCCCCCGCCCAGCACTTACCTGTCTCGGGTCACGTCGATGACCTCCATGCTCCGCGTCCTTGTTGTCTTCTCCCTTCCTCTTCCCATCCTCTGATATAATGGGACGCCTGATTGGCTGAAGGGACAGGCGCTGTGATTGGATGCCTATCAGGTGACAGGTAACCAGACCCAGTGCACCTGATTGGCTGAGAGGCTGGTCAGTGTTAGGAAAGCAATTTATTTGCTTCCCTAACACAACACTGTGTAAACAGCGAACACACAGCACTGCGCCTGCTGTTTACCAATTTGGAAGTCTATTGGAGCCTACTAGAGCCAAGCCTCTAATCAGGGGGTTCCAAAAAAAAAAAAGCCACTGTAATTCAGATGCCCCCGCGCCCGACAAGGGGCCGGATGCCTGAATAGGAGGCGGCAGCGGGGACAATAGATAGATTCATGGAATGCATAAATCTATTTATCTATTGGTGATAGACAGGTACAGGAGAGAGAGAGAGAGGGGGGGGGCACTGCTGCACCCTTTATGGATGCACCACCACTGGTAACACACCAAACACACAGAGCCCAAACCCAACTGAGAAACTTTTGAAGCAAACCAGTTCAACCCTGTGCTGGATTTTATTGGCATGCTACCCCAAATGTACAGAGCCCAAATCCAACTGTTAACCTTTCTAAGCAAACCAGTTCACCCCAATTTTAGAATGTATTACTCATTAAGGGAACCACACCAAACGCATAGAGCCTGAACTCAACTGAGAACCTTTCTAATCAAACCAGTTCACCCCAATTTTGAAATGTATTCTTCATTGAGGCACCACACCAAATGTACAGAGCACAAACACATCTGAGAACCTTTCTAAGCAAACCAGTTCACCCCAATTTTAGAATGTATTACTTATTAAGAGAACCACACCGAACACACAGAGCCTGAACTCAACTGAGAACCTTTCTAATCAAACCAGTTCACCCCAATATTAGAATGTATTCTTAATTGAGGCACCAGACCCAATGTACAGAGCACAAACATCTGAGAACCTTTCTAAGCAAACCAGTTCACCCCAATTTTGGAATGTACTGTATTCTTCATTGGGGCACCAGACCAAATGCACAGAGCCCAAACACAACTAAGAGCATATAAGAAAACCTGTTTATCCCGATAATGGATCTTATCCTTCAGAGCCCAAACCCAAGTGGAAACCTTTTTTAAGCAAACCAAGTTCACTCCAATGATGGATCTTATTTATTGGTATGCCACACCAAAAGTCCAAACCCAACTGTGAACCTTTCTAAGCAAACCAGTTCACCCCAATATTAAATTGTATTCTTTATTGGGGCACAAAGACAAATGTACAGAACCCAAACCCAACTGAGAACGGATCAAAGCAAACCAGTTTAACCCAATAATTGGATCATATTCTTCATTGGGGCACCACACCAAATGTACAGAACTCAAACACAACTGAGAACCTCCAAGTAAACCAGTTCATCCCAATAATGGATCTTATTCTTTATTGGATCACCATGCCAAACATACAGAGCCCAAACCCAAGTGGAAACCTTTTTTTAAGCCTAGTTCACCCCAATGATGGATCTTATTTTTTATTGGGATGCCACACCAAATGGACAAGAGTCCAAATCTAACTGTGAACCTTTCTAAGCAAACCATTTTACTCCAATAATGGATCTTATTCTTCATTGGGATACCACACCAAATGTACAGAACCCAAACCCAACTCTGAACCTTTCTAAGCAAACCAGTTTACCCCAATATTAAATTGTATTATTCATTAGGGCACCACACCAAATGTACAGAACCCAAACCCAACTGAGAACCCTTCTAAGCAAACCAGTTCAACCCAATAACTGTTCATATTCTTCATTGGGGCACCACACCAAATGTACAGAACCCAAACAAAACTGAGAACCTCCACATAAACCAGTTCATCCCAATAATGGATTCTATTTTTCATTGGATCATCATGCCAAATGTACAAAACCGAACCTTTCTAAACAAACCGGCTTGGTGCTTCTTTTCTTCACAATATGCCAGGGTTCCCCCTCTCTGCCGGTACACCTAGAACCAAGTACAGGGCACAGTGCCCCCATATTCTACTGGCTGTTGAGTTGTTGGTCTACCAACCTAGAATGGTTGAACTGTTGATACACGGTACAATATTCTATCAACAAAAATACGCGAAGTGCAGGGACACCTACGAGGACCCAGCTGGATAGCTTTGGCAGGCAGGACCCAAGCCTGGAACCCTTTATTTATTTATTTTTAACACGGGTGTATTACAGCCGTGTCCCCTGGCAGTACTAGACTATGGCAGAAATGTACCAATGAATATTTCTATTACTGGCATCATAGTCAGGAGAATGTACAGTATAAGACTGCGATAGGGTCAGCAGATTCTGGCAGAAGTTCCTACTTTGGAGGGCGTTCTGTGCCTATTAATTGCCACCTTCTTTTAGGTATTTCCTCTTGCTTTCCTTCCAGTTTCTTTTCTTCTCTTTCTCTTTCTAGTTCCTTTTTTTTTGCTTTACTCTCCTCCTTCTGAAAAATCTCGTAGCTAGACCTTAATTCTTCCCCAGTGGCTCTAATAAGGACCGAGCCTCTTTCTGAGATTTGGTGTTTACAAGTTAAAAACCTTTTTTTTTTTGCTAGAAAATTATTCAGAACCCCCAAACATTATATATATAGTTTTTCTAACACCCTAGAGAATAAAATGGCGGTCATTGCAATACTTTTTGTCACTATATTTGCACAGCGGTCTTACAAGTGCACTTTCATTTGCAATTTTTTTTTTTTATGAAAAGAAAGTGAAGTTAGCCCCAGTGGCCCGGATTCACAAAACACTTGCACCGACGTTTCTCCAGATACGCCGCTTAAGTGCAAATATGCGCCATCGTATCTGTGCGCTGGGCCTACAAACTAAGATACGCCTAAAAACAGACTTCATCCCACCAACGTAACTTGCCTACGCCGGCGTAGAGTGGGCGCATATTTACGCTGGACGCATGTGGCGCTCCCATTGATTTCCTATTCAAATATGCAAATGAGGGAGATACGCCGATTTAAAAACCTACTTGCGCCCGGTGCATGATATACGCGGTTTGCGTAAGTTTTACGTCCGGCGTAAAGTTATTCCCCATAGATGAGGCGCAACCCATGCAAAGGTATGGACCAGGGAACACAAGCCTATGTATTGTATGTTGGACGTCTGCGAATATGGGCCAACGTGGGTCTGGCTGGGCATAGTTTATGTTTACGGCGTACACAGTGATCCGGCGTATCTTAGGCAGTTGTTCCGACATAGTTGTGCGCATGTGCACGGGGATACGTCCACGTCTCGACGCATGCGCAGTTCGTTTTAAGTACATCATTTGCATGGGGTCACGCTTCATTAACATGGATCACGCCCACTTCCAGCCCTCTTCCACCTACTTCCGCTTACGCCTACGAAATATACGCCACGCTGGTGCAACAGGAGCATTTGCTTTGTGAATTCCATGCTTGCCTCTCTGCGCTGCGTCTGTGTAGCGTAAAAGAGATGCGCTGCGGCGGCATAAATGTGCACCGATGTCTGTGAATCCGGGCCATTGTTTTTATATTGTGAAAGATAATGTTACCCCGAGTAAGTTGATACCAACATGTCACACTTCAAAGTTGCACCCGTGGAATGGCGACAAACTTTTACCCTTAAAAATCTCCAAGATGACGTTTAAAAAATTCTACAGGTTGCATGTGTTGAGTTACAGGTGAGGTCTAGGGCTAGAATTATCGCTCTCGCTCTAACGATCGCGCCGATACCTCACATGTGTGGGTTGAACACCATTTTTATATGCAGGCGCTGGTCGCGTATGCATTTGCTTCTGCGCACAAACTCATCGGGAGCTTTAAAAAAAAAAAAATTGGGTCGCTTGGAGTCTATGGAAAGGATGCTTGGCTTTGATAAATCGGTGCTCCCCAGCCGTAGGTCCCCCAGACAACAAACTGTGCACACTTGTATATATACATAGAAAGGTTGAGTGGGATTTTTAAGGTGCGTAAATTAAACAAAATATTTTTATCAAAAATGTATTTTATTGTACAAAAATAAATAAATAGAATATAAAAAATCCATCATCTACAATACAGACGATTGAGTTTCAAATACGTATACATATTTGAAACTCTATCTTCTGTAGTGTAGATGATGGATTTTTTATATTCTATTTATGTATTTTTGTACAATAAAATACATTTTTGATAAAAATATTTTGTGTAATTTACGCACCGTAAAAATCCCACTCAACCTTTCTATGTATATTTCCTAATTAACCACTTAAGAATCGGACCTTTAGTCAGCTAAAGGACCCAGCCAGGTTTTGTGATTCGGCACTGCGTCGCTTAAACAAACGATTGCGCGGTCCTGCGACGTGTTTCCCAAACAAAATTGGCGTCCTTTTTTCCCCACAAATGGAGCTTTCTTTTGGTGGTATTTGATCACCTCTGCGGTTTTTATTTTTTGCGCTATAAACAAAAATAGAGCGACAATTTTGAAAAAAATGCAATATTTTTTCCTTTTTGCTATAATAAATATCCCCCAAAAATATATTTAAAAAAAAGTTTTTTTTTCCCCCAGTTTAGGCCGATACATATTCTTCTACCTATTTTTGGTAAAAAAAAATCACAATAAGCGTTTATCGATTGGTTTGCGCAAAATTTATAGCATTTTCAAAATAGGGGATAGTTTTATTGCATTTCTATAAAAAAATTTTTTTACTACTAATGGTGGCGATCAGCGATTTTTTTTGTGACTGCGACATTATGGCGGACACTTCGGACAATTTTGACACATTTTTGGGACATTTATCATTTTCACAGCAAAAAAATGCATTTAAAATGCATTGTTTATTGTGGAAATGACATTTGCAGTTTGGGAGTTAACCACAAGGGGGCGCTGAAGGGCATGTGTGTGTGTGTGTGTGTGTGTGTGTGTGTGTGTGTGTTTACAACTGTAGGGGGGTGTGGCTGTAGGTGTGATGTCATCGATTGTGTATCCCTATAAAAGGGATCACGCAATCGATGACACCGCCACAGTGAAGAACGGGGAAGCTGTGTTTACACACGGCTCTCCCCGTTCTTCAGCTCTAGGGACCGATCGCCGGACTCCAGCAGCGATCGGGTCCGCGAGTCCCGCGGTCCCGGAGCTTCGGACCGGGTTGCGGGAGCGCGCCGCGACCCACTGCTGGGTACTAGCACAGGACGTACCTGTACGTGGATGTGCCCAGCCGTGCCATTCTGCCGACGTAAATGTGCAGGAGGCGGTCCTTAATTGGTTAAGGGATGTGGTGCCCATGATTTACAGTTAACAGGTAATACATAAATCAAATTTGTATATCGTTTAAAATTTGTGTACTTTTGTATTGTTTATTTTTTTTATTTTTTTTGTATTGTTCTAAAGAGATTTCTTTCTAGTCTACTTTCTACTGAGGAAGCTACTAATCGTGGCGAAACATGTAGAGAAATATTCAACCTGCACATTTTTCAACTGTATTGTATAATTGGATGGACTTTTCTATATTCTGTCATTTTTTACTTTTATAAATATTTTTTTTTTTTTGTGTAATGTTGTAATTCTGCACCTTAAAAATCCCAAACCTCTATCTTTCCAAAAAATGCACTGATCTTTAGTCTGGATACAAAGTCATGCGCTCTCATAGTGACACCGATGTGGTCAGAGGTCCATTAGCAGAAGAACATTTAGGGGCCCCTTTGTAATACTGGAAATGTTTCGGTAGACGGGGCCCATTTGGATCTGGATTCAGTAGCAGCCCTGAAGCACTCTATACAAATATGGGGCCCCTAGGTGCATTGCGCACCACAGGGGCATCCTTTACTCCAGTGTTTAATTTTGGTTTATCAGTGGATGTCGGTCTCAATCTTCCCTTTAGTCTGCAGACCCTCCTCAGCGTGTTCTGAATATCTGCAATTATCGCCTGGGGATGACAGGCCAGACCTTGTTTAATGTATGAATGGGAGGAAGCTTTACTTTCAATTAGTCACGTATAACCCAGCTGAGCCCTGTGATTGGCTGCTCTGCATGCTCTGTATATAAAACCAGTGATCTGTTATTCTGCTTTATCTGATATGCCTCGTATCTGCGCTGCCCATCTAAAGCTTGACGCCATTCGCTGCACATCGTATATGTGATCAAAGGTCATATGAAGGACGGGGATCATTTGTGAGTCAGATGTGCAGAGGAGCGGATACAGGGAGTGATGACAGGCCATAGGAAAATACTGTGCAAATAATATACACCTGTCACTATACGTAAGAAGAAATGACAGTGTGCGGCAGATGATGGATTAATAGACTTCATACTGCTTATAGTCCAACTCCACACCCTGCACACCCGCTGTGCCCATTATGAAGGGCTCCCACCATCCCTAGGCTGAGTTCCTGGGTGTACCATGCTGTGCCCATTATGAGGGTTTCCCACTATCCCTGTGCTAAGTTCCAGGGTCTGTACACCTGCTGTGTCCATTATGAGGGTTCTCACCATCCCTGTGCTGGGTTCCCGGGTATGCACACCTACTGTGCCCATTATAAGGGGTTCCCACCATCCCTGTGCTGAGTTCCCGAGTCTGTACACCTGCTGTGCCCATTATGAGGGGTTCCCACCATCCCTGTGCTGAGTTCCTTGGTCTGTACACCTGCTGTGACCATTATGAGAGGTTCCCACCATCCTTGTGCTTAGTTTCCGGGTCTGTACACCTGCTGTGCCCATTATGAGGGGTTCCCACCATCCCTGTGCTGAGTTTCCGGGTCTGTACACATGCTGTGCCCATTATGAGGGGTTCTCACCATCCCTGTGCTGAGTTCCCGGGTCTGTATACCTGCTGTGCCCATTATGAGGGGTTCCCACCACCCCTGTGCTGAGTTCCCGGGGTCTGTACACCTGCTGTGCCCATTATGAGGGGTTCTCACCACCCCTGTGCTGAGTTCCCGGGGTCTGTACACCTGCTGTGCCCATTATGAGGGGTTCCCACCATCCCTGTGCTGAGTTCCTTGGTCTTTACATCTGCTGTGCCCATTATGAGGGGTTCTCACCATCCCTGTACTGGGTTCCCGGGTCTGCACACAAAGTGGAGCAGAAGGGTGGATGGGCACTACATTTAAAGTCTTCTAAACATCAGGTGGTTTGGCTCTCTAGTCTCCATTTAGAATTTGACGCAGAGGACATCTTGGTATCAGAGATCACTCCTATGCTCCATCACCCCCATATCTGGTGAATGCTCTTCTATGTCGGTGAACAGGGCCGGGGTCACCCCCTGCAGTCTAACTGTTTTCGGCATCACATGGAGAAATAACAAGCCCTTTAATTAGCCGGCGGATAATCAGATTAGAGGAGCCATAACTGGGTTAGTTCCTGTGAGACGGAATAATCTGGGATTAGCGCCCTCCGTGGAATACGCAGCCCTCCTTTCATCATCTATGGGGCCTGCACATGGGCCGCCATGGCCACCTCTGCTGACGTCCACCTACAGACCCCATCAGAACATTCTCTTATAGATTTAAAACATTAGACTATTCCTGACGTGCCCTCTCTACGCCGTCCATTCATTACCACCAGATCAGAGTCTTGGGATCGGAACAGAAAAAGAACGAATTAGTGGGAGATTGTGCCGAATGTACCCAACCTACCGCAGTGCCCATCCGGCCCCAGAATCCAATGAGTGATAATAGTCTGCACGGCGGGAGGGTGTTGTGTCTATGCTCTGCAGACCATTGTGGGATAAAGGATTTCCTGAGCACAAAGGACACACATCGCTCTTCAGTCCCTCACACCGTTCTATTGTCAGCTCCACATAAAGGACGTTTGATGTCTCGTATTGCAGATATTTCATATACAGATCTGGAACATAATAATAAAGTGACCCCCCAACCCACTCCAATATCAGATGCCATGAAAACGACAGAAATCAGCTCCGTCCATTCTTCATTATTCCGAAATCTTGATAAATCAGTCAATATAGATGTATATTAAAGGAGAACTTTATATAATATTCTGCCTCCTCTCCTCTTATTATTGGGGGGGGGGGGGCAAAAATAAAAAAAATTGGGGACCCCTTCCTTTAGGGCCACAATGACATGAACAGTTGCCTGCAGCCTTCTGGGTCTCGGGAGGCTGTGGGCACATTATGACAGGTGCACCACATCATTGGGCACCTGCACCGCATTCCGCCCACCAGTTATCCCTTTAAAAAGTTTTGAATACAGAGGGGGAGGAGGGGGGTGGGGGGAAGAATCAGCCAATCACAAGGCTACTGTGATTGGCTGTCACAGTGGTCATGGGATCCAGAGGCTATCCCACCGGCTACCGATCATTAGTAGGGACCAAGAGCTGTCTTGGTCTCTGACAAATACGATGTCATCATGTGATGAAACATATTGGGTGGTGTAGGATATGATGTCATCACGCAGTCTATTGATGGTTTTTGGAGCTGATGAGCCCAAGCATGCACGCTGCGCAACCAGAAAGAAGCATCCAGTCCGGAAGCTATTCTACCGGCTACCAATCATTAGTAGGGACCAAGAACTGTCTTTCACAGGTTGGTCTTTGACTATGATGATGTCATTGTGTGACGAAACGTATCGGGTGGTGTAGGATGTGGCGTCATCACGCAGTCTATTGATGGTTTTTGCAGCTGATGTGGCAAAGCATTCATGCTGCTCAACCAGAAGGAAGTAGCCAGTCCTCTCTGGTGACATCAAAAGAGGATGTGAAGTGGGACCAGGTATGCTGTGACAAAGAGGTGGATCCTTAACCTTTTCTCGCCTTACCTAGCATCATTTTAAAAAGTTCTGAACGCTGGGGGGAGGGTGCAAAAGATCGGCTGATCACGTGGCTTCTGTGATTGGTGGCTGTCACAGTGGTCACAGGATCAGGAGCCGACCCCCCCCCCCCCAGCTACCAATCATTAGTAGAGACCAAGAGCTGTCTTTCACAGCTGGGTCTCTCACGATAATGACGTCATCGCCTGATGAAGCGTATTGGGTAGTGTAAGATGTGACGTCATCACGCAGTCTAGTCATGGTTTTTGCAGCTGATGAGCCAAAGCATGCATGCTGCTCAACCAGAAAGAAGCATCCAGTCCGTAGGCTATTCTTCCGGCTACCAATCATTGGTAGGGACCAAGAGCTGTCTTTCACAGCTTGGTCTCTGACGATAACGACGTCATCACCTGACGAAACGTATTGGGTGGTGTAGGATGTAAAGTCATCATGCAGTCTAGTCATGGTTTTTGCAGCTGATGTGGCAAAGCATTCATGCTGCTCAACCAGAAAGAAGCAGCCAGTCCTCTCTGGTGACATCAAAATAGGATGGTGAAGTGGGACCAGGTATGCTGTGACAAAGAGGTGGATTCTTAACCTTTTCTCGCCTTCCCCAGCATCCTTTTAAAAAAAGTTCAGAACGGTGGGGGGGGGGGGGGTGGGAAAGATCGGCGAATCACTTGGCTACTGTGATTAGTGGCTGTCACTGTGGTCACAGGTTCAGGAGCTGATCCCCCCCAGCTACCAAACATTAGTGGGGACCAAGAGCTGTCTTTCACAGCTTGGTCTCTGATGATAACGATGTCATCGCCTGATGAAACGTATTGAGTGGAGTAGGCTGTGACGTCATCACGCAGTCTAGTCATGGTTTTTGCAGCTAATGAGGCAAAGCATGCACGCTGCTTAACCAGAAAGAAGTATCCAGTCCAGAGGCTATTCTGCCGGCTACCAATCATTAGTAGGGACCAAGAGCTGTCCTTCACAGCTTGGTCTCTGACAATAACGATATCATCACCTGATGAAACGCATTGAGTGGAGTAGGCTGTGACGTCATCACGCAGTCTAGGCATGGTTTTTGCAGCTAATGAGGCAAAGCATGCACGCTGCTTAACCAGAAAGAAGTATCCAGTCCAGAGGCTATTCTGCCGGCTACCAATCATTAGTAGGGACCAAGAGCTGTCTTTCACAGCTTGGTCTCTGACTATTACGACGTCATCTCATAACGAAACGTATTGGGTGGTGTAGGATGTGACGTCATCATGCAGTCTATTGATGGTTTTTGCAGCTGATGAGGCAACGCTGCTCAACCAGAAGGAAGCAGCCAGTCCTCTCTGGTGATATCAAAAGAGAATAGAGAAGTGGGACCAGCTGTGCTGTGGCAAAGAGGTGGATCCTTAATCTTTTCTCGCCTTCCCTAGCATCCTTTTAAAAAGTTCTGAACACTGGGGGGAGGGTGGGAAAGATCGGCTTCTGTGATTGGTGGCTGTCACAGTGGTCACAGGACCAGGAGCCGCCCCCCCCCCCCCAGCTACCAATCATTAGTAGGGACCAAGAGCTGTCTTTCACTGTGAGCATGCTCTCAGCACAGAAACATCGGCCACCCAGCGACACACCTGTGTTAGGTGGTCGTAATGGGGTTGGGGAACACTAGATCGAGGTGGCCGATGTGTGTGATGTCACGTCCGGCTCAACCCAACGCGTTTCATCAGGTAATGGCTCAATTTAGGCAGATCGTGGCCTGTGGGAGGGGCCGGCAGGGTGCTGTACATAGCTTTCTGAAAACATCACAGCACCCTGCTGGCCCCCTCCCACCGACCATGAACTGCTTGCATCGAGCCACTCCTCTAACAACGTCATCGTGTGACGAAACATGCTGGGTGGAGCCGGACGTGACCTCATCACGCACATCAGCCACAGACTGGAGGACTGGGATTTTGATTGTATTGTGTTGCAGCTACATCTGACATGGTGGTTGGTACCTATCTGTCCATGTCTGATATTTGTATATATAAGTCACTCTTTGGATTAACGATCTGCCTGCCTTGCATAGAGAAGCACAGAGAGCCAGTGATGACATAACTGCTTCTAAAATAAGTAATGTTGTGAAAACAGAAAGTTTACTTATGGAATTTCATTATCATGTTAATGAGGGGGAGGAAAGTAATCCTACACAGATTAAACAGCTTTACACCACCTGCCCTTACTTCATCCTTCCAGCTGCCAATCGGAGTGCAAATAGCATGCAAATTGCGCTCTCTGGGATCCAGCAACCAGCAGAATTTGCCTTCGTTCTGGTCAGCTGAGTCTCAGATACGTGTATTACACAAGCAGGAACATTTATTTCTTTAGCTGCTCATTGAGATACATAATAAAACACGTTGACACAGGAGCGCTGAGAGCCTGGAGACAGCACCAGCTGACCATTACCCTTCAAAAACAGCTGGAGTTTTGTAGACCCCATTTATTTATTTTTGACATGAAAGAATGTCATCAATGGAGTGATCATGTAAATCCCTGTGCCTGTGTTCACAAATGTCTGACACACATCAGCCCCCTGCTGCAACCTCTCACCTTGTGGCTTGCTACAAAGTTGCAATGTTAAGTTTTCATTACTGAGACTGAGGAAATGCTTCTTCCTGTCTGTCCTTTCAGCTTGTGATTCTCTTTCTCATAAAAGCAGTCAGAGTAGCTAAATTAGCCACTGGATGGCTTTTAGAAGCAGTGGGAGGGGTTGTCCAACCTTTCACACCCCCACCCTGCCCTAAATGTCTCCTCTACCTTTGGAAGCATCAGATCAAAGTAAAAATGTTTTATCTTCTTCTGCTTTAAAAAAATATACAGTATATATATATTTTTACATCCGCCCTAGATCGGAAGTGACGTCCTAGCATCAGGACGTCACTTCCAGTCCTCCTAGATCATAGAGGTGAGGAGAGACATATGAACCATCATGAATGTTTCCCTGGGTTTCTTGGGCTTACCTTTCACACCGGCGAGTGCGGGAAGCGATCTTCATGCAGCTGGCCACAGAGGTGAGACCAGATCGTCTTTTCTCTTTGTTCTAGGAGGACCTGAGCAACGATATTGCATCACTTCTGGTCCTCCTAGACCATAGAGGTGAGGAGAGACGATCTGGTCTCACCTCTGTGGCCAGCCGCACAAACCGTCATAATAATATTAATAATCATAGTTTGTCACCATTTTACAGGAGTGCGCAATTTTAAAGCATGACATGTTAGGTATCTATTTACTCGGTGCAACATAATCATACCCTAAAAAAAGTGGGTTCTATATTGTGCTTTTTAACTACATGCCGACCGCCCGCCGTCATATTACTGTGGAGCGGTGGCTTTGTCTCGCGGGAGCACGTAGCTCTACGTCCTCCCTTTAGAGACTTGTAGGGCGCGCGCGCGCCCCCCGAGTCCCGCGCGCGTGCCTGGCAGGTACGATCGCCGCCGGGCACACGCGATCGCTCGTTACAGAGCGGGGAACGGGAGCTGGGTGTGTAAACACAAAGCTCTCGTTCCTGTCAGCGGGGGAAACGCTGATTTTCTGTTCATACAATGTATGAACAGAAGATCAGTGATTTCCCCTAGTGAGGCCACCCCCCCATACAGTTAGAACACACCCAGGAACACACTTAACCCCTTCCCTGCCCCCTAGTGTTAACCCCTTCACTGCCAATGGCATTTTTATAGTAATCCAATGCATTTTTATAGCATTGATCGCTATAAAAATGCCAATGGTCCCAAAAATGTGTCAAAAGTGTCCGATGTGCCCGCCATAATGTCGCAGTATCAAAAAAAACGCTGATCGCCGCCATTACTAGTAAAAAAAAAAAAAATAATAAAAATGCCATAAAACGACCCCTTTTTTAGTAAACGCTATAAATTTTGCGCAAACCAATCAATAAACGCTAATTGCGATTTTTTTTAACGAAAAATATGTAGAAGAATACGTATCGGCCTAAACTGAGGAAAAAAAATGTTTTTTTATATCTTTTTTGGGAATATTTATTATAGCAAAATGTAAAAAATATTGCATTTTTTTCAAAATAGTCGCTCTATTTTTGTTTTTAGCGCAAAAAATAAAAACCGCAGAGGTGATCAAATACCACCAAAAGAAAGCTCTATTTGTGGGAAAAAAAGGACGTCAATTTTGTTTGGGAGCCACGTCGCACGACCGCGCAATTGTCAGTTAAAGCGACGCAGTGCCGAATTCGCAAAATGTGCTCTGGTCTTTGGACAGCAATATGGTCCGGGGCTAAAGTGGTTAAAATTCATTAAAAAAAAATAAAGAATTCCCAAAATTGCGTTGGGAAAAACCACTGTTCAAATACGATCTGACATAAAAAAAAAAAAAACATCAACAGTCTCCATTTTATTCTCTAGGGTCTCTGCTAAAGATAAATAAATATACAAATAAATATATATATATGTTTGGGGGTTCTAAGTAATTTACTAGCAAAAAAATACAGATTTTTACTTGTAAAAAAAAAAAAAGTGCCGGACGTGCCCGGGTCCTTGGGTGGAGCGTTCCGTACGACGATCCTGTCGCTTTATATTGTGACACGTCAGGGGTTCATTCATGCAGATTTGTACTGAGAAGTCCAATTTTAAACAAGATTTTCTCAATTTATTTCTCTGCTGCCCCAAATTCAGAGGAAGTGAATGCGCATTTTGTGATATTCTTATTGATAAGTGCAGAGGAGTGTGCACATAGACCAGAGCGCAGTACAAGGGGCGGTGATAATGATCTCCCAGGTGCAGTATGTCCTCCGCTCACCCCGGGATCTCCGGATTTTTAATTATTTTCTATTTTTGGTAGAAAACACGATCTGCGCATTCATTGTTCCCGGCCAGGAGTCTGACGCAGCGACCGGGGCGGCGAGAAATGGCAGCACTCCCAGGATCAGCCTACGTTGTGTATTCCTTGTATGTACAGAAACATGGACCCCCCCCCTTCCCTTCCGCTGTGTGTACTATGGGAACGCAGAACCAGACGTGCGCCAGAATCCCAACTCTGCAACCCCCACCAGTAAAGGAGGACTCCGCTGAGTGTGTGAAATGCTGGGCGTGTCCTGATCACATCCGCCATATACAACCCGACTCTATTCCACATCCCTCTGTACCACTTAAAGCTGAAGTCCAATCTGCTTATATTTTGCCTTCTCTGGTTTCCCCCTCATCAACCATTTAATTAAAAGCCAATGGTCTCTGTGCTTCTCTATGCAATTCTATGCAATTTCAGCTGATTGTGGCTGGTGGGAGGGGCCGGCAGGGGGCTGTACATCGCTCCCTGAAAACATCCCAAACCCCCCGCCTCAGTACTCCTCTCAAGAGCCCTGATGTAAGCAGTGGTCATGGCTCTTTGGAGGAGGAGTTATACAAATATATAAAATGCCTTGATAGGTAGGTGTCAGTCTGGAGGGGTGGGCGTTTTATTTGCATGCAGACCACCCACATGTGATGGATGGGACAGGCAAGGGTCAGGCTGGAGAGGAAATAGATGATGTTGGGTGTCCCCCAGCCAGGAAATGATGGGCTCTATCTGACTTTTAATGCACGTTATTAGAATCTCACAGTGTGCAGTGAAAATGGAGTAAGCCATTTCAGGACAGGAAGGGGCAAGGTAGGGAAAGGGATAAGGCAAGGAAAGGGAAGGGATAAAGCAAGGGAATGGACAAAGTACGAAAAGGGAAGGGGCAAGGGAAGAGGGGCAGGGAAAAGCAAGGAAAGAGGCAAGGGAGGGGACAAGGCAAGGAAAGGGGAAAAGCAAGGGAAGAGGCAAGGTAAGGGAAGAAGCTAGGTAATGGAGGAGGCAGGGTAAGGGAAGAGGCAAAGTAAGGGAAGAGGCAAGGGAAGAGGCAAGGTAAGGGAAGAGGCAAGGTAAGGGAAGAGGCAAGGGAAGAGGCAAGGTAAGGGAAGAGGCAAGGTAATGGAAGAGGCAGGGTAGGGGAAGAGGCAAGGTAAGGGAAGAGGCAAGGTAATGGAAGAGGCAAGGTAAGGGAAGAGGCAAGGTAAGGGAAGAGGCATGGTAATGGAAGAGGCATGGTAATGGAAGAGGCAAGGTAATGGAAGAGGCAAGGTAAGGGAAGAGGCATGGTAATGGAAGAGGCAAGGTAATGGAAGAGGCAAGGTAATGGAAGAGGCAAGGTAATGGAAGAGGCAAGGTAAGGGAAGAGGCATGGTAATGGAAGAGGCAAGGTAAGGGAAGAGGCAAGGTAAGGGATGAGGCAAGGTAATGGAAGAGGCAAGGTAATGGAAGAGGCAAGGTAATGGAAGAGGCAAGGTAAGGGAAGAGGCATGGTAATGGAAGAGGCAAGGTAAGGGAAGAGGCAAGGTAAGGGATGAGGCAAGGTAATGGAAGAGGCAAGGTAATGGAAGAGGCAAGGTAATGGAAGAGGCAAGGTAAGGGAAGAGGCAAGGTAAGGGATGAGGCAAGGTAAGGGAAGAGGCAAGGTAATGGAAGAGGCAAGGTAAGGGAAGAGGCAAGGTAAGGGAAGAGGCAAGGTAAGGGAAGAGGCAAGGTAATGGAAGAGGCAAGGTAATGGAAGAGGCAAGGTAATGGAAGAGGCAAGGTAAGGGAAGAGGCAAGGTAAGGGAAGAGGCAAGGTAATGGAAGAGGCAAGGTAATGGAAGAGGCAAGGTAATGGAAGAGGCAAGGTAATGGAAGAGGCAAGGTAATGGAAGAGGCAAGGTAATGGAAGAGGCAAGGTAATGGAAGAGGCAAGGTAATGGAAGAGGCAAGGTAATGGAAGAGGCAAGGTAAGGGAAGAGGCAAGGTAAGGGAAGAGGCATGGTAATGGAAGAGGCAAGGTAAGGGAAGAGGCAAGGTAAGGGATGAGGCAAGGTAAGGGAAGAGGCATGGTAATGGAAGAGGCAAGGTAAGGGAAGAGGCAAGGTAAGGGATGAGGCAAGGTAATGGAAGAGGCAAGGTAATGGAAGAGGCAAGGTAATGGAAGAGGCAAGGTAAGGGAAGAGGCAAGGTAATGGAAGAGGCAGGGTAGGGGAAGAGGCAAGGTAATGGAAGAGGCAAGGTAATGGAAGAGGCAAGGTAAGGGAAGAGGCATGGTAATGGAAGAGGCAAGGTAATGGAAGAGGCAAGGTAATGGAAGAGGCAAGGTAATGGAAGAGGCAAGGTAAGGGAAGAGGCATGGTAATGGAAGAGGCAAGGTAAGGGAAGAGGCAAGGTAAGGGATGAGGCAAGGTAATGGAAGAGGCAAGGTAATGGAAGAGGCAAGGTAATGGAAGAGGCAAGGTAAGGGAAGAGGCATGGTAATGGAAGAGGCAAGGTAAGGGAAGAGGCAAGGTAAGGGATGAGGCAAGGTAATGGAAGAGGCAAGGTAATGGAAGAGGCAAGGTAATGGAAGAGGCAAGGTAAGGGAAGAGGCAAGGTAAGGGATGAGGCAAGGTAAGGGAAGAGGCAAGGTAATGGAAGAGGCAAGGTAAGGGAAGAGGCAAGGTAAGGGAAGAGGCAAGGTAAGGGAAGAGGCAAGGTAATGAAAGAGGCAAGGTAATGGAAGAGGCAAGGTAATGGAAGAGGCAAGGTAAGGGAAGAGGCAAGGTAAGGGAAGAGGCAAGGTAATGGAAGAGGCAAGGTAATGGAAGAGGCAAGGTAATGGAAGAGGCAAGGTAATGGAAGAGGCAAGGTAATGGAAGAGGCAAGGTAATGGAAGAGGCAAGGTAATGGAAGAGGCAAGGTAATGGAAGAGGCAAGGTAATGGAAGAGGCAAGGTAAGGGAAGAGGCAAGGTAAGGGAAGAGGCATGGTAATGGAAGAGGCAAGGTAAGGGAAGAGGCAAGGTAAGGGATGAGGCAAGGTAAGGGAAGAGGCATGGTAATGGAAGAGGCAAGGTAAGGGAAGAGGCAAGGTAAGGGATGAGGCAAGGTAAGGGAAGAGGCATGGTAATGGAAGAGGCAAGGTAAGGGAAGAGGCAAGGTAAGGGAAGAGGCAAGGTAAGGGAAGAGGCATGGTAATGGAAGAGGCAAGGTAAGGGAAGAGGCAAGGTAAGGGATGAGGCAAGGTAAGGGAAGAGGCATGGTAATGGAAGAGGCAAGGTAAGGGAAGAGGCAAGGTAAGGGAAGAGGCAAGGTAAGGGATGAGGCAAGGTAAGGGAAGAGTCAAGGTAAGGGGCCAAGGCAAGGGAAGGGGCAAGGCAAGGGAAGGGGCAAGGCAAGGGAAGGGACAAAGTAAGAAAACGGAAGGGACAAAGCAAGGGACAAGGCAATGGAAGAGGCAAGGTAAGGGGCAAGGCAAAGGAAGAGACAAGGTAATGGGAGGGGCAAGGGAAGAGGCAAGGTAAGGAGCCAATGGGAGAACAAGGCAAGGGAAGGAACAAGGCATGGGATGGGGCAAAGCAAGGGAAGGGTTAAAGTCAGGGAGGAGGCAAGGGAAGGGGAAAAGCAAGGGAAGAGGCAAGGTAATGGGAGGGGCAAGGCAAGGGAAGAGGCAAAGCAAGAGGCAAGGTAAGGGGCCAAGGGGAGGGACAAGACGAGGGAAGGGGCAAAGTAAGAAAAGGGAAGGGGCAAAGCAAGGCACGGGGCAAGGGAAGGGGCAAAGCAAGGCCATAGGTAAGGGAAGGGACAAGGCAATGGAAGAGGCAAGGTAAGGGGCCAAGGGGAGGGACAAGGCAAGGGAAGGAACAAGGCACGGGATGGGGCAAGGGAAGGGACAAAGCCAGGGAAGAGGTAAGGGGCAAGGAGAAAGGTAATGGAAGGGGTAAGGCAAGGCAAATATTTCGATTGGAAATCATGTCAGAAATGTAGGTTTTGTTCACATCTACCAATCAGGGGGCGTTTCCATGCGCCATTCTTTTCAGTGGCCCGCCCTATGCACAAGAAGTTGGAAGCGAAGTCCCAGGCTCTTCTCCAAGAACACGCCATGCTGTTTTTGCGCACACATGTGCAGATGAGTGGTGACTCTATTAACAATTTAATGAGTGGTGACTCTATTAACAATTTAATGGCGTTTCTGTGTGCGGGGAAAGCATGGATCTGACCCGTGACTTCTAAAGTGATGACTCTTTTCTTTTTTTAAGGTGAAAATAAATGGACTCGGGATATTTCGCCTTTCTGGACAATAAGCGCCTAGATCCGCCGTGCGTTCCTCAGAGCCTCGCTCCTCCATGCAGACACGGCACATGGAAGGAGATTGGTATTACCGGTGAGGAATGTCACCTTCTCATTGTCCTTGTGTGACAAGCATCCTCCAATGTCATTCCGCCTCGTCTCCAGGTGACATTCCCCGACCCGTTCTGTAACGCTCAGATCCGCCGCGTCCGCTGGAGTGACAGATAAAACACTGTAATTTCACGCACAATTCCCTCCGCGCCGGGAAAAGACAATTTTCTTGCTATCGGCCAATAAACTCCCATCCAGGCACAGCGGCAGTATTGTCATTTGTGCGGAGATAGCGGGCGCCGCCCCTCCCACACACCGTATTCCAGAGAACCCCCTGATGTCTAATGACACGCCGCATGTCCATGATAACCTGGACTCTGCACGGTCAGATGTACATTATCTCACAAAAGTAAGTACACCCCGCACATTTCTGTAAATATTTTCGGTGGGTCCCGCGGGCACAGTCACGGAGCTTGCGGCAGGGTCGCGAGCGCGCTCACACGGCTGCAAAATAAAGGGGTCGTCTATATACACCCATTTGCCCAGCCGTGCCATTCTGTTGATGTATACGTTCGTGCGGCGGTCGGCAATCGGTTAAACAGGTTTTCCGAATTAACTAATTTGTCCAAAAGCCGTTGAAAAAACGAATTTGGAACAAAACAAATTGCACTGGTGACATCCTCTCAGTTCTAGGCAAAGTCACTGGGGGAGGGGAAACTGAAGAAATGGTTCCTCCTGCCTGCAGCAGACTGATGACATCATCTCAGCCCAGGCAAAGTCAATGTTTGGAACTCGGGAAGGGTTAATGATAAAAGGTGGAGCTTTCCTGAGGAATCTTCCTGTTGCTGTATAATGTGACATGTCAGGAATTTCTTCTTATAAAAGTTCTGACAGGTCCACTTCTAGGGCTCCGTTTCCCTGGAAGGTGATATAGATTGGCTTCTGGTTGTCGGAGTGGATTGGCTTCTGGTTGTCGGAGTGGATTGGGATCTGGTCGTCGGAGTGGATTGGGGTTCTGGTTGTCGGAGTGGATTGGGGTTCTGGTTGTCGGAGTGGATTGGGGTTCTGGTTGTCGGAGTGGATTGGGTTCTGGTTGTCTGAGTGGATTGGGTTCTGGTTGTCGGAGTGGATTGGGATCTGGTCGTCGGAGTGGATTGGGGTTCTGGTTGTCGGAGTGGATCGGGGTTCTGGTTGTCGGAGTGGATTGGGGTTCTGGTTGTCGGAGTGGATCGGGGTTCTGGTTGTCGGAGTGGATCGGAGTTCTGGTTGTCAGAGTGGATTGGAGTTCTGGTTGTCAGAGTGGATTGGAGTTCTGGTTGTCGAAGTGGATTGGGTTCTGGTTGTTGGAGTGGATTGGAGTTCTGGTTGTTGGAGTGGATTGGAGTTCTGGTTGTCGGAGTGGATTGGGGTTCTGGTTGTCGGAGTGGATTGGGGTTCTGGTTGTCGGAGTGGATTGGGGTTCTGGTTGTCGGAGTGGATTGGGTTCTGGTTGTCGGAGTGGATTGGGTTCTGGTTGTCGGAGTGGATTGGGGTTCTGGTTGTCGGAGTGGATTGGGGTTCTGGTTGTCGGAGTGGATTGGGGTTCTGGTTGTCGGAGTGGATTGGGTTCTGGTTGTCGGAGTGGATTGGGTTCTGGTTGTCGGAGTGGATTGGGGTTCTGGTTGTCGGAGTGGATTGGGGTTCTGGTTGTCGGAGTGGATTGGGGTTCTGGTTGTCGGAGTGGATTGGGGTTCTGGTTGTCGGAGTGGATTGGGGTTCTGGTTGTCGGAGTGAATCGGGGTTCTGGTTGTCGGAGTGGATCGGGGTTCTGGTTGTCGGAGTGGATTGGGGTTCTGGTTGTCGGAGTGGATTGGGTTCTGGTTGTCGGAGTGGATTGGGGTTCTGGTTGTCGGAGTGGATTGGGTTCTGGTTGTCGGAGTGGATTGGGGTTCTGGTTGTCGGAGTGGATTGGGTTCTGGTTGTCGGAGTGGATCGGGGTTCTGGTTGTCGGAGTGGATTGGGGTTCTGGTTGTCGGAGTGGATTGGGTTCTGGTTGTCGGAGTGGATTGGGTTCTGGTTGTCGGAGTGGATTGGGTTCTGGTTGTCGGAGTGGATTGGGGTTCTGGTTGTCGGAGTGGATTGGGGTTCTGGTTGTCGGAGTGGATTGGGGTTCTGGTTGTCGGAGTGGATTGGGTTCTGGTTGTCGGAGTGGATTGGGTTCTGGTTGTCGGAGTGGATTGGGGTTCTGGTTGTCGGAGTGGATTGGGTTCTGGTTGTCGGAGTGGATTGGGGTTCTGGTTGTCGGAGTGGATTGGGGTTCTGGTTGTCGGAGTGGATTGGGGTTCTGGTTGTCGGAGTGGATCGGGGTTCTGGTTGTCGGAGTGGATCGGGGTTCTGGTTGTCGGAGTGGATTGGGGTTCTGGTTGTCGGAGTGGATTGGGTTCTGGTTGTCGGAGTGGATCGGGGTTCTGGTTGTCGGAGTGGATTGGGTTCTGGTTGTCGGAGTGGATTGGGGTTCTGGTTGTCGGAGTGGATTGGGTTCTGGTTGTCGGAGTGGATCGGGGTTCTGGTTGTCGGAGTGGATTGGGTTCTGGTTGTCGGAGTGGATTGGGGTTCTGGTTGTCGGAATGGATTGGGTTCTGGTTGTCGGAGTGGATTGGGTTCTGGTTGTCGGAGTGGATTGGGGTTCTGGTTGTCGGAGTGGATCGGGGTTCTGGTTGTCGGAGTGGATCGGGGTTCTGGTTGTCGGAGTGGATTGGGTTCTGGTTGTCGGAGTGGATTGGGTTCTGGTTGTCGGAGTGGATTGGGTTCTGGTTGTCGGAGTGGATTGGGGTTCTGGTTGTCGGAGTGGATCGGGGTTCTGGTTGTCGGAGTGGATCGGGGTTCTGGTTGTCGGAGTGGATTGGGTTCTGGTTGTCGGAGTGGATTGGGTTCTGGTTGTCGGAGTGGATTGGGTTCTGGTTGTCGGAGTGGATTGGGGTTCTGGTTGTCGGAGTGGATTGGGTTCTGGTTGTTGGAGTGGATTGGAGTTCTGATTGTCGGAGTGGATTGGGGTTCTGGTTGTCGGAGTGGATTGGGTTCTGGTTGTCGGAGTGGATTGGGTTCTGGTTGTCGGAGTGGATTGGGTTCTGGTTGTCGGAGTGGATTGGGGTTCTGGTTGTCAGAGTGGATCAGAGTTCTGGTTGTCGGAGTGGATTGGGTTCTGGTTGTCGGAGTGGATTGGGGTTCTGGTTGTCAGAGTGGATCAGAGTTCTGGTTGTCGGAATGGATTGGGTCTATGGAGGAATATTCCGTCCTTCTCATGGAGACGCTCGATGTTCTCAGATAATCCCTTCGTCTTCCTCTGATCCGTCTTCCTCTCTAATATCTCCGAATGCTGATTCCACAAATAGAGAGTCTGCCATTCATGGGGCAGGTGCTATATTAATGGTCCAATCACTGCCTTTTATTCTGATCAATGCAGTTGTCACCATTGAGAAGACGAGACAATGGCGTCACCAGACCGCCAACATCTGCGCTATTTATTAAACAGACGCCAATTATCATAAATAGACGTTTCTCGGCTCCCTCGGGCTGTGACTCCCGGAGAATATAGAAATGTTTAGCCTGCCGTAGAATGTATTTTATATTTTAAGGAGGCGGGGCTTCCTGGTGGGAATGGACAGGGGGAGGATACAGCCTGCTGCTGCTGCATTTCCGACCAATAGCAACAAGGTCTGTTTTGGCAACCTATCCTAATTGACCATTCCGAGTACTCCCCATTTGTCACCACCCTCTGAACTCGCCCTTGTAGACAGTTTTCAATCCATGTACTCGCCCTATGGTCCATGTACTCGTCCTATGGTCCATGTACTCGCCCTATGGTCCATGTACTCGCACTATGGCCCATGTACTCGCCCTATGACCCATGTACTCGCCCTATGGCCCATGTACTCGTCCTATGGTCCATGTACTCGTCCTATGGTCCATGTACTCGTCCTATGACCCATGTACTCACCCTATGGCCCATGTACTCGTCCTATGGTCCAGGTACTCGTCCTATGGTCCATGTACTCGTCCTATGGTCCAGGTACTCGCCCTATGGTCCATGTACTCGCCCTATGGTCCATGTACTCGCACTATGGCCCATGTACTCGCCCTATGACCCATGTACTCGCCCTATGGCCCATGTACTCGTCCTATGGTCCATGTACTCGCCCTATGGTCCATGTACTCGCACTATGGCCCATGTACTCGCCCTATGACCCATGTACTCGCCCTATGGCCCATGTACTCGTCCTATGGTCCAGGTACTCGTCCTATGGTCCATGTACTCGCCCTATGGTCCATGTACTCGCACTATGGCCCATGTACTCGCCCTATGGTCCATGTACTCGTCCTATGGTCCATGTACTCGTCCTATGACCCATGTACTCACCCTATGGCCCATGTACTCGTCCTATGGTCCAGGTACTCGTCCTATGGTCCATGTACTCGTCCTATGGTCCAGGTACTCGCCCTATGGTCCATGTACTCGCCCTTTGGTCCATGTACTCCCCCTATGGTCCATGTACTCGCCCTATGGTCCATGTACTCCCCCTATGGTTCATGTACTCGCCCTATGGTTCATGTATTTACCCTATGGTCCATGTACTCGCCCTATGGTCCATGTACTCGCCCTATGGTCCATGTACTCGCCCTATGGTCCATGTACTCACCCTATGGTCCATGTACTCGTCCTATGGTCCACGTACTCGCCCTATGGTCCATGTACTCGCCCTATGGTCCATGTACTCACCCTATGGTCCATGTACTCGTCCTATGGTCCACGTACTCGCCCTATGGTCCATGTACTCGCACTATGGCCCATGTACTCGCCCTATGGTCCATGTACTCGTCCTATGGTCCATGTACTCGTCCTATGACCCATGTACTCGCCCTATGGCCCATGTACTCGTCCTATGGTCCAGGTACTCGTCCTATGGTCCATGTACTCGTCCTATGGTCCATGTACTCGCCCTTTGGTCCATGTACTCCCCCTATGGTCCATGTACTCGCCCTATGGTCCATGTACTCGCCCTATGGTCCATGTACTCCCCCTATGGTTCATGTACTCGCCCTATGGTCCATGTACTCGCCCTATGGTTCATGTATTTACCCTATGGCCCATGTACTCGCCCTATGGTCCATGTACTCGCCCTATGGTCCATGTACTCGCCCTATGGTCCATGTACTCACCCTATGGTCCATGTACTCGTCCTATGGTCCACGTACTCGCCCTATGGTCCATGTACTCGCACTATGGCCCATGTACTCGCACTATGGCCCATGTACTCGCCCTATGACCCATGTACTCGCCCTATGGCCCATGTACTCGCCCTATGACCCATGTACTCGCCCTATGGTCCATGTACTCGCACTATGGCCCATGTACTCGCCCTATGACCCATGTACTCGCCCTATGGCCCATGTACTCGTCCTATGGTCCAGGTACTCGTCCTATGGTCCATGTACTCGCCCTATGGTCCATGTACTCGCACTATGGCCCATGTACTCGTCCTATGGTCCATGTACTCGCCCTATGGTCCATGTACTCGTCCTATGACCCATGTACTCACCCTATGGCCCATGTACTCGTCCTATGGTCCAGGTACTCGTCCTATGGTCCATGTACTCGTCCTATGGTCCAGGTACTCGCCCTATGGTCCATGTACTCGCCCTTTGGTCCATGTACTCCCCCTATGGTCCATGTACTCGCCCTATGGTCCATGTACTCCCCCTATGGTTCATGTACTCGCCCTATGGTCCATGTACTCGCCCTATGGTTCATGTATTTACCCTATGGCCCATGTACTCGCCCTATGGTCCATGTACTCGCCCTATGGTCCATGTACTCGCCCTATGGTCCATGTACTCGCCCTATGGTCCATGTACTCACCCTATGGTCCATGTACTCGTCCTATGGTCCACGTACTCGCCCTATGGTCCATGTACTCGCCCTATGGTCCATGTACTCACCCTATGGTCCATGTACTCGTCCTATGGTCCACGTACTCGCCCTATGGTCCATGTACTCGCACTATGGCCCATGTACTCGCCCTATGGTCCATGTACTCGTCCTATGGTCCATGTACTCGTCCTATGACCCATGTACTCGCCCTATGGCCCATGTACTCGTCCTATGGTCCAGGTACTCGTCCTATGGTCCATGTACTCGTCCTATGGTCCATGTACTCGCCCTTTGGTCCATGTACTCCCCCTATGGTCCATGTACTCGCCCTATGGTCCATGTACTCGCCCTATGGTCCATGTACTCCCCCTATGGTTCATGTACTCGCCTATGGTCCATGTACTCGCCCTATGGTTCATGTATTTACCCTATGGCCCATGTACTCGCCCTATGGTCCATGTACTCGCCCTATGGTCCATGTACTCGCCCTATGGTCCATGTACTCACCCTATGGTCCATGTACTCGTCCTATGGTCCACGTACTCGCCCTATGGTCCATGTACTCGCACTATGGCCCATGTACTCGTCCTATGACCCATGTACTCGTCCTATGGTCCATGTACTCGTCCTATGACCCATGTACTCGCCCTATGGCCAATGTACTCGTCCTATGGTCCAGGTACTCGTCCTATGGTCCATGTACTCGTCCTATGGTCCAGGTACTCGCCCTATGGTCCATGTACTCGCCCTTTGGTCCATGTACTCGTCCTATGGTCCATGTACTCGCCCTATGGTCCATGTACTCGTCCTATGGTCCAGGTACTCGCCCTATGGTCCATGTACTCGCCCTTTGGTCCATGTATTTACCCTATGGCCCATGTACTCGCCCTATGGCCCATGTACTCGCCCTATGGTCCATGTACTCGCCCTATGGTCCATGTACTCGCCCTATGGTCCATGTACTCGCCCTATGGCCCATGTACTCGCCCTATGGCCCATGTACTCGCCCTATGGTTCATGTACTCGCCCTATGGTCCATGTACTCGCCCTATGGTTCATGTACTCGCCCTATGGTCCATGTACTCACCCTATGGTTCATGTACTTGTCCTATGGTCCATGTATTCACCCTATGGTCCATGTACTCGAACTATGGCCCATGTACTCGCCCTATGGTCCATGTACTCGCCCTATGGCCCATGTACTCGCCCTATGGTTCATGTACTCGCCCTATGGTCCATGTACTCGCCCTATGGTCCATGTACTCGCCCTATGGTTCATGTACTCGCCCTATGGTCCATGTACTCACCCTATGGTTCATGTACTTGTCCTATGGTCCATGTATTCACCCTATGGTTCATGCCAACAGACCTTACTTTGTACAGTAAACATTTATGGGGAACTGTGACAAATGCTTGTGCAACATCCAGATACACCACGTCTACGGGCCTTCCTTTATCTAGATGGCAACTCACCTCCTAATAGAAGGTTGATAGATTGGTTTGGAAAGAACGATTCTTCATTAATGCATACTGATTATTGCTAATGATACCGTTTTCATTACTAAAATCTTGTATATAGTCCCTTATCATCCCCTCCAAGAGTTTGCATACTATTGATGTTAGGCTAACTGGTCCTGTAAAATTTGGCCCAAACGTTGCAGCTATTACAGCTTCAACCCTTTGGGGGTAAGACCGTTGGGACCTTTCGGGGTAAGACCGTTGGGAACCTTCGGGGTAAGATCGTTGGGACCCTTTGGGGTAAGATTGTTGGGACCCTCTGGGGTAAGACCGTTGGGACCCTTTGGGGTAAGACCATTGTGACCCTTCGCGGGTGAAACCGTTGGGACCCTTCGCTGGTAAGACCGTTGGGACCCTTTGTGGGTAAGACCGTTGTGACCCTTCGGAGTAAGATTGTTGGGACCCTTTGGGGTAAGATCCTTGGGACCCTTTGGGGTAAGATTGTTGGGACCCTTCTGGGTAAGACCATTGGGACCCTTTGTGGGTAAGACCGTTGGGAACTTTTGGGCTAAGATCGTTGGGACCCTTTGTGGGTAAGACCGTTGGGACCCTTCTGGGTAAGACCATTGGGACCCTTTGTGGGTAAGACCGTTGGGAACTTTTGGGTTAAGATCGTTGGGACCCTTTGGGGTAAGATCGTTGGGACCCTTCTGGGTAAGACCATTGGGACCCTTTGTGGGTAAGACCGTTGGGAACTTTTGGGGTAAGATCGTTGGGACCCTTTGTGGGTAAGACCGTTGGGAACTTTTGGGGTAAGATCGTTGGGACTCTTCATGGTAAGACCTCGCTATATTAAGATGCCTCTCAACTCAACTCAGCTCTTTTGGGAAGGCCGTCCACAAGGTTTAGGAGTGTCTATGGGAATGTTTGACCATTCTTCCAGAAGCGCATTTGTGAGGTCAGGCACTGATGTTGGATGAGAAGGCCCGGCTCACAGTCTCCACTCTAATTCATATTTTATCGGGTCAAGGTTAATCAAGTTCCTCCACCCAAAACTCGCTCACTAATGTCTTTATGGACCTTGCTTTGTGCACTGGTCCAAATCATTTGGTGGTGTGGGGTTGTTTTTCAGAGGTTGGGCTTGGCCCCTTAGTTCCAGTGAAGGGAACTCTTAAGGTGTCAGCACACCAAGACATTTTGGACAATTTCATGCTCCCAACTTTGTGGGAACAGTTTGGGGGACGGCCCCTTCCTGTTCCAACATGACTGCCCACCAGAGCACAAAGCAAGGTCCATAAAGACATGGAGGAGCGAGTTTGGATGACTGGGCTACACAGAGTCCTGACCTCAACCCGATAGAACAACTTTGGGATGAATTCGAGTGGAGACTGTGAGCCAGGCCTTCTCATCCAACATCACTGCCTGACCTCACAAATACACTTCTGGAAGAATGGTCAAACATTCCCATAGACACTCCTAAACCTTGTGGACGGCCTTCCCAGAAGAGGTGAAGCTGTTATAGCTGCAAAGGGAGGAGCCAACTCAATAATGAACCCTCCGGCCTAAGACTGGGATGCCATTAAAGTTCATGTGCGTGTAAAGGCCGGTGTCCCAATACTTTTGACAATATAGTGTACATTCCGCCATATAGTAGGTCTGATGGTCAGGTGTCCTCAATCTTGGCCACATAGTGTAGTTCCCATAACCCCCTGGAACTAGAAAGGTGTCACTGAGTAATTCCAGAATATCTGCGGGAGGATAACGCTACTCTATGGATTTTTCTCTAGATTGATAAATGAGCCCCCTGTGTCTAAGTAATATGACGGAGGTTACAAAGAGTTAAGGAGAGCTCCTGGGAGGATGCCCCCCCCCCCCCCCAACTCCTATGCAGAACACCCAGAATCTCTGTATAACGAGCGCGGTGACGGCGCTGGCCCCGGGGTTGTGTGTTATTATAGAAGCACCAGCTGAGAGCTTTGTGTGTGCGGAGAGAGTGACTCCGGCGGGCCGTGATTAATAAGGCCTTTCTTCTCATCATGTCTTCATCGTGGAGTAAACCTGCCATTACAGCGCGCCGCTCCAATGTCTGACCTACATAGGCGCGTTCCCTTCGCCCTCCCAGACCCCTCGCCGCTCCGAAACCCCTCACATTTTAGAAGTAAAAACTATCCGGGCTCCCCATCGTCACCACACACAAGGAAGCTTTGAGATTGGCAGCTGGAGAATGAAAGTCTAAAAGTCGACAAAAACGCAAAAACTTCCTTCAATGAAAATGTATATTCCTGGTGAAGTCTCCTATGAAAGACATTTCTTACCAGCGATCCTTCTCCGATCAAAACGCCAAGTCATACATTTCTCTAGGCTGCCATCTTGTGTCTGTGGGTCACTTTATTGATTGGGCAGTTGTGAAATAAAGTCAATCAATTGGTGCCAGGCAGGGGCGTTGCCAGGTGTACAAAAGATCTGGGGCTAGAGCCCATAACAGCAAAGTAAAGAAAGTCATACATATACATATATATTATCATTACATCAGGGTCCCAAGAGAGCCTCCCCCTTACATCAGGGGACCCAGAGGGCCTCATCTTACATCAGGGTTCCTAGAGAGCCTCCCCCTTACATCAGGGTCCCCAGAGAGCCTCCTCTTACATCAGGGTCCCCAGAGAGCCTCGTCTTACATCAGCGTTCCCAGAGAGCCCCCCCTTTCATAAAGGTCCCCAGAGAGCCCCCCTTAAATCAGGGTGCCCAGAGAGCCCCCCTTACATCAGGGTCCCCAGAGAGCCTCCCTACTTACACCAGGGTGCCAGAGAGCCTCCCCTTACATCAGGTTCCCCAGAGAGCCTCCTGTTACATCAGCGTCCCCAGAGAGCCTCCCCTTACATCAGGGTCCCCAGAGAGCCTCCCCTTAATTCAGGGTCCCCAGAGATCCTCCCCTTACATCAGGTTCCCCAGAGAGCCTCCTGGTACATTAGCGTCCCCAGAGAGCCTCCCCTTACATCAGGGTCCCCAGAGAGCCCCCCCCCCCCTTAAATCAGGATCCCTAGAGAGCCTCTGTTTACATCAGGGTCCCCAGAGAGCTTCCTCTTACATCAGGGTCCCCAGAGAGCCTCTCCCTTACATCAGGTTCCCCAGAGAGCCCCCCTTTAAATCCAGGTCCCCAGAGAATCCCCCCTTACATCAGGGTCCCCAAAGAACCCCCCTTACATCCGGGTCCCCAGAGAGCCTCCTCTTACATCAAGGTCCCCAGAGAGCCCCCCCTTAAATCTGGGTGCCCAGAGAGCCTTTTCTTACATCAGGGTCCCCAGAGAGCCCCCCTTAAATCTGGGTGCCCAGAGAGCCTTCTCTTACATCAAGGTCCCCAGAGAGCCCCCCCTTAAATCTGGGTGCCCAGAGAGCCTTCTCTTACATCAAGGTCCCCAGAAAGCCCCCCCCCCTTAAATTGGGGTCCCCAGAGAGCCTCCTCTTCCATCAGGGTTCACAGAGAGTCTTCCCCTTACATCAGGGTCCCCGGAAATTCCTGCTTACATCAGGTTCCCCAGAGAGCCCTCCCTTAAATCAGGGTCCCCAGAGAGCCTTCTCTTACATCAGGGTCCCCCAGAGAGCCTCCTCTTACATCAGTGTCCCCCAGAGAGCCTCCTCTTAAATCAGGGTCCCCAGGGTGAGGACAGGCAGTGAGAGATGATGTCATCTCTCTGCTCTCTCACCATGCCCATCCTCTCTCTGGCTCTCCCATGCTGCCCACCGGCAGGTTCTCCAGTTCTGCCTGCCAGCCCTGTCATACGGCCTGCCCGTTCTGCCCGCTGGCTGTGTCATGCGGCCTGGCTGCAGAGAGGCAGCAGCCCGGTGGGACTTGGCGCTATGGGCTCCAGATTCGGGGCTATAGCCCGAGAACCCCCCCCAGTGACACCACTGGTGCCAGGTGAGATCAGTGCCCTGGGTTAAGGTTAATCCAAATTCCAACAAGCTCATATATATATATATATATATATATATATATATATATATATATATATATATATATATGTGCGTAATGGTCAGGTGTCCTTTAAAGTTTGGCCAAATACTGTTACTTGGTTGCTGAGTGATTTGACTTGTTTTCTATGTTGGAAACTAAAGAATCTCCACTTTTCTAGCGAATATTGTTATCCAATGCAGCTGTGGATAACCACAACACACCGGAGGGTTGTAGCTGCCTAGAAAAGAATTGTAGTCGGTTACAGCGACTCCCCTACCCATCTACAAATCAGCAGAGGAAGTCAGTAGAGAGATAAAGCCGCTACAAATCTCTGCTATAGAGTTACTAGTATGACATGACCCTAATGGAAGTGCCGGCTACCCGGGTCCAGGAGAACAACAAGGGTTGGGTCTGAATAACAATTTTCTGATTGGATGCCATTGGTGGTCTTCAGTCTCAAAGGAAAACACATGATGGGAAATCAATGAAAATTGCAAATTTTACCCCTTGCCGGCAAGCGTTGGCGCATATGCGGCTTCGGCTTTCGGGGGTTATACCGGGATGATGACCGCAGCTGCAGGCATCATCCCGGTACCATTTTTTAGAGCGGGTGATCGGCATTCCAGCGATAACAACCGACGCGGCTTAAAGCCAATCGGTTGTTATGCCAGAGGAGCGGGAGGGGACGTCCCCCCTCCCGCCGCTCTTAACGGGCCTCCCGTCCCACCGGCAGACCCGATCCACAATGCGCCACCTCCGGCAGCTAGCCACAGACTGAAACAAAGCCGAAAACAGTTTTGTTCCAGTCTCCTGAATGTAAACACGGAAGCGACGTCACAACGTCACTTCCGGTTTACTCGCCTTCCAAAAAAATACAGTATTCAGAATCACCGTTTTCGGCAATCTGAACACTTTGAAGTGCAAATGAGGGATTGGGGGTCTTTTAGACCCCGGATCCCTCCATAAAGAGGACCGGCTGTCACCACCTATTACTGTCGCGGGGGTTAAATGTGTGTAGTGTAGTGTTGGTGCAGACTTACTGTGTTGTGATCTCTCCTCAGCGGTGGTTGAAAAAACGCAGAGGGAGAGATCACGTCGCTTCCTCCTTCCTGTGTTTACACAGGAGGAGGAAGTGACAGGGCGGGCGGGCGCGCGCATTGGCTGAGAGCGATCCGGAGGGGGCGGACAAAAACGAATAGCCGCCCCCTCTTGTCGGATCGCTCCTGCAGCCGCGCGGACCGCCACATGTACGGGGGGGGGTCCGATCGGACCCCCGATCCCCCCCAAGGCACCAACGTATATATACGTTGATGTGCCTGTCGGTGCCATTCTGCCGACGTAAATGTACATGCAGCGGTCCTTACGTGGTTAAAGCTCCCCCGTCCCCGAGAGCTCGCGCAGCAAAGAAAACGCATACAGAAGTTGCGCCCGCATATGTAAACGGTGTTCAAATCACACATGTGAGGTATCGCCCCGATCGTCAGAGCGAGAGCAATAATTCTGGCACTAGACCTTCTCTGACCTGGTAACCGTTAAAAAAAAATATATTAAAGTGTTGACTATGGAGATTTTTAGATCCCGTAGTTTGTCGCCATTCCATGAGTGCGTGAAATTACAAAGCGTGACATGTTAGGTATCTATTTACTTGACATAACATCATCTTTCACATTATACAAAAAAAATTGGGCTAACTTGACTTTTTCGTTTTTTTATTTTTTATTCATTAAAGTGTACTTTTTCCCAAAACGCCACTGCACAAACACCGCGTGAGATAAAATATTGCAACAATCGTCATTTTATTCTCTAGATTCTCTGCTAAAAAATATATAATGTTGGGGGGTTCTAAGTAATTTTCTAGCAAAAAATACGGATTTTAACTTGTAAACACCAAGGCCCGGATTCCGGTAGAGCGGCGCATCTTTGTGCGGGCGTAGCGTATCTACTTTACGCTACGCCGGCACAATGTTGAGGGGCAAGCATGCTATTCACAAAGAATATGCGCTCAACGTTGCGCCGGCGTAGCGTATAGTTGTCGGCATAAGCCGGCGTAAGTCAAAGTAGGTGGAAGTGGGCGTGATATATTATAATGAAGCGTGACCCCATGCAAATGATAGCCACAGCTTCAAAAAACGAACTGCTCATGCGTCGTCTCTTGGACGTATCCCAGTACGTATGCTCACAGTTACGTCGAAATAGCTGCCTAAGATACGTCGAACACTGCCTACGACGTGAACGTAACCTACGCACAGCCCTATTCACGTAGTACTACATAAACGGCGTACGCGACGTAAAATTTGACATCGTCGCTCCCTGGCCCATACCTTTGCATTACACCGGACGTAAGCCTTACGCAAATCGCGTATATGAAGCGGCCGGGCGCATCTACGTTCGTGAATCGGCGTATCTTACTCATTTGCATATTTAAAATGGGAACGCCGAATGCGCCCAGCGTAACTATGCGCCCACGATACGCCGGCTTAGGCAAGTTATGTCGGGCGACTAAAGCCATGTTTTACGGCGTATCTAGCTTCGCAAATTGGTGTATCAATACGACGGCGCACATTTGTCCTTACAACGGCGTATCTATAGATACGCCGGCGTAAAACGTTCGTGAATCCGGGCCCAAATGTCAGAAATAGGCTTATGCCGCGTACACATGACCGTTTTTTCAGTCGGAGTAAACTCTGATGGGTTTTTCCGATGGAATTCCGCTCAAGCTGTCTTGCATACACACTGTCACACCAAATTCCAATCATCAAAAACGCGGTGACGTACAACACTACGACGACCCGGGAAAATTAAGTTCAATGCTTCCGAGCACGCGTTGAATTGTTTCGGAGCATGCGTGTGTTTTTTTCTTCGTAGGAATTCCATACAGAAGAACTGCATTTTTTCTGTCGGGGAAAAAAAGAGAACATTTTTTCCGTCGAAATTTCCAAGGGAAAAAGTCAGATGGAGCACACACGCGGCTGCAATATCCGATGAAATAATTCCATCTGACTTTTTCCATCGGAAATTCCGACTGTGTGTATGTGGCATAAGTCATGAAAGGGATAATAGAGGAGAGGATGGGGCCAAATGCTCAATGAAAATGGCTATTTAGGAGAAGGAAATGATTGCGTTATTATAGCATTGCATTCAAACATGTCAGACCGACAAAAATACATTGTGATTGTCAATTGCTGTAAACATACAGAGGTTCTGTGAAGGACTTTCGAAAAATGGAACTTGAATGCAAATTGGTAAATTCTCTGTATTGTGGTTGTTTGTTGTCATTGAAAAGGGTAAGTTTTTATTTTCTCTTTTAACCCTTTTGTGTCCTAAGTGGAAATCAGTGAACAGGACCCATTAGCATAGGCGTGCGCACAGAGTGTGCCTGGGCACACCCTAATCACCCTATGTGGGGCACATTCTACTGAAAAATACTACATTAAATGTGCACTAACGCACATAAAAATACAGCATTAAACGGCACATAATACACCGAAATATACTGCGTTAAACGTGCACTAATGCACCGAAATATACTGCGTTAAACATGCACTAATGCACAGAAATATACTGCGTTAAACGTGCAGTAACACACAGAAAAATACTGCGTTAAACGTGCAGTAACACACAGAAATATACTGCGTTAAACGTGCAGTAACACACAGAAAAATACTTCGTTAAACGTGCAGTAACACACAGAAATATACTGCGTTAAACGTACAGTAATGTACAGAAATATACTGCGTTAAACGTGCAGTAACGCACAGAAATATACTGCGTTAAACGTACAGTAATGTACAGAAATATACTGTGTTAAACGTGCAGTAATGTACAGAAATATACTGCGTTAAACGTGCAGTAACACACAGAAATATACTGCGTTAAACGTGCAGTAACACACAGAAAAATACTGCGTTAAACGTGCAGTAACACACAGAAATATACTGTGTTAAACGTGCAGTAACACACAGAAATATACTGCGTTAAACGTGCAGTAACGCACAGAAATATACTGCGTTAAACGTACAGTAATGTACAGAAATATACTGCGTTAAACGTGCAGTAACGCACAGAAATATACTGTGTTAAACGTACAGTAATGTACAGAAATATACTGCGTTAAACGTGCAGTAATGTACAGAAATATACTGCGTTAAACGTGCAGTAACGCACAGAAATATACTGCGTTAAACGTACAGTAATGTACAGAAATATACTGCGTTAAACGTGCAGTAACGCACAGAAATATACTGCGTTAAACGTACAGTAATGTACAGAAATATACTGCGTTAAACGTGCAGTAACGCACAGAAATATACTGCGTTAAACGTACAGTAATGTACAGAAATATACTGCGTTAAACGTGCAGTAACGCACAGAAATATACTGTGTTAAACGTACAGTAATGTACAGAAATATACTGCGTTAAACGTGCAGTAACGCACAGAAATATACTGTGTTAAACGTACAGTAATGTACAGAAATATACTGCGTTAAACGTGCAGTAACGCACAGAAATATACTGTGTTAAACGTGCAGTAACACACAGAAATATACTGTGTTAAACGTGCAGTAACACACAGAAATATACTGCGTTAAACGTGCAGTAACACACAGAAATATACTGTGTTAAACGTGCAGTAACGCACAGAAATATACTGCGTTAAACGTACAGTAATGTACAGAAATATACTGCGTTAAACGTGCAGTAACACACAGAAATATACTGCGTTAAACGTGCAGTAACACACAGAAATATACTGTGTTAAACGTGCAGTAACACACAGAAATATACTGCGTTAAACGTGCAGTAACGCACAGAAATATACTGCGTTAAACGTACAGTAATGTACAGAAATATACTGCGTTAAACGTGCAGTAACGCACAGAAATATACTGCGTTAAACGTACAGTAATGTACAGAAATATACTGCGTTAAACGTGCAGTAATGTACAGAAATATACTGCGTTAAACGTGCAGTAACGCACAGAAATATACTGTGTTAAACGTGCAGTAACACACAGAAATATACTGTGTTAAACGTGCAGTAACACACAGAAATATACTGCGTTAAACGTGCAGTAACACACAGAAAAATACTGCGTTAAACGTGCAGTAACACACAGTAATATACTGTGTTAAACGTGCAGTAACACACAGAAATATACTGCGTTAAACGTGCAGTAATGTACAGAAATATACTGCGTTAAACGTGCAGTAACGCACAGAAATATACTGCGTTAACGTACAGTAATGTACAGAAATATACTGCGTAACGTGCAGTAACGCACAGAAACTGCGTTATACAGTAATGTACAGAAATATACTGCGTTAAACGTGCAGTAACGCACAGAAATATACTGTGTTAAACGTGCAGTAACACACAGAAATATACTGCGTTAAATGTGCAGTAATGTACAGAAATATACTGCGTTAAAAGTACAGTAATGTACAGAAATATACTGTGTTAAATGTGCAGTAACACACAGAAATATACTGCGTTAAACGTGCAGTAACACACAGAAAAATACTGCGTTAAACGTGCAGTAATACACAGAAATATACTGCGTTAAATGTGCAGTAACACACAGAAATATACTGTGTTAAACGTGCAGTAACACACAGAAATATACTGTGTTAAACGTGCAGTAACGCACAGAAATATACTGAGTTAAACGTGCAGTAACACAGAAATATACTGCGTTAAACGTACAGTTAGGCACAGAAAAATACTGCATTAAACATGCAGTAACACACAGAAATATACTGCGTTAAATGTGCAGTAATGTACAGAAATATACTGCGTTAAACGTACAGTAATGTACAGAAATATACTGCGTTAAATGTACAGAAATATACTGCGTTAAACGTACAGTAATGTACAGAAATATACTGCGTTAAATGTACAGAAATATACTGCGTTAATTGTACAGTAATGCACAGAAATATACTGTGTTAAACATGCAGTAACACACAGAAATATACTGCGTTAAACGTGCAGTAATGCACAGAAATAGACCCCTGATATTTCACCAAAGCTCCCTAATGGGGCTCCTAAAATAAAATAAAAATATATAATAAAAAAAACTACTGACACTGTCCACTGCCCTACTGACACCAATATCTGCCCTACTGACACCGTCCACTGCTCTGCTGACACCATCAGTATACTGTATACACGCATGCAAATATGAAGACAAAGAAAAATGGATAGCCGCACTCCAAAACCTGATGGGTGGTCTTTTATTCAATAGACAGCATGTACAAAAATAGGGTCACAGCAGTAGAAACAAGGAACAGCCGACGCGTTTCGCACTGGATCAGTGCTTATTCATGGCCATGAATAAGCACTGATCCAGTGCGAAACGCGTCGGCTGTTCCTTGTTTCTACTGCTGTGACCCTATTTTTGTACATGCTGTCTATTGAATAAAAGACCACCCATCAGGTTTTGGAGTGCGGCTATCCATTTTTCTTTGTCTTCATTTTGCTTAGTGCACCGCCAGCACCCTCGGTATCCTGCACCACCTGTAACCATTTAGTGATCCCACCTGGAGCGGTGACTCCTTTCTCTCTAACGCATGCAAATATGTTTGAGCTTTGGGGTGCACACCCTAATGCAATAGGCTGCACACACCTATGCTCATTAGTAACTGATATTTGTGTTCTGGTTTTTCAGGAGAAGAAAGGACAAGAAGTCCAGAAAGGTCCTGAGGTGGAAGTGGCCAAGCTGGACCGGCTCCTCGTTCTGGTCCGAGAACCAGAGAACAAATCTGAGTAATAAGATCATGGTGATCGATCCGGAGGATGGTGGGCTGGAAGTTGGACTTTATTGTGTATCTGAGAAAAAAATTATTCCGAATAATGTATAAAAAAATAAAATTTCTATTTTTCATGGCTGACTTCCCAGTATTTCCTTGTGCATTTATAGTGTCTGAAGTACGACAGATACCTCTTTCTTTTGTCACTCCAGGGGGATAGAAAGGAGAAGTCGATTGCCCGCCATTTGTAGCAGCGAAAGTTTATCATTTACTTTCATTCGTGAAGCCCCAGGTGATCTCTAGTGTCCCTTTTCACCTGGCCATTGCCACCTGTTATTACCATATGGCATTTTGTACAGTAATGTGCTTTGCTTTAAGGCACCGCATTTTTTTAGAATATCACCTAAAAAATACAGCACTCAGATATCTTTAAATGCCATGCACATACACAAGATACATGGAAAAAAGGAACCTTACATACATTTTATATATATATATATATACATACACAATGGGGGTTATTTACAAAAGGCAAATCCACTTTGCACTACAAGTGCAAACTACAAGTGCAAAGTGTACTTGAAATTGCACTGAAACTGCACTTGGAAATGCAGTGGCTGTAAATCTGAGGGGTAAATCTGAAATGAGGGGAAGCTCTGCTGATTTTATCATCCAATCATGTGCAAGCAAAAATGCTGTTTTTTTATTTTCCTTGCATGTCCCCCTCAGATCTACAGCAACTGCACTTCCAAGTGCACTTTTAGTGAAATTTCAAGTGCACTTTGTACTTTTTAGTGCAAAGGGGATTTTCCTTTCGTAAATAACCCCCTATATTACCAAAAGTATTGGGACGTCTGCCCAGGGCCAAACCTAGGGTCACAGGCGCCTGGGTGCAGAAATGTTTCTGGCGCCCCCACATGGGCTTGGTCATTTTACTAACTCCTCCCCTTTACAAATGTTTCAATGGCAAAGACTCAACCATGGAGATGATCCCCCCACAAAGTCTTTATTACCCTGGGATCCTTACATGATCTCTTAACACTAAACAAAATACAGGAAGAGAAGCAGAGTACTTTATTGGGACCTTGAGGGGGGCTCTCTGATGGAGAGGGCTTCTGCTAGAGAGACCCCCAGACATACTACAGACATGATACAGGAGATGGTCAGAGACTGCAGACATAGTACAGAAGATGGTCAGAGACTACAGACAATAGTACAGAAGATAGTCCATTAGACCCCTTTCTCACTGGAGGTTTTTTTCAGGTCGCTTTAGCATTAAAAATAGCGCCTGAAAAAAGCCTCATCTGCAATCCCAGTGTGAGAGCCCGGGTGCTTTCACACTAGAGCAGTGCGCTTGCGGGACGTCCAGAAATTTCCTGCAAGCAGCTTCTTTGAGGCACTTCCGTGTGTATATACACATCGGCGCCCCCACCTCTGCAGGCGCCTGGGTGCAAAGCACCCTGCCTAGGATCGGCCCTGCGTCTGCCTTTACACACACATGAACTTTAATGTGTACATAGGGACACAGATCGGTCACCTCCCCCAGTCACCCCCCTCCCCCTACAGTTAGAATCACTCACCAGGCTACACATTTAACCCCTTCCCCGCCCCCTAGTGGTTAACCCCTTCCCTGCCAGTCACATTTATACAGTAATCAATGCATATTTATAGCACTGTTCGCTGTATAAATGTGAATGGTCCCAAAAATGTGTCAAAAGTGTCCGATGTGTCCGCTATAATGTCGCAGTCCCAATAAAAATTGCAGATCGTCGCCATCACTAGTAAAAAATAAATAAAAAATAAATCATAATTATGTCCCCTATTTTGTAGGCGCTATAACTTTTGCCCAAACCAGTCACTATACGGTTATTGCGGGGGGGTTTTTTGTTTGTTTTTTTACCAAAAAAATGCAGAAGAATACGTATAGGCATAAACTGAGATTTTTAAAAAAAAAAATTTAAATGGGATATTTATTATAGCAAAAAGTAAAAAATATATTTTTTTTTTTCAAAATTGTCGCTCTTTCTTTGGTGATAAAATACCACCAAAATAAAGCTCTATTTGTGGGGAAAAAAAAGACGCTAATTTTGTTTGGGAGCCACGTCGCACGACCGCGCAATTGTCAGTTAAAGCGACGCAGCGTCGGATGCTGAAATTTTGCCTGGGCAGGAAGGGGGTGTAGGTGCCCAATAAGCAAGGGGTTAAATAGTATACATGGGAAGGCCGGAGCTCAGCTTTAAATGAGGTCACCTCTCAGGTAAAGAGGGTCAATGGCCGTGCTGCTCACACTGACTATAAGAGGAAATCCTTTCCTATGTACGATCCTCGGATCCAGCTTTTTTATGTGACGTTCCTGCCAGCTGCCAGAACTTCTCGGATGAAAGGTTTCCATAGAAGAGATTCTAGACTTGTATCCTTCACAGCCCAGAGCCATAAACACTGAGAGATCCCAACTTTCTACTATATTAGTATCAAAGGCATATGTAAAATAGAGAGATAAAATAGAATAAAACAGCTGTACTAAAAGTGGGGGGGGGGGGGGGACTCGACACGGATCGTAGCGGAGCTGGACTGACACTTCTGATGTAAATCTGGAGAAGACACAACTGAGTGCCCACTTCAGGTGAGTGCTAAAAAAAATGCACTGATTACTGTGTAAATGACACTGGCAGGGAAGGGGTTAACCACTAGGGGGCGCTGAAGGGGTTAAATGTGACCTAGGGAGTGCTTCTAACTGTTAGGGGGCGTGGCTTACCATGACACTTCACTGATCACTGTTCTCGAGAGGGAACAGACGATCAGTGACATGTCACTAGGAAGAATGAGGAGATGTTGTGTCTACACTGATATCTCCCCGTTCTTCAGCTCCACGGTCAAGGAGCTCATGGCAGAGTGTGACCACACAGGGCGGCAAATTAAAGGGGACGTACCTGTATGCCCATTTGCCTGTCCGTGCCATTCTGTCGACGTACATGTGCGTGCGGTGGTCGGCAAGTGGTTAAGACTCCCGGGGCTTGGCACGCTTTTGGCGAGTGGACAGGTTAGGGACAGGTACCCCGTCTGTCGCAGACGGTGGGAGCGATGAGGAAAAGTTCCAGTGGAGTAGAGAGAGAGCAGGGCTTAAGTCTACCTCTTAAAGGGGTTGTAAAGGAAAACATTTATTTTCCCTAAATATCTTCCTTTACCTTAGTGCAGTCCTCCTTCACTTACCTCATCCTTCCATTTTGCTTTTAAATGTCCTTATTTCTTCTGAGAAATCCTCACTTCCTGTTCTTCTGTCTGTAACTCCACACAGTAATGCCAGGCTTTCTCCTTGGTGTGGAGTGTAGTGCTCGCCCCCTCCCTTGGACTACAGGAGAGTCAGGATGCCCACTAACACACAGCTTCTTTTTCTATCTGCAATGTAGAGAGCGTCCTGACTCTCCTGGGTTGGAACACCTAGGCTGCACTTCGCTCCCAGTGACAGACTCTGTTGCCATCTAGGAGTCTTCTGTCTGCTGATTATCTTCTGCTCCATTGTAAGTGACCTCGGTCGGGTGAACTCCCCACCAGACCTGTTTGTACTATTGACTTGGCTGTTACATTTCAACGTTCTTCGCAAATTGTGACTGTGTGTGTTTTCTGCCAGCCGCACCACGCTGCACCTATCCAACATACCCTCTGTGCCACCACCTACATGCATTCTGTGGTTGGCAAGTGGTTAACAAACCAATCCCTACCAGCCATACTCAAGCTGGAATCTTCTAAAATTCTGAGGATTTAGAATACAAAAGTTCCATCAAGCGACAAATCATTACAATGCAAGCCTTGGGACAGACTCTGTTTGGGGTGAAACGCAGCGGCCGCTGCTACTCAAACTAACCAAACAGCGACATCCAGGGCAGGATCTCCTGATAGGGGGCGGGGCGGGGGGGGGGGGAGTTTGACTTTCATTCCTTGGGTGCTCAATAACCTCGTCCCTTACATGGGCTGTTGGGAGTTTTTTGCGGAAAATAACAGATTACTTTGCTGGTAACGTAGAGCGAAGCCCATAACAGCCAATGGGGACGTCTGTTCCCATGATGGGAGTATCAGCGACGTATTAGGGAAATGTGTGTTTTATATTCTATAGATCAGCAATCTCCGTCTGATGCTTTCCCTTCATCCCGCTTTATTACCGACATTTCACATAATTGCAAAACATCTAAAAGCAAAAAGACTCCAAGTAAACAGATAAACGCACAGCGGAAAAAAAAATGCATATTCGAGAGCTAATATCCCTCCCAAAGGACCTGCCACCCAGCGCAGCCAGGGAGAGAAAATCACTTACAGTTTAACCACTTCAGCCCCGGACCATATTGCTGCCCAATGACCCGGGCCACTTTTTGCGATTCGGCACTGCGTCGCTTTAACCGGCAATTGCGCGGTCGTGCGACGTGGCTCCCAAACAAAATTGGCGTCCTTTTTTCCCCCACAAATAGAGCTTTCTTTTGGTGGTATTTGATCACCTCTGCGTTTTTTTTTTTTTTTTTTGCGCTATAAACAAAAATAGAAAGACAATTTGGAAAAAAAAAAAGAAACAATATTTTTTACTTTTTGGTATAATAAATATCCCCAAAAAACATATAAAAAAAAACAAACAAATTTTTCCTCAGTTTAGGATGATACATATTCTGCTACATATTTTTGGTAAAACAATTTAAAAAAAAATCGCAATAAGCGTTTATTGATTGGTTTGCGCAAAAGTTATAGCGACATTATGGCGGACACTTCGGACACTTTTGACGCTATTTTGTGACCATTGTCATTTATACAGCGATCAGTGCTATAAAAATGCTGTGTAAATGACACTGGCAGGGAAGGGGTTAACCACTAGGGGGCGATGAAGGGGTTAAGTGTGTCCTAGAGAGTGATTCTAACTGTGTGTGGGATGGGCTACATGCGACACGACACTGATCACTTCTCCCAATCAGGGCCGCCATCAGGGGGTTACAGGCATTACACCTGTAAGGGGCCCGATGGTCCCCAGGGGTCCAGCTGACTGCCTCCCGTTTTTTTAATTTTTTTAATTCTTTTTTAATTTTTTTGCATTACACCTTACAGGGCCCGACTGGCCCCCCTCCCATTTTTTTTATTATTATTATTATTATTATTTATTTATTTGCATTACACCTGTAAGGGGCCCAATGGTCCCCAGTGCCCCTTACAGGCCCGGCTGGCCCCTCTCCCGTTTATTTATTTATTTACTTTTTTTTGCATTACACTTGTAAGGGGCCCAATAGTCCCCAGGGCCCCTACAGGTCCGACCGGCCCCCCTCCCGTTTTTTTCATTTATTTATTTGTATTTTTTGCATTTATTTCTTTTTTTGAATTACACCTGTATGCCCCCCCCCCCTGCTTATTATCTCTGCTCCAGGGGGGGCCCTGCTCAAAGCTGTGTAAGGGGCCCCAAAATGTGTGATGGCTGCCCTGCTCCCGGTGACAGGGAGCAGAAGATCAGTGTCCTGTCACTAGGCAAAACAGGGAAATACCTTGTTTACGCAGACATCCCCCCGTTCTGCAGACACAATTGTGGGACACCGGCGGACATCGAGTCCGCGGGTTCCGTCGGGAACGTTCACGAAGCTTGCGCACGGCAGGAAATTCAAAGCAACGTACAGCAGAACCTCGGATTACGAGAATAATCCGTTCCAGGAGAATGCTTGTAATCCAAAGTACTCGCATATCAAAGCGAGTTTCCCCATTGAAGTCAATGGAAACTAAAATAATTTGTTCTGCATTGACTTCAATGGGATTTATTTTTATTTATATATATATATATATATATAAAAATAAAAAAAATAAGATTTTTATATATATTTATATATATTATTATTAGGGCTGTGCAAATTAACTTTTAATTAATCGATTAATCTTTAATTTTTTTGATCGATCAAAATCTTTTTGATCGATTAAAATTCTTTTGATTGGTACTCACCTCTCTGCCGGCTTCTGGGCCTTCAGGGAGTTCCGTCGGAGATCCGGTGATGTCACAGACACCGGCGGGGCTTGCCGTGTCCATCTGAAGGGCTCCTTTGCTGTGCCTTTATATCTGCATGGCGGCGGGACCTTACTATCTGCCACACACAAGGGCTGTTACACTTCCCTCTATCACTTCCCTCTATCAACCTGGGATTCTACAGCCATCCACTGGGAGTTCTGATATTTCCCTTCATGGGACATCTACATGCCGACGGACTGATGTTAACCCCTCCTCATCTGGATTCAGCAGTGGTATCGTTGTACACATTTTTATACCAGTATCATACTTAGCTACATGTTTTTATGACTGCTTTTGCTCCTGTTTGGTATTACTCGCACCATTTTTACAGTTTATGTAGCTACATCGATTTTATCTCCAGTGCAATATTTATTTTGTTACCTACTTCAAGAGTTTTAATGCTATTCCCATTGAGCGCTGCCTTTGTGTGATTTTTTAATCCTGCTATCCATTTTTCCAGTGGTTGGTAGCTGCACTGGGAATCAGCCTGCAAGGAGATCAGCTAAAAGTAGTTGGATCTGTATGTGCGTTACAATTAATCGAAATTAGTCGATTAATCGATTAAAAAAACAAACGATTAATCGAACACAAAAATTTTGATCAGTAACAGCCCTAATTATTATTATTATTAAAGGGCCCAGAGTTCCAGGATGGCAAACCCCCACCTTTTTTTTTTTTATAAAAGAATTTACATTTTTTTATATATTATTTTATTTCTTTTTTTCTTTTTCTTTTTATATATATATATATATATATGTTTTTCATGTGGCAACCTCCCTTTTTTTTATTTATTTTTTAAATGTTTATTTTTTGATTTTTGTTTATATATATTTTTTTTATTAAAAGTCCCAGAGGTCCCCAGGGCCCCGGATGACAACCCCCCCCCCCCTCTTTTTTTATTTATTTTTTATGAATGTTTATTTTTTTTATGTGTTTTTTTTTATTAAAGGGCCCAGACGTTTCTTTTTTTATATTTATTGAAGGGTCCAGAGGATGGCTAACCCCTTTTTTTTAATAATTTTTTATTTACATATATTCTTCTTTATTTCTTTTTTAAAGGTCCCACCCCACCCCCCCCCCCCCCCCCGCTTCTCCATTTGCGGCAGCCCCCTCACTTCTCAATTTGAGGCAGCAGCAGCCCCCCCCCCCTGGTCCACTGCTCCTGGGGGCACATGCCTAAAGCTGTGTAAAGGGCCCCATAATTCCTGATGGCGGCCCTGTTCCCCTGTATATATACGTTGCTTTGTGCAGCCGCGCTATTCTGCCGACGTAGATCTACGCGGCGCGGTCAGCAAGTGGCTAAAGAATACAGTGCTGTCCTCTCTCTCCACCTGGGTAGTGAAAGAGCAGCAGTGGAGTGATAAGGTCACCCCTCTGATCTCTCCAACATGTTCCTTGCCAAAGCACGTGCATCTAGCACACCTGATTGGCTCTCAGCCCAGCCCCTCCTATTTACACTGGGCTACTGAAAATACTAGCTGCCTGGCTGTCAATCTGGCCCCGTCCCCCTGCTTCTCCTTTTAGTATGTAGTGATGTTTTCAGAAATGATGTGAGTTCTTTTCCTCTGATCAGGGCTGTCTTAATGAGAGGGCACACCTGGGCACTGCCCAGGGGCCCCAACTGCATGGGGGGCCCCTGCACTTTCCCCAAAGCAGCTGGTCCTTGAGCCCACACTGCCCCGAAATTAGGAGGCCCCATGATGGCACTGAGAGTGATAGATACACAGGGGAAGCCGTCTGCCTCCTACCTACTTGATAGTCTGTTTACCTGCACTGTCATCATTGTAGGGGCCCCAGAGCATTTCTTTGCCCAGGGGCCCTTGATGCTATTAAGACGGCCCTGGGTAATAGTGGAGCGTTTGTGTCTCGTCTTATTCTGATCCCTCTGATCATCCCACTCAGGGGACTTATTATTTACTCCCATAATAGGAGATGTGTGGAGGTAAGCGGCTCAGAGACCCGTAATCCAACCGTCTGTTATATGACACAACACCTGCCTGATGGGGGAGGGGCAGGGATCACCTCCCAAATAATCCCCATATTGCTGCCGATTGGCCGGCTCCTGGGAATCCAGCTCTGTGTCCTGCAAAGGACTTAATTATATTGTTCTTTTCATCTTACTGATCCCTATTCTTCATTACTGCACACCTATACCGCTGATCCCTACTCTTCAACACCATGCCTAGAATACCCACCTTTACTCTTATCCCTCCCCATGTAATGCCGATCCCTACTCTTCTACACCACCTCTATACTACCCGTACTTTTCTCTTATACCCTCTTCTTACAATAGCAATCCCTACTCTAATACCCTGCCCCTATAGTATGAATCCCTACTCTGATACCCTACCCCTATAGTATGAATCCCTACTCTAAAACCCTGCCCCTATAGTATGAATCCCTACTCTAATACCCTGCCCCTATAGTATGAGTCCCTACTCTAATACCCTGTCCCTATAGTATGAATCCCTACTCTAAAACCCTGCTCCTATAGTATGAATCCCTACTCTAATACCCTGTCCCTATAGTATGAATCCCTACTCTAAAACCCTGCCCCTATAGTATGAATCCCTACTCTAAAACCCTGCCCCTATAGTATGAATCCCTACTCTAATACCCTGCCCCTATAGTATGAATCCCTACTCCAATACCCTGCCCCTATAGTATGAGCCCCTACTCTATTACCCTGCCCCTATAGTATGAGTCCCTACTCTAATACCCTGCCCCTATAGTATGAGTCCCTACTCTATTACCCTGCCCCTATAGTATGAGTCGCTACTCTAATACCCTGCCCCTATAGTATGAATCCCTACTCCAATACCCTGCCCCTATAGTATGAGTCGCTACTCTAATACCCTGCCCCTATAGTATGAGTCGCTACACTAATACCCGGCCCCTATAGTATGAATCCCTACTCTAATACCCTGCCCCTATAGTATGAATCCCTACTCTAATACCCTGCCCCTATAGTATGAATCCCTACTCTAATACCCTGCCCCTATAGTATGAGTCCCTACTCTATTACCCTGCCCCTATAGTATGAGTCGCTACTCTAATACCCTGCCCCTATAGTATGAATCCCTACTCCAATACCCTGCCCCTATAGTATGAGTCGCTACTCTAATACCCTGCCCCTATAGTATGAGTCGCTACACTAATACCCGGCCCCTATAGTATGAATCCCTACTCTAATACCTACTTGATAGTCTGTTTACCTGCACTGTCATCATTGTAGGGGCCCCAGAGCATTTCTTTGCCCAGGGGCCCTTGATGCTATTAAGACGGCCCTGGGTAATAGTGGAGCGTTTGTGTCTCGTCTTATTCTGATCCCTCTGATCATCCCACTCAGGGGACTTATTATTTACTCCCATAATAGGAGATGTGTGGAGGTAAGCGGCTCAGAGACCCGTAATCCAACCGTCTGTTATATGACACAACACCTGCCTGATGGGGGAGGGGCAGGGATCACCTCCCAAATAATCCCCATATTGCTGCCGATTGGCCGGCTCCTGGGAATCCAGCTCTGTGTCCTGCAAAGGACTTAATTATATTGTTCTTTTCATCTTACTGATCCCTATTCTTCATTACTGCACACCTATACCGCTGATCCCTACTCTTCAACACCATGCCTAGAATACCCACCTTTACTCTTATCCCTCCCCATGTAATGCCGATCCCTACTCTTCTACACCACCTCTATACTACCCGTACTTTTCTCTTATACCCTCTTCTTACAATAGCAATCCCTACTCTAATACCCTGCCCCTATAGTATGAATCCCTACTCTGATACCCTACCCCTATAGTATGAATCCCTACTCTAAAACCCTGCCCCTATAGTATGAATCCCTACTCTAATACCCTGCCCCTATAGTATGAGTCCCTACTCTAATACCCTGTCCCTATAGTATGAATCCCTACTCTAAAACCCTGCTCCTATAGTATGAATCCCTACTCTAATACCCTGTATGAATCCCTACTCTAAAACCCTGCCCCTATAGTATGAATCCCTACTCTAAAACCCTGCCCCTATAGTATGAATCCCTACTCTAATACCCTGCCCCTATAGTATGAATCCCTACTCCAATACCCTGCCCCTATAGTATGAGCCCCTACTCTATTACCCTGCCCCTATAGTATGAGTCCCTACTCTAATACCCTGCCCCTATAGTATGAGTCCCTACTCTATTACCCTGCCCCTATAGTATGAGTCGCTACTCTAATACCCTGCCCCTATAGTATGAATCCCTACTCCAATACCCTGCCCCTATAGTATGAGTCGCTACTCTAATACCCTGCCCCTATAGTATGAGTCGCTACACTAATACCCGGCCCCTATAGTATGAATCCCTACTCTAATACCCTGCCCCTATAGTATGAATCCCTACTCTAATACCCTGCCCCTATAGTATGAATCCCTACTCTGATACCCTGCTCCATAGTATGAATCCCTACTCTGATACCCTGCCCCTTAGTATGAGTCCCTACTTTAATACCCTGCCCCTATAGTATGAGTCCCTACTCTAATACCCTGCCCCTATAGTATAATTCCCTACTCTAAAACCCTGCCCCTATAGTACGAATTCCTACTCTAATACCCTGCCCCTATAGTATGAGTCCCTACTCTAATACCCTGCCCCTATAGTATGAGTCCCTACTCTAATACCCTGCCCCTACCCTATAGTATGAGTCCCTACTCTGATACCCTGCTCTATAGTATGAGTCCCTACTCTAATACCCTGCCCTTATAGTATGAATCCCTACTCTAATACCCTGCCCCTATACCAATCTTTACTCTTTTACTCTGCACCTGCTATGCCGATCCCAATCCTACCCTGTACCTGTAATACCAATCTCTGCTCTAATACACTGCACATATACAACTGATCCCTACTCTTATACACTAGTAGTATAATACAGATCCCTACTCCCTAACATACTGCCAGTATACAGTATACAGTGCCCTGAAAAGGGACCTGATCCTTATCCTGCATAATGGTCCGGGTCTTAGCCGGTTAATAATCCTCCTATCTGGGACTGTCTGAGTCTTCCTTCAGTAGGGATCGGTTCCCTGAGGACATGTTTACTTCTTGTTATTTTCCCCCGCTCCCCGGTTACGTTGTATCTCTGTCACCATTGTCGGGGTGTCACAGATTGTTGTTCTTTCTCCCCAGTGATCAGATCCCGGCTTGGCCACTTTTGTTTGGCCTTTTATACCTGATCCTCCTGAATGACTCATCTGATTGGTGTAGGCCGGCTCACGCCCCGGGGCAATGAGGGGGTTAATGAGCTTTTCCGCTGAACGAGGCGAATTATTGTCCTCTGTGAAGTTGCTGTATCGGCAAAGCAGACGCTTCTCTTCCTGATGGATAAACACGAGCCCCGGGCGCCCCCCCGCGCGCGCGCTCCGACAACCAGCCTGCTTCTCCCCACCATTGTCTTCTATGACTCTGTGGGCTCATTCATCCTGAAGAGGGGACAGGGGGACAGGGGGATGGGTCACAAATCCAAATAATCCCCAAATCTGCAAATTCATCCGTATTCCATCCTGAGACCCCCCCCCCCCACCCTTCCCCCGGGTAAAATAAGTATTGAACACGTCACTATTTGTCTAGGTGAATATATTGTATATCCATAGCTCCCAACTGTCCCTGATTTCGAGGGACTGTCCCTGATTTGGAGCGATGACCCCCTGTCCCTCATTGTCCTCATTTGTCCCTCATGTTGGTCTGATCCCTATAGTTGTATATAAAATGCACTTTTTATCTATCAAAAAGTGTTTCCCGGAGCTTCATCTGATTCTTAAATTGCTACATTTGTAGATTTCAAAAGCCAATATAAAGGAATAGTCGTGATTTTAAAAAAAAACACTTGTGGGTTTAACTAATCTTGTTTTTTTGTGTGCAATTCTCATTTAAGGGGGCGTGGCAAGGGGGTGTGTCCTATGCCTGCATACTTTTGCTGATAGGTGTCCCTCATTCCCATCTCAAAAAAGTTGGGAGGTATGGATATCTAAAGGTGCTAGTGATATAAAAAATTCCCCCACCAGAAATGAAGTTCTGTGTAATAAAAAGGAAGGACACAGGGAAAAAGTATTGAACACGCCAACTGAAATGTATTTAATATTTAACCACTTCAATACCGGGCCATAGGGGATTTACGTCTGTAGCAACCCCTCGCCGATGAGAGTGGACGTTACACAACGTCCTTTCTTCACGGCGTTCTAGGGCGCGCGCGCCCGACGGCCGCGATTGCCGCCGCGCACCCGCGATTACCGCTGATCACGGCAGGAGTGTGGATCTGTGTGTGTAATGATGGGGTGTGAACACACAGATCCACCTCCTGTCAGCGGTGAGGAGACTGATGTGTGTTCCCAGTACAGAGGAACGCACATCGCTCTCCTCCCCTTGTGAGTCCCCCTCCCCCTACAGTTAGAACACACTTTAGGGAACATTTTAACCCCTTCAGCGCCCCCCTAGTGTTAACCCCTTCCCTGCCAGTCACATTTACACAGTAATCAGTGCAGTTTTATAGCACAAATCGCTGCGTAAATGTGACTGGTCCCAAAAACGTGTCAAAAGTGTCCGATATGTCCGCCGCAATGTCACGGTCACAAAAAAAAAAAAAAACGCAGATCGCCACCATTGCTAGTAAAAAAAAAAAAAAATGCCATAAATCTATCACCTATTTTGTAGACGCTATAACTTTTGCGCAAACCAATTAATATACGATTATTGCGTTTTTTGTTTACCAAAAATACATAGAAGAATACGTATCGGTCTAAACTGAGGGAAAAAAAAGTAAAAAAAAAATTGTGAAATGTATTAAATAAAAAAGTAAAAAATATTGTGTTTTTTTTTAAATTGTCGCTCTTCTTTTGTTTATAGCGCAAAAAATAAAAACCGCAGAGGCGATCAAATACCACTAAAAGAAAGCTCTATTTGTGTGGGAAAAAAACATAACGATTTAAATTTGGGTACAGTGTTGCATGACCGCGCAATTGTCATTCAAAGTGCAACAGCGCTGAAAACTAAAAATTGGTCTGGGCAGGCAGGGGGTGAAAATGCCCTGTATAGAAGGGGTTAATACTTGGTACAAAATCCTTTGTTATGAATGACGGCTTCAAGACACAGGCTCCGTTAGTACAGTGGAACCTTGGTTTAAGAGTAACTTGGTTTGAGAAAGTTTTTTTAAAAATTCTGACTCAGTTTGCGTGTGTTGACTTTCAAGATGAGCAGAATTCAAGCTAAATAGGCCTGCAGTACCTCATTTGGCCTGAGGTACGGGGGCGCAGAAGCCGCGCTGAGCCGAAAATAGGCCTGCAGTACCTCATTTGGCCTGAGGTACGGGGGCGCAGAAGCCAAGCAGAGCCGAAAATAGGCCTGAAGTACCTCATTTGGCCTGAGGTACGGGGGCACAGGAGCCGAGAAAAGCCGAACATTGGCGTGCAGTACCTCATTTGGCCTGAGGTACGGGGGGGGCGTAGGAAATGAGCCAAAGTGCCCTCAGGCCTTTTCGGACATTTTCAGGGCTCTCTGGCGCCCCCCATCTCCGACCGCATTCGGTATTGCATCCCCTAGAAGTCAATGCGGAACCAACTATTTTTGTTTCCATTGACTTCAATGGGAAAACTCGCTTTGATATGTGAGTACTTTGGATTACGAGCATACTCCTGGAACGGATTATGCTCGTAATCCGAGGTTCAACTGTATTGTCATAGTGTTGCCCAGTGTTAGTAGCCCGCCCTAAAGAACTGACTGGGGCAGACTGACGCTGGTTGAGTCCCGTCTGGTAGTGGAAAACTTCCTGAGATTGGAGAGAGGTGTTTGCAGAGTGGGGGGTATGTCCGCCAGCGAAAGGGCCCCTGTGCGTTGCACAAGACGATCGTCTGAGGGGATATGTTCGCACTGCAAGGACATTATTAATTATAGGCGGATGTACGCTCTTGTCTCTGCTGTGTCTGATCAGCACACGACGGGACTAGGGTGACCACGTGTCCCGGATTGCCCAGGACAGTCCTGCATTTTACATGTCTGTCCCGGGCACCTTCATTCCAGGACAATACAGTGTCCCTGAATGAAACTGACATAGCCAACCCTCAGACCAATCTGAGGCCCCCAAAAAAGGCTGCCACATCACTGCTTGACTCACTGCCTGGAGGAGCACAATCCCTGCCCCCTGCTTGTGATTGGAGAAATCATAAATCCCGCCTCTTGTGTCCAATCACTGTGCTGTGATTTGTTACACCACAAGCTGATTTTTGGAAAGGGAGGGTGTCCCTGAGTGGTAGTTTGGAAATGTGGTCACCCTAGTTGGGACTCGTAACGTACACCTGCAGATAACCTCCCATCCACAAGGAACGGTAGTATAATCTGGGTATGAGTTGTTCTCTGGAACAATGCAGAATAAGGATTCCTATCAGTGGAAGTACGGGAGTGTTTGGGTTGTTATGGTCAGAGACGGAGTCCATGTTTGAAATGCGGCTTCCTTTGTTTAGCTTCCAGGTACAGGGGACAGGAAAAACATGATTGCACCCTGTCTCTGCTCAGACACGCCCATAAGATTCCTTTAGCTATTATTCCTTGGTTGTTTGTCTTAAATCCTCCTGTTGGAAGGATTTCCTGTTAGGTAATTTCCTGTGTGGAGGTCACATCCTGTGATGTCACTTCCCATGGAGGAAGCGATTGGCTGCTGGAGCCATCACTTCCTGTTTGGCAATGCTTTTGTGATGTTATGAATAAAAAACCAAGCACACTGGTCACTGGGTCAGTCATGCGGATGGAGCTGAGAACGTGAGCTGTGGTGATGTCTGTTTACTTGGGGATATATGGGCTTTGTGTTTGGGATCATTGTCTTCCTGGAATGTCCTCCCTCGTTTCATCTTCATCGTCCTGGTAGATGCCGGCAGATTTTTATCAAGAAGGTCTTGGTACATTTCTCCATTCATCCTTCCTTCAATGATACAAAGTTTGCCAGTACTGTGTGCTGAAAAACAGCCCCGCCCCCCACACCATGGTGTTCCCACCACCAAATTTCACAGTTGGTATAGGCAGGTGTTTTTGAGATGATGTGCCATGTGACCTCCAGACATGGTGTGTACAATGGCCTCCAAAGAGTTCAATTTTGGTCTCATCTGACCAGACTATTTTCTCCCATATTTCACAGGCTTGTCTAAATGTTTTGCAGCAAACTTTAAACAAACATCAACATGCTTTTTCTTCAGCAATGGAATCTTATGTGGTGAGCGTACATGCAGGCCAAGGCGGGTGAGCGCATTACTTATTGTGTACCTGCTAATTCCAGGTCTTTCTGAAGCTCTCCACAAGTGGTCCTTAGCAGTCTTGGACAACTCTTCTGATAATTATTTTCACTCGTCTGTCAGAAATCTTGCAAGGAGCACCCGGTTTATAGTGAAATTATGGGGGTCAGGGTCCGTTGAAAAGCCTGTGGAGATGGTGCCCCTGGAGTAGCAGTCCAGGGGTGCCATACATTGCACGAGTGTTTGAGGGGCACTTACCGTATGGCACCTTGGCAACGATCTCCACAACACACATTTTAACACTTGCCTCTAGGGCAGAGCCTTTTGACTAGGACCATGGAAATTTTTGTATTGCACGATGGTCACTTTCCACTCACCTTTCCCACCTTCCTTCTCCTCCACTTTCTTTTTTATTTTACCCCGTGTGTGTCACTTTATGTATTTTTTTTGTTGGTGCACTTTTGTACGCCTTGTGTGTGACAAGTAGGGTGCCGGTCCTCGGGCCAGCCCTGAACGTCTTGAGAGTGGGTGGACATGGCCTTCTGGCTTAGTTCGCCTGCTCTCATGGGGTCTCCCTTCGGGGAGCCTCACCGAGGAGGGTTCTGTTTCGGAAGACCCTCCAAAGAAGGTCCGTGTCGGTTTTGGCTGCATGGACCACAGATTAAGCCCCGTACACACGGCCGAGGTTCACGGCAGAAACCAGCGAGAGCCTCGCTGGGATCCTCATTCTGCCGAGAACCTCGGCCGTGTGTACGGATTCAGCGAGACCAGCCCGTCGGGAAACCCATCGAGCAAATAGAGAGCAGGTTCTCTATTTGCTTGACGGCCCGTCGGGATGAATGGCTGGTCGCCTTGCCCGACGGGCTGGTCGCTGATTCTGACGGCCGGCCGAGAACCTCGACGGGCGGAACGATGTGTTCCGCCCGTCGAGGTTCTCGGCCGTGTGTACAGGGCCTTACTCTTTTCCCTGACAGGAGCCTAACGCCCCGGGGGATCAGGGTTGGCCCCTTTTTGGAGGGCCATTTGACGATGCACCCGTCACAGTTTTTTGTGTATCACTATTTGTGTGTGCACATTTTTTCCTGCACCGGGTGAAGTTTTTGGCTTGTGTTATGCACGCCACAGGCTTTTCAATAGAATAGGAATGATGTTCTTTCCACTTATAATAGGATTATGGCCCCAACAGTGCTCACTTGAATATTCAGAAGTTTAGAAATCCTTCTATTACCAATGCCATCAGTATGTTTTGCAACAAGAAGGTTGTGAAGGTCTTGAGGGAGCCCTTTGCTTTTTACCCATCATGAGGTAATGAGACACCTTTTTATAGACCATCAGGTGAGACTGAACCAGCTGATATTAATTTGCACTGACAAGGGGGCAGGATAGATTTCAGCTGCTGTCTTGGCTTTCCATGTCTCTTCTAGTACTGATTGGATAATTGCCATGATCCACCCCTACTGGATGTATACAAATATTGCGCGGCTACTAACGGCACATACATACCCCCGATGACGTCAGTCGTGACGAAACATGTAGGGCGGAGCCTACGTACGTGCCGTCGCCACGCCTGTCCTGCTGTGTACACAACCTGTTTTACTTCCATGGTTCTTTGCTGCTTTGCATTGATTTGACATGCCTGTTAATTCAGTGACATTGTGAATACTTTTAACACCCTTTTTCTTAAATAAAGTGTTTTATACGGATTCACACTATGTGGATGCTTTATCGTATTGCATATATCAATGATCGGAATACATCCTTGTACATCTACTGAGCCGCCATTGAATCTGTCATATCCTTGATTCCTGTGGTTGGATGATACAGGTTGCCTTATATATATATTCTACACGGGACATTCTTGAATCCGTAATGGAGTCCCATTATTCTGGTAAGAGCCCATCTTATCATTAGTGGTGCAACGGATCACTGTTGATCCGTGATCAGAATGGGTCACCCCCTTCAGATCGGCGCGCTATGTGACCTGCGGATTGCCGCTGCTTCTGCCTAGCTTTGGAGCCGCGGCCATCTTGGTACACCCAGCGGTGGCCCTCCTTTCTGTTTACACCCACAGAGGAGGAGGAGCCTGTGCTTGAGGGACACACACGCCGCTGTCTGAGGTCTGTAAGGGGGAGAGATGTGGATATTACAGTGGGGGGGGGGGGAGATGTGGATATTACAGTGGAGGAGGGAGATGTGGATATTAGAGTGGGGGAAGGAGATGTGGATATTACAGTGGGGGGAGATGTGGATATTACAGTGGGGGGGAGATGTGGATATTACAGTGGGGAAGGGAGATGTGGATATTACAGTGGGGGAGGGAGATGTGGATATTACAGTGGGGGAGGGAGATGGGATATTACAGGAGGGAGATGTGGATATTACAGTGGGGGAGGGAGATGTGGATATTACAGTGGAGGGAGGAAAATGTGGATATTACAGTGGGGGGGATGTGGATATTACAGTGGGGGAGATGTGGATATTACAGTGGGGGGGTGTGGATATTACAGTGGGGGGATGTGGATATTACAGTGGGGGATATTACAGTGGGGGGAGATGTGGATATTACAGTGGGGGGAGATGTGGATATTACAGTGGGGGGAGATGTGGATATTACAGTGGGGGGAGATGTGGATATTACAGTGGGGAGATATTACATGGGGGGGAGTGGATATTACAGTGGGGATATTACAGTGGGGGGGAGATGTGGATATTACAGTGGGGGGGAGATGTGGATATTACAGTGGGGGGAGATGTGGGGGAGAGATATTACAGTGGGGGGAGATGTGGATATTACAGTGGGGAGGAGATGTGGATATTACAGTGGGGGGAGATGTGGATATTACAGTGGGGGGGGAGATGTGGATATTACAGTGGGGAAGGGAGATGTGGATATTACAGTGGGGGGAGGGAGATGTGGATATTACAGTGGGGGGGAGATATGGATATTACAGTGGGGGAGGGAGATGTAGATATTACAGTGGGGGGGAGATGTGGATATTACAGTGGGGGAGGGAGATGTGGATATTACAGTGGGGGGAGATGTGGATATTACAGTGGGGGGAGATGTGGATATTACAGTGGGGGGAGATGTGGATATTACAGTGGGGAGATGTGGATATTACAGTGGGGGGAGATGTGGATATTACAGTGGGGGGAGATGTGGATATTACAGTGGGGGGAGATGTAGATATTACAGTGGGGGGGAGATGTGGATATTACAGTGGGGAGGAGATGTGGATATTACAGTGGGGGGAGATGTGGATATTACAGTGGGGGGGGGAGAGTGGGGGGGGGAGATGTGGATATTACAGTGGGGGAGGGAGATGTGGATATTACAGTGGGGGGGAGATATGGATATTACAGTGGGGAGGGAGATGTAGATATTACAGTGGGGGGGAGATGTGGATATTACAGTGGGGGAGGGAGATGTGGATATTACAGTGGGGGAGGGAGATGTGGATATTACAGTGGGGGAGGGAGATGTGGATATTACAGTGGGGGGAGATGTGGATATTACAGTGGGGGGAGATGTGGATATTACAGTGGGGAGATGTGGATATTACAGTGGGGGGGATGTGGATATTACAGTGGGGAGGGAGATGTGGATATTACAGTGGGGGAGGGAGATGTGGATATTACAGTGGGGGGGGCGCAGATGTGGATATTACAGTGGAGGGGGAGATGTGGATATTACAGTGGGGGGCGCAGACGTGGATATTCCAGTGGGGGGAGATGTGTAAAACCGGCCCCTTGCAGGATGACAGAAGCATGGATTCCAATTGGGGGGGGGGAGTGTGTTTTTTTTAGAGCCAAAGGCTTCAAAATAGGGTGGGCTTGGGGGGTCAGAGGATACGAACCGAGCCCATCCAGGTGAATATTCACTATGGTAATCTGTAAGTGTGATCTTCCTCCTGGCCAATAAGGAAGTGGGTCTTGAGACCTGTCACCCGATTGGCTGCCTAGGAGGAAGAGAGGAGCTGCACAACGGAAGCCACAGTGGTGGTGGAGAGGACACAGAAGCCGCTGCCTGCCACCTGCCACCTAGATGGAGTAGGTGCCAGACAGACCAGCAGACAGCAACTGGGGGGTGCCACCCGCCGGCCGCTCATCATACAGAAAGGCCAAACTGGCCACCCAAGGAGCTCAGGGTGACACCTACATACACATAGGTTTATAAGAGAACTCTAGAAAGAATTAGGAAGAGTCTGAGATTTACTCCCAATCAGCAAACACTTTAGTCTCTTTCTGTAAAAAAATAAAACATTTGGTGTCTGCACGAAGAGAGGGTTATCATTGGGGGGGGGGGGGGGGGTTATCATTGTATTCAATTGCCACCAATGTTGGGGGTTATTATTGTGTCCACTGACACTGTTGGGGGTTATTATTGTGTCCAGTTGGCACCAATGTTTGGATATATTATAGCATCAACTGACACCAAAGCAGGGGGTTATTTTTGCACTCACTGACACCAATGTTGGGGGTTATCATTGTGTCCACTGACATTAATGTTGGGGTTATTATTGCATCTAATAGACACCAATGGTGGAAGTTATTACTGTGTCCACTGACACCAATGCTGGAGGTTATTTTTGCACTCACCGATGTCAATTCTGGGGGTAATTATCGCACTCACTGACCCCAATGCTAGGGATCACTGTACTTCAACTCCTTCAGTGTGTATTAGCAGCAGTACCAAAATGTTTGGGTGTTGAGGTGTGAAAATGTGTTGCTGTTGTGTGGCCCTCTGGAGGTGTCAGGGGGCCGCACTTGATGCCCTCTATACTTTTCCAGTTGACAACATAGGAGAACATTTTTGAGACAGTTGTCACCCTATTACCGGAAGTGCCTGAGCAAAGACCATCAGGGCAGGACCACCAGGGATTATTATAATGGAGGCTGCAGATGGAAATATTGCAGATGAACACGTTGCGGATTGTATGAGATTATATGAATGGGGTGTAGATCTTGTCTAACATTTCAGTGGTAGTTTCCTTGCTGGGTCACGGTTGGAAATCATTACCTGGTTGTAGTGACTAGAGACACAACACACACGGGAAGATAAAGCTGGAACTGAGTTTATTGAACAGTCATTACATGAGAAGTGGTGACACACGGTGCTCACTATACACAATCTGGTCTATAAGGTGCAGAATCCGCTACAACAGGAAATCACATTTCTCTCAGTGGAAGAAGATTTGTGCCTCCTAATATGTCAGACACAACGGGTTGTAAGATCAATGCCTACCCTGGCTTCCTATTGGTAAATTTTTGACTCTCTAAAGATGAACCCCATACAAACCAGTGATGTCATCACTCAATGTCCGGAAAATGCCTACCCGTTTTTATGGCCAGTGATGTCATCACTCAATGTCTAGAAAATGCCTACCCATTTTTATGGCCAGTGATGTCATCACTCAATGCCCGGTGGAGGGTTTGAAGCACTCCCCACATCTCATTCTTTATTCATGTGGGGCTCTTTAATACTACATTTCCCATATTCCTTGAGACATGATTAGCATTTGTGGGCAGGCTCTTTGAGCAGTGGGCGTGTGTGCATTGTGCTATGATCCTCACAAGGGGTGGGGTGGGTGGATCTTGGCAGAAGCAGGCGGAGATGGGCAGAAATAATCAAATTGAAATAATTCCACCCAAATTTTAGATTGCAAAGATGTGGTTCAGTCAATGCAATGCAATAGAGGGCAAAAACTACACGTGGGCGTCACGGGGACCGGTCACATACAGAAGGCACACATGTCCGGTCCCCTGCAGGAAAAGCTTTGGGAGGATCAGACTTCTGGCCAATGCTAGCAAAAATCTTGAGGACACCAGAGGAAAATGTATTACCCACGTGTATAATAGGATTTAAAATTTCGATTTTGCCAGGTAATGAGCTCTAAAACCCAACCGCTACTTGGAGAGAATGAGAAAAGCATGGAACCCCTGAGGGCTGGGTCCAATGGGGAGATTTCTCCTCCCTTACTGCCAAGACAAGAAAGTGATGAGGAATCTCCCTGTTGGGAACACAGTTACACCAATCCCATTTTACCGGTATAACATGGAGTTCTTAGATCTGTCAGGTTATCATTCGTGTCTTCCTCCCACAGGGACTGGAAAGTCTAAAATGTAAACACCCGCTTCTGATAGGACAGTGGTGCTTTGCCTGATTGTACCTCATCACTAAGCATTGGGGGCTTCCCATCACACTGTCAATCCAAGAAGGGGTGACTAGGCCAAGCATATAGGTTTCAGGAGTCCCAGGTTGCCCTGTGCTATAATGGGCGTGCTATAAGCCTGGAAATCCATGTGTGGGAACCAGAATGGGCCTGCTATAAGCCTGAAAGTCCGTGTGAGCACCAGAATGGCCCTGCTTTGTCTGAAAGTCCATGTGTGGGAACCAGGATGGGCCTGCCATAAGCCTGGAGGTCTGTGTCTGGGCACCAGAATGAGTCTGATTTAAACCTAGAAGTCTGTGTGTGGGCACCATGATGTGCCTGCTATAAGCCTGGAGGTCTGTGTGTGGGCACCATAATGGGCCTACTATAAGTCTGGAAGTCCATGTGTGGGCACCACGATGGACCTACTATCAGTCTGGAAGTCCATGTGTGGGCACAAGGATGGGCCTGCTAGAAGCCTGGAGGTCTGTGTGTGGGCACCATGATGGGCCTGTTATAAGCCTGTAAAACCGTGTGCGGGCACCAGGATGGGCCTGCCATAAGCCTGGAAGTCCATGTGTGGGCACCAGGATGGGCCTGCTATAAGCTTGGAGGTCTGTGTGTGGGCCCCAGGATGAGTCTTTTATAAACCTAGAAGTCCTTGTGTGGGCACCATAATGGGCCTGCTATAAGTCTGGAACTCCATGTGTGGGCACCAGGATGGGCCTGCTGTAAGTCTGGAAGTCCATGTGTGGGCACCATGATGGGCCTGCATAAAGTCTGGAAGTCCATGTGTGGACACAAGGATGGGCCTGCTAGACACCTGGAGGTCTGTGTGTGGGCACCATGATCGGCCTGCTATAAGCCTGAATGTCCATGTGTTGGCACCAGGATGGGCCTGCTATAAGCCTAAAAGTCTGTTTGTGACATAAATTCATTGAAGTTTAAAGCTTCTAGCAGACCCATCGTGGTGCTCAAACACAGGACTACCTGGGAGTTCTGAGACCTCTAAGCTTGGCTCAGTTGCCCCAATATAAATGGTTGGTAGGGAGAATATAACACAGTGCAGAGAGTGTAGGGAACAATTCTGGCACCATGGGCTGAGAAAGAGCAGCATGCCTCAAAAGAGTCACCTTGGGGCAGCCCACATCTTTGTGTAGCTCATGAGCTGACATAGGGTGAGGAGCTCCAACTCCAACTAACGTTTGCTTTTCAGCACAGAAATCCAATGTGTTGAACTGTTGTTCATCTGCATGCCATGAACTATACACTATATGGCCTAGAAAGTGTGACCCCCCCTGAAAGATGAAGTTCAGGTGTATCCAGTGAAGAGTACTGGAAATGCTACAGCATACAAAGACATTGCAGACAATGGTTTGACCAATTTGCTGTGGAGGAACTTCAATGGCCTGCACAGCACCATGACCTCAACCCTACTGAACACCATTGGGAATTGGAAGGCCATATGAGCCAGGTCTTCTCCTACAACATCAGTGCCTGACCTCACAAATGGGAAGCCTCCCAGGTGAGTAGAGTTGGGTATTACAACAAAAGGGATTTGAAGGTGGCCAAGGTTTTGGATAGGGATGTCCAACAAGCTCATAGAGGTGTGATGGTTGGATGTGCACAAACTGTTGGCCATATAGTGTATATTCTTATACTTTCCTGGGCCTTGCAGAACCTAATGCCTCCCAACCCAACATATGGAAGCACAAAGGTTACCTTGTCTCACACACGAACACCATAAAACGCCATTACACAGGTAGCCAACATAGACACGGGTGACTGGTCAGTTTTCCTCCATCTCCAATGGGACTGATGACAGAGGTCAAACTACACGGACAGACAGTGGTCATTCTGCTAACAGTGCAACTCCTACTAAGTCCAAAAAAAAAAATTCACTAGTGAACATCGGACATTGTATTGATATTACAGCTATACAACGAAGGATTCAAGCCTCCTGTAGTGATATTTATTTCATATTGTAGGTCACATGGGGATATTGGCTAATTGCCTTGCAAACTTCCTTTGCTGGTGTGTACCCGAAGTTGCCTACTCCCAAATAACTCCCATCTTCTTAAAATAGGAGCATAACTAAGAATGCTGAGCAATTGCCTCCCCTTATTGCTATACTGTAAAGGACCCTAGGATAGGTTAGGGTAGTTCATTATTCTCTATCACAAGCGTCCCATCTTTGGTGGGAAGGCTGAGAGGTTGCAAGGGTCAACTATGATAAGGATACCCCCTGGCACAACTCCAGGGCATAACCCATTCTGCCTCTGAGCCAAATTTCATAATAGTGAAGCACGCAGACAAAAGGGAAATTCAGTCTACATCTTCCACCATCCCAACAGCAACTAAACCTTAGAAGGTCCCCTGAATCACGACAGACGTAATCAAGGGGACATCACATGTTTATCTTGGATTGTTTCACCCAGATGGTTCCCATAGCCAATTAAACCCTTAAAACTAGGTGCTACCTAAACCTCAGACTCTGGAAACCATTATCTGTTTGATTGTGTAAGAGTAGTAGCTGCTCATTAGTTATTGCAAAGGCCGGAGAGCAGAAGCCCTCTTTCGTTATCTTTTGGAGTCCCATGTCCTTATTTTTTAGTTTTCCATAGTACTCTGTGCAGAGCATTAAGGAAAAAGAACCAACAGGGCGTGTGGAGCCATAACAGTCCATTGTGAGTCGTTTTCCTGGAGAAATCCTCATACTGACCTGAGATAATCCAAAACACTAGGCCATTGTTCCCAGCCACTAAAAGGAAGACATAAACGAGATATAACAGCAAACATATTGAGTTCTCTCTACAAACTATCACATTTACAGGTTTTTCTTTTTGGCTCCAGGGTTTTTCATAACACTTGTGCTCTTAGGCTATCATTGATGAAGAAGATCTGCTGTTATCATCTAGACCCCTGTAGGCATAGAGAAGTTATAAAAAGGAAGAGGTGCAGTGAAAGGTGCAATATTACCATGCGGAAGTCACGTGCAGACTGTGCAGTGGACGTGATTACATATTAGTGGCGGCCGAAAAGCGGCGGAATATTATTGGGATTAGTGCAATGTGAATGCCATACTTTACAGCAGAGGATTGATGGCTCACGGTTGTAGGAGATACTTCTCCTCGTTTCTATTTTCTGACTCTGATGAAGGGGTGGAACTGGGGCAAGAGGGGGTCTGGCAAGCTTTACATAAAATGAGAAATAAGATTACAATAAGCAAGGCGATCACACAGTTAAAAGAAATGGCCACTACCGCACCGATTGACAGTCTAGAACCCATTGCAGGCAGTATGTAGCTCTGTAATAGAGAGGCCCAGTGCTCAATGTGTGAGATTCAGATAAACCGGTGTATAGGTATCAAAAGAAGTTGTCTAAGGCTTAATAACCTTTTTGGCCGTAGCTTTTAAATCCTCATGGAAGGAGCTCTATAATCCTGGAGGGCAGAGCTCAAAAATGTTTCTGTGTGGAGCTATATAATCCTCTTGGGTGGAGCTATATAATCCTCTTGGGTGGAGCTATATAATCCTCTTGGGTGGAGCTTTATAATATTTTGGGGCAAAGAAGCTTTATAATTCTCACAAGAGGAGCTTTTTAATCTTCCTGAGTGGGTTCTTTAATCCTTTTTGAAGAAGCTTTGTGCAATCCTCCTGGGTAGAGCTCAATGATCCTCCTTGGTTAGGTGTAATAATCCTCATGGGAGGAGCCCAACATTCCTCTATATTCTTTCTAAGACAAGCACTCTAAAACTCTTGGCAGCAGCTCCTGGGTTGAGCTTTACAAGTCTCTTGAAATTGGATCTTTAACCCACAGAGAAACTTCTTGCCAATATTGCCAATGTTTACTGCAATTCTACCAACATCCAGGATCCAATAGGGTTTCTCTTAAATGTTCCACCTTTAGTAAAATAAATAATCCTGGTAAATAATTCCAAACTAGTGAAACCTTCTTATATCCAGAAATCACAGTGTAGACTGGCCTTCAGTGTAGCAGACAATGGTTACCATCCAAATGGACGCACACCAGTGCAAAAATGTGAAGCTTACTGATGTTTTTTTCTCAGGGCCACTCAAGAGCCCAAAGAGCCATGTTCAGGACCAACTGATAGACGCAATCTGTGAAGAAAAAAAAAAGGTCTCATTATATATTATTAACTTGAATGTTCCAGATCCATTGCAGTACCATTATTCAGGGATATACGATGATCAGCCATAACTAATGTATGTGAACTCACTGCAAAGTATATTCCCATGGGCAATACGTTTAAAACGCTAAAAATTAAAACCTATGTGGCTCACGGCCAAAGTTAAAAAAATAGCTATAAATAATAAAGAAAGAGCTTTTTAAAAACTATAAAAATGAAGGAACATCGTCTAAATGTTAGAAAGATTAAAACGGAATATGTAAAAAGAAAATCAAGGATGCAAAAATTCAAAACGAACAACAGATTGCAAAAGATAGTAGCAAAAGCCCCAAAAAATGTATTTAAATATATTAATAGTAAAAAGGTCAGGTCTGGGCATGTAGGCCCTTTACAAAATAACTTAGAGTGGGTGACTGGGGACAAAGAGAAGGCTAATTTATTAAATACTTTCTTCAGCTCTGTGTATACAATGGAGAATGGGGGAGCTCATGTCCATATTGGGGTGGGAGTGACACAGCCCCAAATGATTCACAATGGCTCAAAAGTGATATGGTCCAGAAATATTTAGACACTCAGAATAAAGGTGGATAAAGCACCTGGACCAGATGGCATCCACCCACGGATCCTAAAAGAATTGAGCTCTGCTACAAAGCCATCGTATCTAAGTTTTAGGGACTCATTAATGACAGGAATAGTACCACTGGATTGGCGCAGGGCCAATGTGGTGGCCATATTTAAAAAGTGATCAAAGTCTTTACCAAGTAACTATAGACCTGTTAGTTTAACTTCTATAGTTGGGAAGATACTGGAGAGTTTAACCACTTAGGACCCGGACCTTTAGGCAGCTAAATGACCCGGCCAGGTTTTGCGATACGGCAATGCGTCACTTTAACCTCCCTGGCGGTATGATTCTGTCTGGAATTACGTACCAAAAGCGGTACAATTATTTTGCATGGAAATTCTGCGTTTTATACTGTAGGCCTGCAATTTTTAGGAATAACTCACTTAAATTTGTCCAAACCAGAGTCTAGTAGACATCCTGGGTATGATAAAGTTTGAAACACAAAATCATAAAATTATAATATAATAAATAACTATAAATAATTATAACAAATAATAATGTAATTATAATAAAAATTATTCACTAATGTAATCAAATCAAAATCACTGAAATTTGCTCAGTTGCAGAATTGTCGCTGTCATTACTTTTATTTTTTTATGACGAATTTCCCCACAAATCGCTATCGCTCAATTCTGCAAGTGATTATCATTTATTATCGCTGTTTTCTAGCTTCTCTAAAATCACTTTTGACATAAAGGGACACTTTTGGTTGCTATGGACAATCTACAGTTTGCAGGCACAAAAAAAATGTTTTTATTATGTAAAAGAACATGCAGGGCACTGGGCAGACCACTAGGGACAAGGGGGTGTGTACTTTTTACATACAGTACTGTAATCTATAAGATTACAGTATTCTGTATGTAATGTGTTTGTTTACTTTTTTGAATTTGCCGCTGGTCTCCGCCCCCGTGCGCCGTTACGTCGCAGGGAACGGAGATCGGCGGCGCGCGGGCACTGTGTGAGTCGAATGGAGGACGCCACTCGCTCACACAGCGGGGATGCATCGCTGGATCCAGGGACAAGGTAAGTACAGTAATACCCAGCCTGGATACAAGGTAAGCCAGCGCGCTGCAGGCTCTGCATATTCACCCCGAGCGCGACTCGGGGATATCGATTTTTACATAAAAAATCCACCCCGAGTCACGCTCGGGGATACCGGCAGGGGGGTTAACAGACAATTGCGCGGTCGTGCGACGTGGCTCCCAAACAAAATTGCCGTCCTTTTTTCCCCACAAATAGAGCTTTTTTTTGGTGGTATTTGATCACCTCTGCGTTTTTTTTATTTTTTGCGCTATAATCAAAAATAGAGCGACAATTTTGAAGAAAAATGCAATATTTTTTACTTTTTGCTATGATAAATATCCCCCAAAAATATCTAAAAAAAAAATTTTTTCCTCAGTTTAGGCCGATACGTATTCTTCTACCTATTTTTGGTAAAAAAAAATCGCAGTAAGTGTTTATCGATTGGTTTGCGCAGAATTTATAGCGTTTACAAAATAGGGGATAGTTTATTTAGTTTTTTTTTTTTACTACTAATGGCGGCGATCAGCAATTTTTTTCGTGACTGCGACATTATGGCTGACACTTCGGACAATTTTGACACATTTTTGGGACCATTGTCATTTTCACAGCAAAAAATGCATTTAAAATGCATTGTTTATTGTGAAAATGACAATTGCAGTTTGGGAGTTAACCACAAGGGAGCGCTGAAGGGGTTATGTGTTCCCTAATGTGTGTTTACAACTGTAGGGGGTGTGGCTGTAGGTGTGACGTCATCGATTGTGTATCCCTATAAAAGGGATGACGCGATCGATGCAGCCACCACAGTGAAGAACGGGAAAGCCGTGTTTACACACGGCTCTCCCCGTTCTTCAGCTCCGGAGACCAATCGCGGGACTCCAGCGGCGATCGGGTCCGCGAGTCCCGCGGTCCCAGAGCTTCGGACCGAGTCACGGGAGCGTGCCGCGGGTGCGTGCCAGCGACCCACGACTGGGTACTAGCACAGCACATACCTGTACGTGCATGTGCCCAGCCGTGCCATCCTGCCAACGTAAAAGGAGGCAGTCCTTAAGTGGTTAATAAAAGACCACATGGATGAGTTATTGCTGGAAAAATATATTTTAAGCAACAGACCACATGGATTCATGAAACACAGAAGTTGTCAGACAAACCTGATTTATTTTTATGAAGAGGTAAGTAAAACCCTGGACAGAGGGGTGGCTGAGGACGTGGTATACTTGGACAGAGGGGTGGCGGTGGACATGGTATACTTGGACAGGGGGGTGGCGGTGGACGTGGTATACTTGGACAGGGGGGTGGACATGGTATACTTGGACAGAGGGGTGGCTGTGGACGTGGTATACTTGGACAGAGGGGTGGCGGTGGACGTGGTATACTTGGACAGAGGGGTGGCATGGGACGTGGTATACTTGGACAGAGGGGTGGCTGTGGACGTGGTATACTTGGACAGAGGGGTGGCGGTGGACGTGGTATACTTGGACAGAGGGGTGGCTGAGGACGTGGTATACTTGGACAGAAGGGTGGCTGTGGACGTGGTATACTTGGACAGAGGGGTGGCATGGGACGTGGTATACTTGGACAGAGGGGTGGCGGTGGACGTGGTATACTTGGACAGAGGGGTGGCAGTGGACGTGGTATACTTGGACAGAGGGGTGGCGGTGGACATGGTATACTTGGACAGGGGGGTGGCGGTGGACGTGGTATACTTGGACAGGGGGGTGGACATGGTATACTTGGACAGAGGGGTGGCTGTGGACGTGGTATACTTGGACAGAGGGGTGGCTGTGGACGTGGTATACTTGGACAGAGGGGTGGCTGTGGACGTGGTATACTTGGACAGAGGGGTGGCTGTGGACGTGGTATACTTGGACAGAGGGGTGGCAGTGGACGTGGTATACTTGGACAGAGGGGTGGCTGTGGACGTGGTATACTTGGACAGAGGGGTGGCTGTGGACGTGGTATACTTGGACAGAGGGGTGGCATGGGACGTGGTATACTTGGACAGAGGGGTGGCGGTGGACGTGGTATACTTGGACAGAGGGGTGGCATGGGACGTGGTATACTTGGACAGAGGGGTGGCGGTGGACGTGGTATACTTGGACAGAGGGGTGGCAGTGGACGTGGTATACTTGGACAGAGGGGTGGCGGTGGACGTGGTATACTTGGACAGAGGGGTGGTGGTGGATGTGGTATACTTGGATTTTGCAAAAGCATTCGATACAGTTCCCCACACACGGCTCATGTGTAAGGTACTGTATTAGGGATGGAAGCGCAGACATGTGCTTCATTTAAAGTCCCACCTATGCAATTGCATAGTCCCCCCCCCCCCCCACTTTGTTGAACTCAAATAGGGATGGAGGGTCCTGACTGAGGTGGCAGTGTTCCCCTGCCATCTATGTGGGTATTTCAGTTCCCCCTCTGTGGCCATGTACCACTATGGGGGACCTGTTCTCAATTGAGACTTGGTTTTCTTGTCCTTGAGATAATGGCACTGATGCGTTTTTCTCATTCCAATGGGGTCTGTTTGCTGTGTTGATTCACTTACTGCCTCTTTTTTGTTGTCACTTACCCGGTAGCTGTGATGTGCTCTGCACGTCCTCCCTTTGCCCCTCCCCCCGCTCTCCAGGCGGGGTGGATCCATGGTGCATCGGGCGGTGCTCACAGTGCATCGACGCCACGCCCACGGGACCCGCGCCGGACGCCACTTGTAATTCCTCCCCGCCTGCGTGGCGTTGGTGTGCGCCATTACACAGCTGTGCACAGGGAGATAGGGATGTATATAAAAGGCTGTCTACACACAGTCCTTTCCAGTTCGACGGGATCATGCCATACTATTGATGGACCCCTGTCCTTGGTCACTTAATACCCAGGTATATATTACGTATTTTTTGCCACTTTTTGCCATTAGACTTTAATCTAGCTTGTGCATTTTGCTCAGATTTTATTTATATTTACTATTATCTTCTAGGCAGCATCCTGGGCATTCCTCCCAAGTGACCACCAATCTGGCTTAATTTACCTCCTGCTCTGGCCACCTCCCCTTACAAGATATCTTAACCCTGTGCTCTCAGCTGCCTTTGGCATACTTACCTCAGCTCCCGGGACTGACACCCTTAGTTGGCGGTGGTTCAGCACTCACTCACTCCCACTACACATAACATATATTTCGTATGTAAGTCTAGGACTGGTATGTATGTTTTTTCACCTCATGTTTAGTGTCATTGTAGACTAATATATAATCTCATCCTCCAGATTTGGAAGCATCAGCCCCTGATGAGTGCTACCAGCACGAAACGCGTCGGGAAATTCATAGATGCAAACCCATTCCATATCTGACCCACTAGCAATAATGATCTACAATTGTCTACCTCATGTTACTTTTAACTGCACGGTGCCACTTTAACCACTTAATACCCGCCCACCGTGAAATGACGGCGGGCGGGATACTCAATTATCCTGACATGACGTCATATGACGTGATGTCAATTCAGGCCGCTAGGTGGCGCGTGCGCGCCGCCGGCGCCGCGCGCGCACCCGGCGCCGCACGCGCACCCGTCGGGTTACTAACAACACCGTGCGCGTGCCCGGCGGCCACGATGGCCGCCGGGCACCCGCGATTTCTGTGTAACTGAGCTGGGACGTGCAGCTCTGTGTGTAAACACAGAGCTGCACGTCCCTGTCAGGGAGAGAGGAGATCGATTGTGTCCCTTGTACATAGGGACACAATCGGTCACCTCCCCCAGTCACCCCCCTCCCCTACAGTAAGAACACACCTAGGATACACATTTAACCCCTTCCCCGCCCCCTAGTGGTTGACCCCTTCCCTGCCAGTTACATTTATACAGTTATCAATGCATATTTATAGCATTGTTCACTGTATAAATGTGAATGGTCCCAAAAATGTGTCAAAAGTGTCCGATGTGTCGGCTATAATGTCGCAATCCCGAAAAAAAAAATGCAGATCGTCGCCATTCCTAGTAAAAAAAAAAAAAAAATCATAATTATGTCCCCTATTTTGTAGGCAATATAACTTTTGCGCAAACCAGTCACTATACGGTTATTGCGATTTTATTTTTAATATTATTTTACCAAAAATATGTAGAAGAATACGTATCGGCCTAAACTGAGATCAATTTTTTTTTTAATGGGATATTTATTATAGCAAAAAGCAAAAAATGTTGTGTCTTTTTTCAAAATTGTCGCTCTTTTTTTGTTTATAGCGCAAAAAATAAAAACCGCACGGGCGATCAAATAGCACCAATAGAAAGCTCTATTTGTGGGAAAAAAAGGACGCCAATTTTGTTTGGGAACCACATCGCATGACCACGCAATTGTCAGTTTAAGCGACGCAGTGCCGGAAGCTAAAATTTGGTCTGGGCAGGAAGGGGGTGTAGGTGCACAGTAGGCAAGTGGTTAAGGAAATGTGTGTGCTCATATCCTGTACTCATGGGAAGCTGTCCACTGTTCTTCACACTGTGTTGTATCATTTATTGTTGGTATTGTATGCCCTTGATGTCCATGTTTCATATGTAAAGCCATATGTCATGCGTTTTCCAAGTTGACATTAATATGTACCCTTAAATATTCATCTTAGTTATGTTGGTCTATGTACAGCTCCAGGGTTCCAGAGAGCCACCACATATTGTTTCATGCCAATAAACATGTTTTCCTTTTATATAATCCCACCCTGTCCGAATCCTCATTTAAAGTCCCAAACTTCCTTGCTTTTTCTTCATGTGTAAGGTAAGGTCTACAGGATTGGATATATCGGTTTGTAAATGGGTAGAAAACTGTCTAAAAGACAGAATTCAGAGAGTCGTGTCTAATGATTCTTACTCTGAATGGTCTAAGGCAGTGTTTCTCAACTCCAGTTCTCAGGGCACCCCAACAGGTCATGTTTTCAGGAGTTCCCTCGGATGAAATGACTGTGGTAATTTCTAAGGCAGTGAAACTGATCAAATCACCTGTGCAAAGTTATGGAGAGCCTGAAAACATGACCTGTTGGAGCGCCTTGAGGACTGGAGTTGGGAAACACTGGTCGCAGGTTATCAGTGGTGTACCCCAAGGTTCGGTGTTGGGTCCCTTACTTTTTAATATCTTTATAAATGATATTGGGTCTGAGATCATAAGTAACATTTCTGTTTTTGCAGATGACACCAAGCTATGCAGTGGAATAATGTCCTTACAGGACGTCTCCAATTTACAAGCCGACCTCAATGCTCTGACTAATTGGGCGACTAAGTGGCAGATGAGGTTTAATATTGATAAATGTAAAGTTATGCACTAAGAATATGGCTAAGAATATGCATGCATCATACATGCTAGGGGGAGTACAACTGGGGGCATCTGTAGTGGAGAAGGATCTGGGGTGGGATCTGTAGTGGAGAAGGATCTGGGGGTTTTAGCTGATCATAAGCTCAATAATAACATGCAATGCCAAGCTGCGGTTTCCAAAGGGAGCAAAGTCCTTTCTTGTATAAGAGAGATATGGACTCCAGAGAGACATCTGTACAAATCATTAGTAAGACCTCATCTGGAATATGCAGTTCAGTTTTGTGCCCCAGTTCTCAGAAAGGATATTGGAGAACTGGAGAAAGTGCAGAGAAGGGCAACAAAACTGATAAGAGGCATGGAGGAGCTCAGCTATGAGGAAAGATTAGAGAAACTGAATTTATTCTCTCCTGAGAAGAGGAGAATAAGGGGGGATATGATCAACATGTACAAATATATAAGAGGTCCATATAGTGAACTTGGTGTTGAGTTATTCACTTTAAGGTCAACACTGAGGACAAGGGGGCACACTTTACGTCTGGAGGAAAAGAGATTTCACCTCCAAATACAGAAAGGTTTCTTCGCAGTAAGAGCTGTAAAAACGTGGAATAGACTCCCTCCATAGGTGGTTCTGGCCAGATCAGTAGATTGCTTTAAGAAAGGCCTCAGTTTGGACCAATGAAACTGGACTTAAGTCCATTCTCATCGGTTTGAACCGATCGCGTGTACGCGGCCCAACAGTTATTCTGATATAGGGGGACTCTGATGGAGACCCTGATGTGGACTCCAATTGAGATGAGATGTATCAAACAGATACAGTGGAACCTCAGATTACAAGTATAATCCGTTCCAGGAGAATGCTTGTAATCCGAAGCACTCGCATATCAAAAAGAGTTTCCCCATAGAAGTCAATGGAACCAAAGATAATTTGTTCCGTATTGACTTCTATGGCATGCAATACCGTATGTGGCCAGAGGTGGGGGGGGCACCGGAGAGCCTTGGAGACAGCTCGGCTGAACTCGGAAAACCTCAGACAGACAGAGTTTTTCCGAACAGCTCCACTCAGCTCTTCTCTAACGCCCCCCACCTCAGGCCAATTGTGGTACTGCACGCCCCATTAGCTTGAGCTCTGCTCGTTTTGCGAGAAGACACTCGCAAACCGAGTCAGAATTTTTTTTTATAAAGTTGCTCGTTATTTAAAATGCGCGTTAACCGCGTCACTCGGAAACCGAGGTTCCACTGTATAACAAACATTTCCAATGGTAAATGTAACAGAGCAAAAAAGAGCAAAGCAGAGAAGTTCATTATTAGGATTCCCATCCCCCGGTGGATGTGAAGTCAATTTCCTATTAGTCTTGGGTAGACTGGGGAAAGGTTGTTTTACATAATACGTTTTTATTCGGCGCGGAGAAGAAGAAAGTAATGAGTTATACAGAGAAGCCTCGCGGAACATCACAAGGAAGCTCACACAGATGGAGTCAAATTTCCGGATATAGCGAATGCCCGGGGTTCATACAGCCCCAGCACAAATCACGGAGAACGTCTTATCTCAGACCATCCACAGAGGGATAGAGAAAATTACATGGAGAAGGAGAGTCCTGGCAGTAAATCCAATTACATATATTAAATGATATATGTTACTCCAAGTATGGGGCCACCAGGGATGCCCGAGGAAGGAGAGAAGAAACAGAATGACAGATAGAGGGGAGAGGCAAGGAGGGGTAGAGGAAGGTACATGGGGGAAGGGATGTGTGCAGTGCAGGGGTCCTCGGGGGGGTATAAATAGGTGATGGATTGTAAAGGACCCCAGGAGGGATGAAGGACATCAAGGGGAGGATGAATTTTTGTGGACACTTCACTCTTAAGAAGGTCTGGAGCTCATATAAATAACCCACGGGCTGTCTGTGAAGGTTCTCCAAAGACTAGGTCATGGTATATCTAGTAGAGGTTAGTTAAGTATAGTTAACTAGACTTCTTCTGTAATGTTGAGGATGTTTCATAGCTTACCAAACCAGTTCTTCAATTCTAATCAATGTCAGGAACATTCCTGTAACGGAAACCCCAAATGGGACAGGGGTTAACGCCGTTTAAGATATTCCATTCCCGAACCCAAGACAGCTACCGACACTCCACAGTCAGGCAAACGAACCCCAATAACGAGACACACAGCTCCGTTTGAGGTTCCACACGAATAGACCCTTTAATGAGAAAATCAGGCTCTTATATAAAGTTAGGATCCTGCAGTAACCAAAATGAACAATGGCTCAACTCAACGCACAACATCACACAATGAGCTCTGTAACGGTTAGGGGTTAACACCGTTTACGATCTTCCATGCCACCAACCCACAACAACTTATCCGACACTCCAACAATCCAGCAGACACGATCCATATCAATTCCCCAGAAAACGAGACACACAGCTCTGTTCTGTGGTTCTAAACTAATGAAAACTTTAATGGTAACGCAGCTTGTTATATACAGTTGGAAACCAAGAGTGAACAATAAATCAACTCCACCCACAACATGACACAAGGAGCTTCATTAAAACATACTTTTAGATAATGACATTCCACATCTTTAATCAATAGAATTCACAAAAAACAGTATTAGCATCACACAATAAGTTCATAACGCGTCCCCCTCAATCCACATCTTAGACAGACGTTCTGACTCGGCGATAAGCTATTCCTCTGCTACATAATACACATTTCTTTGTAGATTTAATTGACGTGCTAATCCACTACACCTGAGAAGTCAGACATCTGACCTTTCAGACTGCACATATCTATCATCAATAGAACTTCCACACAATACAGTGTAATCAGCATCACACAATAGACAATGAAATGTCTTAGGAGCCCGACTCAATTAACACCTCAAAAGTATGTGTCCCCACATTAATGAATACTGTCCTATTGACCTGTTGGGGTCAGAATAAACAACTTTATATTTCAAGATATCCTGCAATACATGAATTATCATTAATGTCCCATCTCATGTAATTCATGATATCATTTGTCAGTCATTCTATGCCCCTAAGGGACATAGGATGACCCTAGACATAAGAGTCATTGGTGAAGCTGGAACAGGAGTACCCCGCATCCTTAAAATGTCTCTGGGTCCCATGGGCCATACCGTTACAAGCTCCTATACACATCTTTTTGGTAGACATCATGACTCCGGCTCTGACCTAATTTACATGAGCTAATTAACTACAGCTGATGTCTCACATGACCTTTAGACTGTCTGTTAACTTGCAATACACAATTATCATCAATAGACCTTTACACAATACAGGGTCAATTAGCACAACACAATGAAAGGTCCTTAGACCATCCTAGATTCATTTACATCACAGTAGCAGACTTAATTACCACAGCAAGCTTTATAGTACACTACAGCCAACACACAATATATATACAATATATACAATTAAATCTGACTAGCCCAGACCATAGTGGGGTTCTCATTCACCTTGTGCCCCTATTAGAGACAAAGGGTGATCGACACATAAGAGGCATCGGGGAGCTTCTGGGTCCCACGGGCCCTTCCGTTACAATTCCCCATAGCAATTATATTCATTGCCTAATCCAAGCACTATGGAATGTCGAAGATCAGGATCGGAGGTGGGCAAGTTTAGGAACCTCCATGTTCTAGTTTTATAATCTCATTGTTGGTGGTTGACAATCAAATGTTATTTTATTAACTGAACTGCAACTTAGTTTTTTAACATTTGATTGTCCATCACCAACAATATGATTATAAAACTAGAACATGGAGGTTCCTAAACTTGTCCACCTCCGATCCTGTTCTTCGACATTCCATGGTGGTTGGATTAGGCAAGGAATAGAATTGCTATGGGGAATGTTCCTGACATTCATTAGAGTTGAAGAACTGGTTTGGTAAGCTATGAAACATCTTCAACATTACAGAACAAGTCTAGTTAAATATACGTAACTAACCTCTACTAGATATACCGTGACCTAGTCTAAGGAGAACCTTCACAGACAGCCCATGGGTTATTCATATGAGCTCCTCTATGTTCCATACCTTCTTAAAAGTGAAATGTCCACAGTAATTCATCTTCCCCTTGATGTCCTTCATTACTTCTGGGTCCTTTATGATCCATCAGCTCCATAAACCACTACATATACTGTAGCCAGTCTGTGGGGGGCAGAATTATTGTTGGTTGGTCGGGGATCAAATACTTATAGTACTCACTGAACTGCAACTCAGTTTATAACATTTGATAGTCCATCACCAACAATGTGATTATAAAACTAGAACATGGAGGTTCCTAAACTTGCCCACCTCCGATCCTGATCTTCGACATTCCATGGTGCTTGGATTAGGCTATGAATATAATTGCTAAGGGGAATGTTCCTGACATTCAATAGAGTTGAAGAACTGGTTTGGTAAGCTATGAAACATCTTCAACATTACAGAACAAGTCTAGTTAAATATACGTAACTAACCTCTACTAGATATACGGTGACCTAGTCTAAGGAGAACCTTCACAGACAGCCCATGGGTTATTCATATGAGCTCCTCTATGTTCCATACCTTCTTAAGAGTGAAGTGTCCACAGTAATTCATCTTCCCCTTGATGTTCTTCATCCCTTCTGCGGTCCTTTACAATTTATCACCTCCATATATTACTACATATACAGTATATGACTATTGTTGGTTGGTGGGGGATCAAATACTTATTTTAATCACTGAACTGCAACTCAGTTTATAAGTATTTGATCTCCGACCAACCAACAATAATTCCGGCTCCCAGAGACTGGCTACAGTGATGGGTCGTAAAGGACCCCAGGAGGGATGAAGGACATCAAGGGGAGGATGAATTACTGTGGAAACTTCACTCTTAAGAAGGTCTGGAACTTAGAGAAGCTCATATGAATAACCCATGGGCTGTCTGTGAAGGTTCTCCTTAGACTAGGTCACGGTATATCTAGTAGAGGTTAGTTACGTATAGTTAACTAGACTTGTTCTGAAACGTTGAGGATGTTTCATAGCTTACCAAACCAGTTCTTCAATTCTAATGAATGTCAGGAACATTCCACATAGCAATTATTCTCATAGGGCCAGATTCAGGTAGATGGGCGCTTCTTTACTTTGGAGTAACGTTTCTCGTTTACGTTACTCCGCCGTAACTTTAGGAGCAAGTACTGTTATTCACATAGCACTTGCTCCTAAAGTTGCGGCGGCGTAGCGAAAATGAGCCGGCGGAATTCAAATTGGGCGGGTAGGGGGCGTGTATTATGTTAACTATGCGCGATCCTGCGGTGAACGTACTGCGCATGCGTCGACTGTCAGTGCGCATGCTCCAAATTCTTTCAGGGAACGTCAATGACGTCAATCCCCATTCACGGACGTTTTACGCAAACGACTCGAATTTTTTTTTTTTGGCGACGCGATGAAGACGGCCATACTTAACATAGGATACTCCACTAGGGGGCTGCTTTATCTTTGCGCCGCGTATCTCTTACGGAAACGTCGGAAAGTCACTGCGTCGCGCCCGAATACGATCGTGAATTTCCGATTCCCGCTGATTAACATATTCTCGGCGTTAATCAGCGGGAACGCCCCGCGCGCCATTTTTAAAATTGAAGTTACGATACGACGGCGAAATACAATTACGCCGCTCGTATAGTAACTCCAACCCGGCATTTCTTGTTTTCTGCTTACTGAAAACAAAAACGCCGGTTCAAAGTGAGAGTTATGCTGGAGTATCACTGATACTCCATAGTAACTCTACCTGAATCTGGCCCATAGCCTAATCTAAGCACCATGGAATGTCGAAGAACAGGATCGGAGGTGGGCAAGTTTAGGAACCTCCATGTTCTAGTTTTATAATCATATTATTGGTGGTGGATAATCAAATGTTAACTCAACTGAATTGCAGTTCAAAGTACAAAAAAAAACATGTAAGAAGGTGCTCCTAACAACTACACGTTATGGGCCAGATTTAGATACAAAAATGTATCTTTCCGGCGGCGTAGCGTTTCCTCTTTACACTACGCCGCCGCAAATATTATGGGCAAGTGCCTTATTCAGAAAGCACTTGCTCCATAATATGCGGCGGCGTAGCGTAAAGTGCACGGCGTAAGGCGGCGCAATTCAGATTGCTGAAGTGGGGGCGTGATTCATGTAAATGAATCATGACCCCACGTAATTGACGTTTTTTTGGGACGGCGCATGCGCCGTCCGTGGACGTTCCCAGTGTGCATGCGCAAGATCACGTCGCTTTTTCTCAATGTAAACTACGTGAGCGGAACTAACGTCGAGCCCCATTCCCGAACGATTTACACAAACGTCGTAACCGACGTACAATTCAACGCGGTCCCGACGTCCATACTTAACATTGGCTGCGCCTGCTATAGCAGGGGTAACCTTACGCCGGTCTCACACTTACGCAAACAACGTAAAATACGACGCGCCGTCGCAAGTATGCTTGTAAATCTGCGTAAATAGCTCATTTGCATAATTTACGTGAAAAACGACGGAAGCGCCACCTAGTGGCCAGCGTAAATATGCAACTTAAGATACGACGGTGTAAGCGAATTACGCCGCTCGTATCTTAGAAGAAAGCCGACGTATCTTCTTTTCTGAATAGCAAAAAAAGATACGCCGGCTATTCTTAGTATTTACGCAGCGTATCTATAGATATGCTGACGTAAATGCTTTCTGAATCTGGCCCCATGTGTATAAAAGACACCTGTCCACAGAATCTCTTTCCTCCAATCACACCTCATCATCATGGGGAAGACTAAAGATCTGTCAGAGGACATCGGGGACAAGATTGTAGACCTGCACAAGGCTGGAATGGGCTACAAGACCATCAGCAAGACTCTTGGTGAGAAGGAGACAACTGTTTCAGCGATTATTCACAAATGGAAGAAATACAAAATAACCATCAGTCTGCCTCGGTCTGGAGCTCCATGCAGGATTTTGCCTCATGGGGTGAGGATGGTCATGAGAAAAGTGAGGGATCCGCCCAGAACTACACAGGAGGAGCTTGTAAATGATTTCAAGACAGTTGTGACCACAGTCACCAAACAAACCATTGGTACCACAATACACCACAATGAATGGAAATCCTGCAGCGCCCGCAAGGTCCCCTCCTCAAGAAGACACATGTACAGCCCGTCTAAAGTTGGATAAATGAGTTCCTTCACCGACAAGATGTTTTGAAGCTTATCCCAGCCATGTATTCAGCTCTATTCAGTGTCAGGAACATACCCTAGGTTTTATAGTACCCTATAATCCAACCACAGAGGGCCAGATTCTCAGAGGCGCTACGACGGGGTATCTCAGATACCCCGTCGTATCGCCGTTTTTTTCCCCGGGTATCTATGCGAGTGATTCCTAGAAGGAATAGATACAGGTGAAGATCCGACAAGTGTAATACAATTACACTTACGGATCGTAGATGTAATGACAACTTCGGCCACTAGGTGGCCTTTACTTTGTTTTCTCATTTGCCTATGCAAATGAGGCTACTACTCTGATTCCCGAACGCTTTTACGCCGCCCCGTCGTCGGGTGCCATGTTAAGTATGGCGTCGGGTCAGCGTCGGCTTTTTCCGTCGGTTACGTCGTTTTACTAACTCGTTCGCGAATACGGCATTGCGTAGTGACGATCACGTCGTTTTGACGTCGATTTCAACAACACTTTCCGACGTGAGCTGGAGCATGCGCACTGGGCTTTTTTCCCGGCCGGCGCATGCGCAGTTCGATCGACGCGGGGGCGCGCTTAATTTAAATACAAGCCGCCCCCTTTGAATTACGCGGCCTTACGCTGGGCCATTTACACTACGCCTCCGCAAACTACAGAGCAAGTGCATGGAGAATACGGCACTTGCTCTGTTAAGTTGCGGCGGCCAGGGGCGGACTGACAACTCATGGGGCCCCCGGGCAATAGAAGATTATGGGGCCCCCGGGCAATAGAAGATTATGGGGCCCCCGGGCTTACAGATGGCCACCAAGCCAGGTGGCAGTACAGAGGTGGGGAAGCTAAAATCTCGGGATTTTCACATCAAAACCATGAAGGTTTTGGACATATCAGGGACAGATGTAAAAAAAAAACACAGATTTGTACATACTGTCCCTGGTTTTAATAAGCCTGGCAACCCTGATGGGGCCCCCTAGTGGCATAGGGCCCTCGGGCAGTGCCCGAGTTCCTCAATGGTCAGTCCGCCCCTGGCGGCGGCGTAGTGTAAATGGCCCAGAATATGTAGATGTCATTGTCCAAGAGCAGGATGGGAGTTGGGAAAGTTGAGGAACCTCCATGTTCTAGTTATATAATACCATTGTTGGTGTTGGACAATCAATGTCCACACATTCCATGGTGATTGGATTAAGTTGTTTTAGGGCGTGAATATACTGTAAAGGCTGGGGTATCTTCCTATCAAAAAAGAAAAAAGTTTTTGGTCCTGACAGGAACACCAAGATGAGGTGCCTATAAGGGCCAAGAGGCTATAAAGGTGGTGACGGACAATGGTTGAATATAAAGTAGGATTTATTAATAAATAGTAAAAAATGATATAATAATTAATTATATACAGTCTCTAATATGTAACACTGTTTGATACTAAGAACAAGTAAACTAATTTGCATCAGTAAATAATCGGCCACAATTGCACCAGCGAAAGGGATATTTCACTAACAGGTGCTAGCAGATAAACATACAAGACAAAGACAAGGACAAACAAAGACAAGATACAAGTAAACGTATGTCCGGACACGTATAAGGCAATCCTGCTGATGTGCCCAGGGATAAAATTGCCACAGTAAGGCAACAAGGTAAATCCCTAGGAACAACAGCTGGAGGGCCCGTGTGGGAGAGGGGGTTGGGGCTGCTGACTATGAAAATCAAGGACTATTGGTCAGTTTATTCTATAACTAGTTGGAACAGGGATGTGAAGGGTTACCCTGTCTAATCAGGACTAAATGCGAGATTATTCTAGTTCAGATGAACAAAGTCCAGGATTATGTTGGAGGTATTATTGGCCATAGGTAATCCTATGTGTGGGCCAAATCGTTGAGAAACATTTTCCACATCAGGGATGTCAGAATGAGTTCCTAGTTGAACTACTAGAATTTGCTCTGTCGCATAATTTCTTTCAATTCGCTTCATGTTTCTACCACCAAATAAAGGGCACATCAATGGGCGCTGCCTGGGCACCGGCCTATGCCTGCCTACATCTAGGATTGTGGGAAGAAGAGGACGTTTTTCAGATACCACTATACCTCAGCCATGCACATACATGGCTGAGGTATATTGATGACGTCCTCCTAATCTGGACAGGTGATTTAACTGACCTGCATGACTTCATCAATCAGTTAAATAACAATGACAAAAATATAAAATTGACTTACACATGTGATAGATCCCAAATCTCTTTTCTGGATCTGAAGATTGGGGTGAAGGATGATAAACTATTTACCAGTACCTTCCGGAAGGAAACAGCAGCGAACACATTGCTGCAAGCAGATAGCCATCACCCACAATGGCAAAAGAATGGGATTCCGGTGGGTGAATTCATAAGATTAAAAAGAAATTGCTCCGATCCAGCTACTTACCAGAAAGAAAGTACGGAACTCTATGGGAGGTTCAGAGAGAGAGAGGATATTCCCACAGTCAAATTAGAATAGCTAAAAGAAAAGCAGGTAAACGGAGCCGTGAAAGTTTACTTAAAGTAGATCCCAGAAAGAAGGAAACTCTTAAAAGCAACTCAGGCCCAGTAAGATTAATAACTACCTTTGGACCCCAGTGGAACAAAGTACGAACCACATTAGAAAATCACTGGAATATACTAACCAGTAATCGAAACCTGGCAGAAATCGTAGGAACACATCCTAAAATGACAGCCCGTAGAGCAAAAAACCTGGGGGATCTTCTGACCCAATCGGAATATGCACGCAGGGGTAACACAACATGGTTATCTGAATATCCACGCAGCCTTGGGATGTTCCCTTGCTCCAGATGCCAAATATGCCCCTTTGTTGATCGGACTAAAATCTTTTTCGATGCAAAGGGTGAAAAAGAATTTGAAATCAGGGACCTCATAAACTGTTCAACTGAACGAGTGATTTACATGCTGACATGCCCATGTCCTAAGATATACATCGGTAAAACAAAGAGACAACTCAAGACCAGAATTGGGGAACACTTGAGAGACATAAGAAGGGAAAAATTTAGGGACCCGGAAAAAGGACAGGAGAGCCCAGTTGCGAAACATTTTGCAATATACCATGGGGGTAAGACAGACGGCCTAAAAGTGAAAGGCATCTATTCTTTAAAGCTGCCCACGAGAAGGGGGGATTTTGACCGTATTCTATTACAAAAAGAAAAATGGTGGATATACACCCTAAAATCTCTTGCTCCCATTGGTATGAACACTGAGCTCAGCATGCAGCCCTTCCTAGAGTAAATCAGAGAAATTAACGTTTCCTAAAAACACATGCAATAACCATAGGGTTAATCTTCTCGGCTGTATCCGGGACTATATGGGCCCCTCTCATAAGTATGCATATATGTGTGTGTGTGGTGGGGGGGGGGGGTTTTCTGAGTACGCTATACATCAGAGGAGGAAAAAAAAACCCTATATACTTACTTAAATTACCATAATCACGTATGCAGTACTACTATCATCTTAGGGCCAGATTCAGGTAGATGGGAGTATCTTTCCTCTGGAGTAACGCTTCTCATTTACGTTACTCTGAAGACCCTTTCAGCGCAAGTCCTGTAATTCACATAGCAGTTGCGCGTAAACTTGCGCCACAGTAACGATAATGCGCTGGCGTAACCCGACGCAAGTGGAAGTGGGTGTGATCATATGTAAATGATGGGCGGAGCCCAGCGCAGAGGCTTACGTTCAGCGCATCATCCAGAGAGCATGCGCAGTGAGTGCGGCTCCACTCGCCCCCCTTGTGCGCATGCTCACAACTTCCGTCGGCACCACTTCCCGGGAAACGTCAGCGCAATGCCTTCCGTTGGGCGTTTAAATGCGCCCGTAGAAGCGCCATTCCAGCACTAAAGTATATCCTGCTCCCCCTCCCCGCAGTGATGTTACTTTTGTTCTGAGATGGCTGCTCCCGTTCCCCGCAAACACACAGGAGAAAGCTGAACTTTAATGGCCAGGAGCTGTCAGCCGTCATCTCGGCTATGGAGACCTATGATGTCTTCCTCCATGGCTGTAAAATTTGACAGACAAGCATGGACAGAGGTGTTGTCCTGCAAGTGGGGGTGCTCAGCTAGCTCTTATCGTCGGTAACGCTGCTGTAGCTGCTCTCCTGCTGACCTGTGACCGTCTGGAGTAAAGATAAAGCAGCCTTTTGTAGAAATAACTTTGCGCCGGACGGACGAGATACGCGCGGCGCATGTAGCCAGCGTATGGTGCTAATCCGTTTGTGAATTGGGAAAAATCCCTCATTTGCATATTTGCAGGGGAAATCAATAGGCGCGACTGATGCGCCCAGCGAAATTAACCGCTGACGATACTCTGGCGTCGGAACGTTCCGCCGGTCGCAAATGACCCGTTATTGGGCGCATCTAGTTTGGTGGGTACGGGCACATAGAAACGACGGCGCATCATCACAGTTACGCGGCGCATATCCAAATACTCCAGCGCAAGTGTTCCTGAATCTGGCCCTTAGACTTTTTCTGTGACATGCATTTTCATATACAAAAGCTTGGCAGACATAGTATTTCATTCTGCTACTTTCCAGCATAAACACAGAATACAGTGAATCTTTGCAGACACCATTCATAATATACCTAAAACATGTCTATTCCAACGGAGCTCTAATCAACAAATACTATCGTGGCAACCATATGACAGATTGGTGCCATAAACAATAATAATATATATTTCTCTCTTCTATCTTTCCTTACTCCTTGAACAAAAGTGTGCTTCTCTACCTGCAGTTTCCCTATCTCACAATAGGGACACCAGTCCTGTGCATCTGACTGATACATGTGGGCAGCATTTATGTTAGTTGTCGTTTCGATATGTGTTGTTTGTTATGTGTCAGATTAGATAGTGCAGCGGACTTTAGGCAGAGATATGCAACACATAGGACTATGCAAGACTGAAGCTCTGCCCCTTCCTTTGTTATTTTCTTAGTGGGGCTGACGTGCGGTCAACAAATATAAAGGAGCGCCGCACGCCAAACCCCATACGTCCAGACGAAGCTACGCAAACTCTCATTGCGAAACGCGTTGACGTCACACGTTGACGGACACAACGGCAACGGACCCTGTGTGACGGGAGGCTGATCTACATTGATCTACACTCACGGGGACTACTAGAAGGCTGCTCAGACATAGCCTGGAGGAATCTTCCCATCTCCCACAAAGAAGCGTGCACTTATTCCTAACAAGGATCGCGGCAACAAATGCCATAAACTTGGCGGGCACGAATCGCTTCCCAAATCAAGGGACTGTTCGAATTGTTAGAGAAATAGATGGGCTAGATGCCAATACAGATCGGAAAAGCTGCAGGTTCACATTACAACATATCCAGCTATAAGACAGCCAGCTACCCACATGTGAGACCCACGGCACCTTTACATCTATGACTGGGTAAGATCTTTCCATATCCCCTTGTCACTCACACATGTGCAATTACTGGGCTCACACTAATTATTGGTGCAGCTGCAATCAGTGCCTCTAGACCATGGGTGGGCAACCTCGGCCCTCCAGCTGTGATGAAACTACAAATCCCATCATGCCTCTGCTTTTAGGAGTCATGTCTGTGATTGTCAGGGTCCTGCAATGTCTCATGGGACTTGTAGTTTCACCACAGCTGGAGGGCCGAAGTTGCCCACCCCTGCTCTAGACCCACTATCTCTGTGACAACACTCCACATCCCATGATCCTTACTAGGAGTGTAATATATGAGTACCTAAGAACAACTAGCTACTCTACCTACTTTGGACACTGAACATAATTGAACTGCTGGGGAACCAGGCCACGATTTGGCCCAAACATAGGACTACCTATGACCAATAATACCTCCAACATAATCCTGGACTTTGTTCATCTGAACTAGAAGAATCTCGCATTTAGTCCTGATTAGACAGGGTAACCCTTCACATCCCTGTTCCAACTAGTTATAGAATAAACTGACCAATAGTCCTTGATTTTTATAGTCAGCAGCCCCAACCTACCCCCTCTCCCACACGGGCCCTCCAGCTGTTGTTCCTAGGGATTTACCTTGTTGCCTTACTGTGGCAATTTTATCCCTGGGCACATCAGCAGGATTGCCTTATACGTGTCCGGACATACGTTTACTTGTATCTTGTCTTTGTCTTGTATGTTTATCTGTTAGCACCTGTTAGTGAAATATCCCTTTCACTGGTGCAATAGCGGCCGATTATTTACTGATGCAAATTAGTTTACTTGTTCTTAGTACCAAACAGTGTTACATATTAGAGACTGTATATAATTAATTATTATATCATTTTTGACTATTTATTAATAAATCCTACTTTATATTCAACCATTGTCCGTCACCACCTTTATAGCCTCTTGGCCCTTATAGGCACCTCATCTTGGTGTTCCTGTCAGGACCAAAAACTTTTTTCTTTAGTGTATGCTCTAGCTATGGTGGTGTCCTCCCTATAGGAGGAGTGACTATTTTGAATTTTATTAAGTGCCTCAGAGTGGGTGTTCATCTGTGTTTCATTTATATCTTCCTATCAACCTTTTTACCCCAAAAGAACCCCTGTAATCATTTTCAGGTCTTAAGGAGCCCCTGCTAAGGTCAATCCCTTGGTGGTCATTGGAGGAATACCCCTTACATTGGTGGTGGTCAGTGATAAAGAATACGCTCCCTCAATTGGTGGTCAGAATACGTCCCCCACAGTGGTCGTCAGAATGCCACCCTTACAATTATGCCTCTGGCTATGCCAAGTGGTGCTGGACCTGGAATTATGTAAGCACCATATCATGGAAGGTCAGTTAGCCACAGCTCAAGGAACCTTTGCCAATTTTTGGAGAAACCCTAGACTTCCATGGAACCCTGGTTAAGATTGGCTGCTCTAGGTACTGAAGAAGTGGCTGGTTAAGTCCATTTGAATGTGACTAAATGAGGCTCGATATACAGTTTCATGACCTGGATAAATGAGGTCTGTAACGGAACATCCCACACTCCGCTTGAGTGCTTCCGTCATATATCGCTTCCTATCAGTCTGGATATAGATATCAGATATTCCAACTGCTCTCAACACACAACGAGACGAGACTTGTTTGTCTGCTGAACATGAAGGGCCAGATTCAGGTAGATGGGCGAATCTTTATGTTGGAGTAACGTTTCTCATTTACGTTACTCCGACGAAACTTTAGGAGCAAGTACTGTTATTCACATAGCACTTGCTCCTAAAGTTGCGGCGGCGTAGCGAAAATGAGCCGGCGGAATTCAAATTGGGCGGGTAGGGGGCGTGTATTATTTAAACTAGGCGCGATCCCGCGGCGAACGTACTGCGCATGCGTCGACTGTCAGCGTGCATGCTCCAAATTCTGTCAGTGAACGTCAATGACGTCAATCCCCATTCACGGACGTTTTACGCAAACGACGCTAAACTTTTTAAATTCGACGCAATGACGACGGCCATACTTAACATAGGATACTCCACCTAGGGGGCATGTTTTTCTTTACGCCGCGTATCGCTTACGGAAACATCAGAAAGTCACTGCGTCGGGCCCGCGTACGATCGTGAATTTCCGTCTCTCGCTGATTTACATATTCTCTGCGTAAATCAGCGGGAACGCCCCGAGCGCCCATTTTAAAATTGCAGTTCCGATACGACGGCGAAATACAATTACGCCGCTCGTATCTGAACTCAATCCCGGCGTATCTTGTTTTCTGACTACAGAAAACAGATAAGCCGGTTCAAAGTGTGAGTTATGCTGGAGAATCACTGATACTCCAGCCTAACTCTACCTGAATCTGCCCCGAAGTGTTTAATAGAACCAAGAATACAACCTTATATACAGTTTAAAGAGGCGGTAACCAGAACATAAATTAACATGAGCTAATTAACTAATCATTTACCCAGACTAGGTGACTCATAGATATGACCTTTCAGGGTAGACATCCCGTCTCCTCGCTCACCTGCTATACAATACACATTATCATAAGTGTAAACACAGGACATCTTCACACCATAGCAGGGTCAATTAGCAGAACAGACAGATGGCTGGAGGGAAAGGCATTAGCATCTCCTTACACTGTATGTCCCAACAGTATGAACCAGTCACTCCAATATGGCATATACAGGGTCCCCAGGCATACAGCTCACCGTTCCCCCAAATGCCAGGGCCCATGATCGCAAGGCAAGAGGCTAGCATTCAGTCCCCTCCAAAAGTCTATGTCCCGGGTGAGTCTGTCACAAGGTCCTTCACCAACAAGATGTTATGAAGCTTATTCAAGACAGTTCTTCAGTTCTATTGCGTGTCAGAAACATACCCCAGCATTTATATTCCTTCCTTAAGATGCCTTAATCCAATCTATGGTATGTGTTATTTATTGGATGTGTAGTTTGAATATATCTTGTTCCAGACAGTGAGACTCCCTCTCTCTTTTTGTTACCTCTTTGAACCTTAAATCGTGTCCTGAAAAAGCCAAACGGTGAAACACGTCGATGCACAAGGGCTCACTGTACAAATTGTATCATTTTAAATGATTTTTATCAAATTTGAATACTTTTGACTATACTATGCACTTTTTTCAATAACATTTTTATTTTTTCTAGCTCCCCATTGTTTTCCATGCCTCTAAAGTCCGGCCTAAGGTGGCTCTTTGAGTATCCTTTTTCACTTTTTTCCGCTATAAAGAGGAAGTAAACCCTCTTTTTTTTCTCTGGGAAAAAACCCCTGCAAGAGAAAGGCATAATGAGCTAGTATGCATAGCATACTAGCTCATTATGAATGACTTACCTGAGATCGAAGCCCCCGAAGCCGCCCTCGTTCCCCTCCGCCGCCATGTTGCCTATGAGTCCCTTCCGTGTATCGCGGCTCCGGCGCTGTGACTGGCTGGAGTGGCGATGACGTCACTCCTGCGCATGTGCGAGTTTCCGGCATTATCCCATTGATAAAACCGGCACGCTCCGTGCGCCTGCGCGCGCCGTAGACATCGGTGCAGTCCTTTCTGCAAATATCTCCTTAACCATGTAGCTTAAGGAGATATTTCTCGCACCTACAGGTATGCCTTAATCTAGGCCGAGGACTCCTAGTGGCAGTAAAATGTACTGCGGAGGAAATCTCTGGATTGAAGGTGACTATTGCAGCAAAAGCAGGTTATCTTTTAATGGGCTCTTCTGTTTTTTTATCTTGTTACTTTTTTCTGGAGTTCTGCTTTACATACCACCAATCAGAGAATGCCATAAATTATTACCACCTTCCCTCATTACACTTTTATAGCCCTAATTGGCTGTGAAGTGTCATAAATGACATAAACACGGGAATGAATATTTCACCGAGGAGCAGTGTGACGACGGATGTATTCCCACCGGGAAGGTGACAGAATCGTCTCTGCCAACATGTCTACGGCATCCCGAGGGCTGTCTGTGATAAAAAGACGAATCCCGGCTAACAGGAAGCCGAGGAAATGGTGTATACAGTATGCATCGGATCAGAGCCACTCCTAGGGGCGGGGCTTGCCCTCCTGTGCCAGGCCCTGGTCACATCCGTGCCACAGGATTCCAGCTTTTGACTTTAGTCATCTGCATCCTTGTGCCCAGAGGCGGTGACTCAGAAAGTACTGAAGCCAATGGATAGGCATGACAGCCAGGCAACGGACATTTTCAGAAGGAGGGGGTCACTAATATACAGCCCTGGGATTCTTCTTTTAGACAGATTTACTTTAACTACTTCAGCCCCCGGAGGATTTGACCGGGCCAATTTTTGCGAATTCGGCACTGCGTCGCTTTAACTGACAATTGCGCGGTCGTGCGACGTGGCTCACAAACAAAATTGGCGTCCTTTTTTCCCCACAAATAGAGCTTTCTTTTGGTGGTATTTGATCACCTCTGCGGTTTTTATTTTTTGCGCTACAAACAAAAAAAGAGCGAGAATTTTGAAAAAAATAAGTATTTTTTACTTTTTGCTATAATAAATATCCCCCAAAAATCTATAAAAAAACAATTTTTCCCCCTCAGTTTAGGCCGATACGTATTCTTCTACCTAATTTAGTAAAAAAATAAATAAATCGCAATAAGCGTTTATTGATCAGTTTGCGCAAAAGTTATAGCGTCTACAAAATAAGGGATAGTTTTATGGCATTTGTATTATAATTTTTTTTTTTCTACTAGTAATGGCGGCGATCAGCGATTTTTATCGTGACCGCGACATTACTGCGGACACATCGGACACTTTTGACGCCATTTGGGACCATTGTCATTTACACAGCGAACAGTGCTATACAAATGCACTGATTACTGTGTAAATGTGACTGGCAGGGAAGAGGTTAACCAGTAGGGGCAGAGAAGGGTTTAAGTGTGTCCTAGGGAGAGATTCTAACTGTTAGGGGGCGTTGCTTACTGTGACACATCACTGATCGCTGCTCCCGATGACAGGGAACATAGATCAGTGTTGTGTCACTAGACAGAACAGGGAGATGCCTTGTTCTGCCGTTCCGTGACCCGATCGCGGGACACCGGCGGACATCGACATAGGAGTTAAGTGTGCCCTAGGGAGTGACTCTAACTGTTAAGGGGCGTGGCTTACTGTGACACGTCACTGATCGCTGCTCCCAATAAGAGGGAATAGAAGATCAGTGACACGTCACCAGGCAGAACAGGGAGATGTCTTGTTCTGCCATTCCGTGACCCGATCGCGGGACACCGGCGGACATCGACATAGGGGTTAAGTGTGCCCTAGGGAGTGGCTCTAACTGTTAAGGGGCATGGCTTACTGTGACACGTCACTGATCGCTGCTCCCGATGACAGGGAACATAGATCAGTGTTGTGTCACTAGACAGAACAGGGAGATGCCTTGATCTGCCGTTCCGTGACCCGATCGTGGGACACCGGCGGACATCGACATAGGGTTTAAGTGTGCCCTAGGGAGTGACTCTAACTGTTAAGGGGCGTGGCTTACTGTGACACGTCACTGATCGCTGCTCCCAATATGAGGGAATAGAAGATCAGTGACATGTCACCAGGCAGAACAGGGAGATGTCTTGTTTACAAAGGCATTGTCATGCCTTTGGCCTATAAGAAAATGTAGTAATATCTTCTGGATTTGTAATTCAAATATTGTCCACTAGATGTCATTTTTAACAAAGGACTGTTGAGGGGCAAGTTCTATGGTAATGTACATTTCCTGTCATGTTATTGAAAACCGTCTTCACTTCCTATCACAACTCTTTCATCTCTTTTGCACTGGACAGTCCACATGCAGTCAGCTAAGCCTGCACCACATGTTTCCTAAGTCTTGATCCTCCTAAGGAAGCATCGCTGGTATGATAAGGACTGTTTACTTATATGCCTAGCAGACATTTGTTTGTGTGTTCATTTATTTGTTTATCTCTAGTTTCACCATTATTCATACGCATCTTATATGGCCACCACCTGTTCATCATGATAAAGATCCAAAGTTACAGACAGTCTGGTTATTTAGGATGCAAGGTTTAAGCTGTATGTTGAGCTACATACACGCCAGGGGCAAAAGTGTAGTGAGAACAGAACAGGCATCCCCCTGTTCTGCCGTTCCGTGACTACATTGCGGGACACCGGCGGTTCTAAGCAATATGTATATATACAGTGCTTTGCCTGTCTGTCCATCCAGTCCTGAGATTTACACAGCTTTGTAGGGGGAGGAGACCCGATCTTTCCCACCCCATCCCTGTGACAGGACAGTGAAAGGAGAAGCAGAAGACTGATGAGCTTATCTCTCTGCTCTCTCCATGCTCCTACCCCCTAAAACACAACCTCGCCTTGTGCTGTCCCCTTCCTCTCCCAGTCTGGGCTCTGCTGTACAGGGGCTGCAAGAGGCTGGTACAAGGTCACTTCCTTATATTTAAAAAATAAATACAATTATAATGGTGTATTTGTGTCTTTTGAATCCACTGTACCAGCACTAACAGTTCCTTAACCCCCCCACCCCCTTGGAAATTGAGGTTACCTGGCGGTGATCGGTCCCGGGGGGGATGGGCTGAGGAAATATTTATTGCCTATCCCGCCACTTAATGGCAGGAAAAGCTTTCAGGTGATACATTATATAAGAGTCATACATTATAGATCAGCTCTAAAAGGATTTCGCAGAGCAGAGGGCGCTCACCGAGCGGAGTATAGAGGGCGATGAGGTTTACGTGCTGCCACAGACCTGGGGAGGGGGAGGGGAGGGTGGATCACTAGAGGAGAATACAATGGGCGATCAATGAATATAGATTTGATTTATTACCGGTAACATTCACCTGATAGCCGTGTGTTAGGAGACATTCTACACGCCGATCTATCCCGACCGTTATGTTTTAGAGGGGCCCGCCTCATATCATATAATTTACAATGTAAGCCCCCTTCATTCTTTGAAGGAATTAAGGCTTCTGCCCCGGGGGGACATGAGGGGGCACAGTATGATGTTGGGGGGGTCAGTGCCCCCTCTGGCCCCACCCTAGTGACGCCTCTGCTTCCCACTGACCACCAATCTCAGTGGGAAGAATGTTCCTTACATTAGTGATCAGTGAGAAGAATGCCCCTTACATTGGTGATCAGTGAGAAGAATGCCCCTTACATTGGTGATCAGTGAGAAGAATGCTCCTTACATTGGTGATCAGTGAGAAGAATGTCCCTTACATTGGTGATCAGTGAGAAGAATGTCCCTTACATTGGTGATCAGTGGGAAGAATGTCCCTTACATTGGTGATCAGTGAGAGGAATGCCCCTTACATTGGTGATCAGTGGGAAGAATGTCCCTTACATTGGTGATCAGAGAGAAGAATGTTCCTTACATTGGTGATCAGTGAGAAGAATGTCCCTTACATTGGTGATCAGTGAGAAGAATGCTCCTTACATTGGTGATCAGTGGGAAGAATGTCCCTTACATTGGTGATCAGTGAGAAGAATGTTCCTTACATTGGTGATCAGTGGGAAGAATGTCCCTTACATTGGTGATCAGTGAGAAGAATGTTCCTTACATTGGTGATCAGTGAGAAGAATGCCCCTTACATTGGTGATCAGTGAGAAGAATGTCCCTTACATTGGTGATCAGTGAGAAGAATGTCCCTTACATTGGTGATCAGAGAGAAGAATGTTCCTTACATTGGTGATCAGTGAGAAGAATGTCTCTTACATTGGTGATCAGTGAGAAGAATGTTCCTTACATTGGTGATCAGTGAGAAGAATGTCCCTTACATTGGTGATCAGTGGGAAGAATGTCCCTTACATTGGTGATCAGTGAGAAGAATGTCCCTTACATTGGTGATCAGTGAGAAGAATGTTCCTTACATTGGTGATCAGTGGGAAGAATGTTCCTTACATTGGTGGTCAGTGAGAAGAATGTCCCTTACATTGGTGATCAGTGAGAAGAATGTCCCTTACATTGGTGATCAGTGAGAAGAATGTCCCTTACATTGGTGATCAGTGAGAAGAATGTCCCTTACATTGGTGATCAGTGAGAAGAATGTCCCTTACATTGGTGATCAGAGAGAAGAATGTTCCTTACATTGGTGATCAGTGAGAAGAATGTTCCTTACATTGGTGATCAGTGAGAAGAATGTTCCTTACATTGGTGATCAGTGGGAAGAATGTCCCTTACATTGGTGATCAGTGGGAAGAATGCCCCTTACATTGGTGATCAGTGAGAAGAATGTCCCTTACATTGGTGATCAGTGGGAAGAATGTTCCTTACATTGGTGATCAGTGGGAAGAATGTCCCTTACATTGGTGATCAGTGAGAAGAATGTTCCTTACATTGGTGATCAGTGGGAAGAATGTTCCTTACATTGGTGATCAGTGGGAAGAATGTCCCTTACATTGGTGATCAGTGAGAGGAATGCCCCTTACATTGGTGATCAGTGGGAAGAATGTTCCTTACATTGGTGATCAGTGAGAAGAATGCCCCTTACATTGGTGATCAGTGGGAATAATGTTCCTTACATTGGTGATCAGTAGGAAGACTTTCCCGAAATTGATGGTCAGTGGGAAGCAGAGGCGTCACCAGGGTGGGGCCACAGGGGGCCCTGACCCCCCCCCCCCCAACATCATACTGTGCCCCAGGGAAGGCATCTTTTTCTGCCTACCCTAAATACCATAGAAGATTCCTATGTTACTTAGCACCATCTAGTGGTCAAATGCAGTATTTTCCGTTTTAAATCAATAAAAAGCATTCAAACAGTACAGGAAATAGCCTAACAACATTCATTTTTCCCCATTCTCACAGAACGAACATATATGCACCTACACTGGGTAAACTGCAATGCATATTGTTTTGTCTGGCTGGAGTTCTGCTTTAGGTTGCCCATAGTCTCATGTATTCCTAAGAAAAGGGATCCTCATATTGTTCATTAGCTTGCTGCTTTCTGTCTTATCCTGGAGTCTCCAATTTCCCTGACACTGACACATTTTTCACGGCACGTTGGAGGTTTTTCTGTTTAGTTTTACCTCTCGTTCCTTAACCCTTCTGCTGCCCGAATAGAGGGAGCACAGGCAGATCTTTCCCAATCGCGTGCGGAAACTCCCACAAGCGCCGAACCAAGCTGGCCGACCCAGATCTGGAGAAGTAGGGGACATCACAGGGGGGTGGACGTTCTATCATTTCACTAGCCAGGAGTCTAAACCATATACTGAATTCTAAGTGAAAGCGTTAAAGTAAAAACGGGAACGTTGAGAGCCTTACTTTCACTGCAGTCAGCTGTCTTTATAATTGGGCGGCTCGGCGGTAGCCCCTGAGGACGCAAGCGATGACGCAAACACAGATGAGCTGAGCTTTGTGTGTTTTATTAACTCATTAAGCTTTACACTAAAATCTCACTTGTTGTCTTTAACGGGTTTCATGTCACCTTGGTAGTCATTTTTAATTTTATTTAAATCGGCAGCTTTTATTAAGATATGATCCTGCCATGGAGGTTCTTGTTTAGGCTTTTCCTGTTATAGGGTGACAACGCTCTGTCCCTGTCTCCTGTGTTGTCACCTTGTCACGACGTGGGGCTTGCATGTGCCCAGGGTGCACTGGGGTCATGGGAGCCCAAAGGTGTGCACTGGGGTCGTGGGAGCCCAAAGGGGTGCACTGGGGTCGTGGGAGCCCAAAGGTGTGCACTGGGGTCGTGGGAGCCCAAAGGGGTGCACTGGGGTCGTGAGAGCCCAAAGGGGTGCACTGGAGTCATGGGAGCCCACAGGGTTGCACTGGAGTCATGGGAGCCCACAGGGGTTCACTGGGGTTGTGGGAGCCCACAGGGGTGCACTGGGGTCATGGGAGCCCACAGGGGTGCACTGGGGTCATGGGAGCCCACAGGGGTGCACTGGGGTCATGGGAGCCCACAGGGGTGCACTGAGGTCATGGGAGCCCACAGGGGTGCACTGAGGTCATGGGAGCCCACAGGGGTGCACTGAGGTCATGGGAGCCCACAGGGGTGCACTGAGGTCATGGGAGCCCACAGGGGTGCACTGAGGTCATGGGAACCCACAGGGGTGCACTGAGGTCATGGGAACCCACAGGGGTGCACTGAGGTAATGGGAAACCACAGGGGTGCACTGAGGTCATGGGAACCCACAGGGGTGCACAGGGGTCTTGGGAGCCCACAGGGGTGCACTGGGGTCATGGGAGCCCACAGGGGTGCACTGGGGTTACTAGATGACATAGGATGCTCTGAGGTGCACTGGATTAAACAGGGCTTGGGGTGACCCGGAGCCATGGGGTGCACTGTGGTCACCAAAGTCCACAACACAAAGCATGAACCACTCAGGCCAACGAGGAGCAATATCCCTCCAGTGCACCCCAGAGCATTCTGTGACATTGGTGCACCCTAGAAAATTTCGGACCACCTTATGATGTCATTGTGCCCTCTGTGGGCCCATGACTCCAGTGCACATCAGAGAATGAGCTTCGTATTCGAGTCAAACTCGCGTTTGACTCGAACATCGTATGTTCGATCGTTTCTTTGAATTACGAACGTTACAGACCGTTCGCACCAATTTCGAGTGGCATGTCACGGCCCATAATTCATTGTGCCATCGCAGTGCATTGCTGGCTGATGATTGGCCAAGCATGCACTATGACCCGCATGCTTGGCCAATCACAGCTTCCAAAAAACGGAGAGCCATAATTGGCCAAAGCCAGGGTGGCTTTGGGCAATTATGGCTCAGGGGGTTTAGTACACGCCTGCAGGTCGGTCTTGTGTAGTGTGTTGCGGAGGTTAAGAGAGAGAAGACAGAGAGAAAGAGAGAAAGAGAGAGAGAGAGTGTCATTTTTTGTAGGTAGATAAAGCAGGCAGGCTAGTTAGTTTAAGTTACAGTGTGTAGAGGATATATATGCATCCCAGGTGTTGTACATATATTTATACACTGTGGGCCAGATTCTCATAGAATTCCGGCGGCGTAGCGTAAGCCAGTTACACTACGCCGCCACATCGTACTAGAGCAAGTGCTTTAATCTCAAAGCACTTGCTCCGTAAGTTTTCGCCTGCGTCGCGTAAATCGCCCAGCGTAAACCCGCGCAATTCAAATGGGGCGGCTTGTATTTAAATTAAGCGTGCTCCTGCGTTGAACGAACTGCGCATGCGCCGGCCAGGGAAAAAGCCCAGTGCGCATGCTCCAGCTCACGTCGGAAAGCGTTGTTGAAACTGACGTCAAAACCACGTGAGCGTCATTTACGCAACTCCCTATTCGTGAACGAGTTAGTAAAATGGCGTAAGCGACAGAAAAAGCCGACGCTGACCCGACGCCATACTTAACATGGCATTCGACGGCACCCGACGGTACTTCGTAAGGTTACTCCACATAGAAGCTGGGGTAACCTTACGCGAACGAAAACGACGTACACGAAGACGGGGCGGCGTAAAAGCGATCGGGAATCGGCGTACTACTTCATTTGCATATGCAAATGAAAAAACAACGTAAAGGCCACCTAGTGGCCAGAGTTGTCATTACAACTACGATCCGCAAGTGTTATGGTTTTACACTTGTCGGATGTAGAAGCGTATCTATGCAAAAGTGATGCTGCATCACGCGCATAGATACGAGGCAAAAAAAAACGGCGATACGACGGGGTATCTGAGATACTCCGTCGTAACGCCGCTGAGAATCTGGCCCTGTGTATTTAGCTAGATCAGCTCTTCCTAATTTACTGGCAGGCAGGTGATTGTGCTAGCTGCAGTATTCTCACGTGGTGTACTGCCATTGTCCTCTGCAGTGTGCACCTTAAAGCTACGTGGTGTGTCTACTGTCTGTGTCTGTGCTATTTTTCTCAATGATTTTCATCCATATTGCAGGGACCAGATTACATTAAAGTTTTAAATGACTTTTTTCTGATAGTAATCTCATTTTGTGCAGGGACCGTTCTAAACACGTGCCACCTCACAGGCATACTATAGACACCCAGCAGGTAAGATATTTAAAGGAATTTTTCATTATTTTTTTTCACTTTAAGCATCATTAAAATCACTGCTCCTGAAGAAACTACCGTTTTTAAAACTTTTTTTTCCATTGATACATGTTCCCTGGGGCAAGACCCGGGTTCTCAAAGACGTTTTCCGACAATAACTTGAATATTGTGCTTTAAAATGAGCACTTTTGAATTTGAACGTTCGAGTCCCATAGACTTCAATGGGGTTCTAAATGTTCGCGCGAACGTTCGGTCTGTTCGAAGGGGTGCACTGGAGTCATGGGAGCCCACAGGGATGCACTGGAGTCATGGGAGCCCACAGGGGTGCACTGGGGTCGTGGGAGCCCACAGAGGTGCACTGGGGTCATGGGAGCCCACAGGGGTGCACTGGGGTCATGGGAGCCCACAGGGGTGCACTGGGGTCATGGGAGCCCACAGGGGTGCACTGGGGTCATGGGAGCCCACAGGGGTGCACTGAGGTCATGGGAGCCCACAGGGGTGCACTGAGGTCATGGGAGCCCACAGGGGTGCACTGAGGTCATGGGAACCCACAGGGGTGCACTGAGGTCATGGGAATTTGTGCTATTTTTCTCAATGATTTTCATCCATATTGCAGGGACCAGACATTACATTAAAGTTTTAAATGACTTTTTTCTTATAGTAATCATCGGGAGGGCACTGTGGTCACTGTACCGATCGTGTGTACGGGGTATTAGACACAGGATGTTTTGGGGTGCCCTGAAATCACAGGAAGCTCAGGGGTGCACTGCATAAAACAGGGTGTTTGGGATGCACTGGAGTCATGGGCCCACTGGGGTCACTACATGACGTAGGATGCTCTGATGTGCACTGGAGTCACGGGCCCACAAGGGGCACAATGACATTATAAGGTGGTTCGAGATTCTCTAGGGTAAACTAATGTGACAGAATGCTCTGGGGTGCACTGGAGGTATATTGCGCCTTGAGCGGTGCATGCTTTGTGTCGTGGACTTTGGTGACCACAGTGCACCCCATGACTCCGGGTCACCCCAAGCACTGTTTCATCCAGTGCACCTCAGAGCATCCTATGTCATCCAGTGACCCCAGTGCACCCCTGTGAACTCCCATGACCTCAGTGCACCCCTGTGGGCTCCCATGACCCCAGTGCACCCCCATGGGCTCCCATATCTCCAGTGCACCCCTGTGGGCTCCCATGACTCCAGTGCACCTCTGTGGCTCCCACCACTCAGTGCACCCCTTTGGGCTCCCACGACCCCAGTGCACCCCTGTGGGCTTCCATGACCTCAGTGCTCCCCTGTGAACTCCCATGACCTCAGAGTGAGTGAGTGAGTGAGTGAGTAACTTGTATAGCGCAACAATTACGAACTTAATCGCCTCAAGGTGCTTTGCATCCCTGTGGGCACCCCTGTGGGCTCCCATGACCCCAGTGCATCCCTGTGGGCTCCCATGACTCCAGTGCAACCCTGTGGGCTCCCATGACCCCAGTGCACCCCTGTGGGCTCCCATGACTCCAGTGCACCTCTGTGAACTCCCATGACCTCAGTGCACCCCCGTGGGCTCCCATGACCCCAGTGCACCCCGTGGGCTCCCATGATTCCAGTGCAACCCTGTGGGCTTCCATGACTCCAGTGCAACCCTGTGGGCTTCCATGACCCCAGTGCACCCCTGTGGGCTTCCATGACTCCAGTGCACCCCTGTGGGCTCCCATGACTCCAGTGCACCCCTGTGGGCTCCCATGACTCCAGTGCACCCCTGTGGGCTCCCATGACTCCTGTTTTTCTTTTCTAGTCACCAGACTATGAAATGTTTTTAATTGATTTGTATGTGATTGTCTATTTATATCATCTGCTTCTTCTACGTGGGTTGTTTTGGGTGTGGTTTGATTTGGGTTATAACTAATGTTGAAGTCATGCCAATGTTGTGAACAAGCACGGTATATCCGTGTGAAACGTTAACGTTGGTCCTGTATCATCTGTCTGCCATGCGGCAATAAAGATTCCTGCCAAGCAAACTTCTTGTTCCAGTGTGCGGACACTTTCTTTCTTCTACACTGGGGTCAGCAGCTGACAAAGGGGGCTCTGAGGTACACTGAAGTCATGGGCACATGGGGAGGGCACTGGGGTTACTCTAATGCCCAGTACACACGAGTGGTATTCCCGTCAGGAAAAAAACAACAATGGTTTTCCCGACAGAATTCCTCTTAGGCCTGCCTTGCATACACACGGTCACACAAAAGTTTGGTGAACTTTTGACTACCAAGAACGCGGTGACGTACAACACTGCGACGAGACAAGAAAATTAAGTTCTATGCTTCTGAGCATGCGTCGAAATTGTTTCTGAGCATGCGTCGGAATTTTGCGCGGCGGGATTTGTACACACGATCAGAGATTATGTTTTTTTTCCTGACGGGGGAAAAAAAGAGATCCTGCTCGCTATCTTTTTCCAGCAGTTTTCCTGTTGGAAAAAGTCTGATGAAGCATACACACACGGTCGGGATTCCCGACCAAAGGCTTTCATCAGACTTTCTCCAACAGGAAAACCGATCGTGTGTACGGGGTATTAGACACAGGATGTTCTGGGGTGCCCTGAAATTACAGGGAGCTCAGGGGGTGCACTTCATGAAACAGGGTGTTTGGGGTGCACTGGAGTCATAGGGGCCCACAGAGGCTCAATTAAATCACAAGATGCTTCAAGATGCTCTGGGTGCACTAAAGTCACTGGATGCTCTTGAGTGCACTAGATGAAACAGTGTTTGGGGTGCACTGGAGTAATGGGGGGCACTGGGGTCACCATATGACACAAGATGCTCTGGGGTGCACTGGAGTCATAGGACTCAGAGGAGTGCACTGGGGTCACCAGATGACAAAGGGTTCTTTGGGGGTGTATTGGAGGCATGAGGTGCACTGGGGTGCGCTGGGGTCACTAGCTAACAAAGGATGCTCTGGGGTGCACTGGAGTCATGAAGTGCAAGGGGGGGGGGGGGGGCACTGGGGTCATTGTATGACACAGGATGCTCTGGGGTGCACTGGAGTCATGAAGTGCAAAGGGGGGGCATTGGGGTCACCGTATGACACAGCATGCTCTGGGGTGCACTGAAGTCACAGGGAGCTCAGGGGTGCACTACATAAAACAGGGTGTTTGGGATGCACTGGAGTCATAGGGCCCACAGGGGGCAAAATTACATCATAAAGTGGTCCAAGATTCTCTAGGTTGCACTAAGGTCACAGAATGCACAGGATGCTTGGGGTTCACTGGAGTCATGGGGGCGCACAGGGATGCACTAGGTGAAACAGGGTTCTTGGGATGCAATGGATTCATGGAGCCTACAGGGGTGCACTGGATGATACAGGATACTTGGGGTGCACTGAAATCATGGGGCCTACAGGGGTGCACTGGGGACACTGGATGATACAGGATACTTGGGGTGCACCAGAGTGGTGGGGCCTACAGGGGTGCACTGAGGACACTGGGTGATACAGGATACTTGGGGTGCACCGGAGTGGTAGGGGCTACAGAGGTGCACTGGGAACACTGGGTGATACAGGATACTTGGGGAGCACCAGAGTCATGGGGACTACAGGGGTGCACTGGAAATCATCGAGGGCGGGAGAAGACATCGAGGGACGTGGAAGGAGGGTGGCTGACCCCCAGAAAGGTAAGTGCCCGGCGGGGAGGGGCATTTTACAGGGCACAGCGGTGACAATGGGCACAGTGGTGACAATTGATGGCACAGTGGCTGCATTTGATGGGCACGGTGAGGTTGCAATTGTTTTTTTCGTTTGCGCCCCCCCACCCAAAAAAAAAAAATTGAGCACCAGCCGCCACTGGGGCCTACAGAGGTGCACTGGGAACACTGGATGATACAGGATACTTGGGGTGCACCGGAGTCATGGGGCCTACAGGGGGGCACTGGGGACACTGGATGATACAGGATACTTGGGGTGCACCGGAGTCATGAGGCCTACAGGGGTGCACTGGGGACACTGGATGATGTAGAATACTTGGGGTGCACTGGAGTCATGGGGCCTACAGGGTGACACTGGGTGATACAGGATACTTGGGGTGCACCGGAGTCATGGGGCCTACAGGGTGACACTGGGTGATACAGGATACTTGGGGTGCACTGGAGTCATGGGCCCTACAGGGGTGGCACTGGATGATACAGGATACTTGGGGTGCACCGGAGTCATGGGCCCTACAGGGGTGGCACTGGATGATACAGGATACTTGGGGTGCACCGGAGTCATGGGCCCTACAGGGGTGGCATTGGATGATACAGGATACTTGGGGTGCACCGGAGTCATGGGCCCTACAGGGGTGACACTGGATGATACAGGATACTTGGGGTGCACCGGAGTCATGGGCCCTACAGAGGTGCACTGGGGACATTGGGTGATACAGGATACTTGGGGTGCACCGGAGTCATCGGTCCTACAGGGGTGCACTGGGGACACTGGATGATACAGGATACTTGGGGTGCACTGGGGACACTGGATGATGTAGAATACTTGGGATGCACCGGAGTCATGGGCCCTACAGGGGTGGCACTGGATGATACAGGATACTTGGGGTGCACCAGAGTCATGGGGCCTACAGGGGTGACACTGGATGATACAGGATACTTGGGGTGCACCGGAGTCATGGGCCCTACAGGGGTGGCACTGGATGATACAGGATACTTGGGGTGCACCGGAGTCATGGGCCCTACAGGGGTGACACTGGGTGATACAGGATACTTGGGGTGCACCGGAGTCATGGGCCCTACAGGGGTGGCACTGGGTGATACAGGATACTTGGGGTGCACCGGAGTCATGGGCCCTACAGGGGTGACACTGGATGATACAGGATACTTGGGGTGCACCGGAGTCATGGGCCCTACAGAGGTGCACTGGGGACACTGGGTGATACAGGATACTTGGGGTGCACCGGAGTCATCGGTCCTACAGGGGTGCACTGGGGACACTGGATGAAACAGGATACTTGGGGTGCACTGGGGACACTGGATGATGTAGAATACTTGGGATGCACCGGAGTCATGGGCCCTACAGGGGTGGCACTGGATGATACAGGATACTTGGGGTGCACCAGAGTCATGGGGCCTACAGGGGTGACACTGGATGATACAGGATACTTGGGGTGCACCGGAGTCATGGGCCCTACAGGGGTGGCACTGGATGATACAGGATACTTGGGGTGCACCAGAGTCATGGGCCCTACAGGGGTGACACTGGGTGATACAGGATACTTGGGGTGCACCGGAGTCATGGGCCCTACAGGGGTGGTACTGGGTGATACAGGATACTTGGGGTGCACCGGAGTCATGGGCCCTACAGGGGTGACACTGGATGATACAGGATACTTGGGGTGCACCGGAGTCATGGGCCCTACAGAGGTGCACTGGGGACACTGGGTGATACAGGATACTTGGGGTGCACCGGAGTCATCGGTCCTACAGGGGTGCACTGGGGACACTGGATGATACAGGATACTTGGGGTGCACTGGGGACACTGGATGATGTAGAATACTTGGGATGCACCGGAGTCATGGGCCCTACAGGGGTGGCACTGGATGATACAGGATACTTGGGGTGCACCAGAGTCATGGGGCCTACAGGGGTGACACTGGATGATACAGGATACTTGGGGTGCACCGGAGTCATGGGCCCTACAGGGGTGGCACTGGATGATACAGGATACTTGGGGTGCACCGGAGTCATGGGCCCTACAGGGGTGACACTGGATGATACAGGATACTTGGGGTGATGCCGCCAGTGCTGTGATCTGGACGGATGCGATTCCTCTGCTCAGGGAAGACATTCCTCCGGCCTTCCGATCACAGGAAGGAGGAGAACGTTTCATATTTCTCAGGAACTGTTTATAGACGAGATATAAATAAGAGACGTTCTTCGTCTTCCCGCCCAATGAAGAATCGTTCCCGTCTATACAGATCCTCTGCTGACACGCCGGTAATAATACACCGGGATGGACAGCCACGGACGCCCGCCAGAAGCGATACACAGCGCTAATCAGCTGATCAAACATATCATTTCTATTATAATACAGGTGATTGTCTGAGAAATCACAATTAGGGGACACAATGGGCCACATCTAACGTCTGCACGCCGAGGGGGGGAGGGGAACTGCGAATAGCCATCGTCGCTCCGCGCTGAGCCCACAGTGAGTAAGAATGAGCGGAACAAAAAGTTCTAATTTCTATGAAATTTCAGCAAAAATCTCAAGACTGAAGTCAATGAAATGAATACCTGCCTCCCTGTACATCAGAGCTGGGAGAGGGAGAAGCAGCACAAGGAGTTGATGTTGCTGATACATTTCACCTGAAGAAGCCCACGAAACGCGTCAACACCACTTGTCTCATATTCTAGAATTGTCTATATACAGTTGAAGTTGTATTATCTGTGGATATGCCTCAGAGTGTCAATGACCCAATGGGGCTCACAAGGCCACCCTCCTGTCTCCGCTCAGCAGACCAGCCAACCAATTGCGGTAGTAGAAACCGGTGTCCTCCCTCCTGGAACACATCTGTAACTTATTGTATATTTACTATGTTGCGAGTTAGTCATCATACAGTAGACATGATCACATTACACAGGAATTGCCAATACCTTGCTCCTGAAGAAGCCCACACCGCCCACGAAATGCATCAACACCACCTTTCTCATATTCTAGAATTGTCTATATACAGTAGAAGTTGTATTATCTGTGGATATGCCTCAGAGTGTCAATAACCTAATGGGGCTCAAGGCCACCCTTGTGTCTCTGCTTAGCAGACCAGCTAACCAATTGCGGGGCTCAGGGCCACCGTCCTACCAACCAATTGCGGTGGCAGAAACTGGTGTCCTCCCTCCTGGAACACATCTGTAACTTATTGTATATATACTATGCTGCCAGTTATTCATCATACAGTAGATATGATCACATTATACAGGAAGTGCCATTACCTTGCTCCTGAAGAAGCCCACACCACCCACGAAACGCGTCAACACCACTTTTCTCATATTCTAGAATTGTCTATATACAGTTGAAGTTGAATTATCTGTGTATATGCTTCAGAGTGTCAATGACCCAATGGGGCTCAAGGCCACCCTCCTGTCTCCGCTTCGCAATTGCTTGAGGGATCAAGGCCACCATCCTGTCTCCGCTCAGCAAACCAGCCAACCAATTGCGGTGGCAGAAACTGGTGTCCTCCCTCATGGAACACATCTGTAACTTTTTGTATCTTTACTATGTTGCAAATTATTCATCATACAGTAGATATGATCACATTATACAGGAATTGCCGATACCTTGTTCCTGAAGAAGCCCACGAAACGTGTCAAAACCCCACTTTTCTCATATTCTAGAATTGTCTATATACAGTTGAAGTTGTATTATCTGTGGATATGTCTCAGAGTGTCAATGACCCAATGGGGCTCAAGGCCACCCTCCTGTCTCCGCTCAGCAGACCAGCCCTTACCTTGCTCCTGAAGAAGCCCACACCGCCCACAAAACGCATCAACACCACTTTTCTCATATTCTAGAATTGTCTATATGCAGTTGAAGTTGTATTATCTGTGGATATGTCTCAGCGTGGCATTGACCCAATGGGGCTCAAGGCCACCCTTGTGTCTCCGCTCAGCAGACCAGCCAACCAATTAGCGGGGCTCAAGGCCACCCTTGTGTCTCCCTCATGCCAACCAATTTGCGGGGCTCAAGGCCACCCTCCTACCAACCAGCCAACCAATTGCGGTGGCAGAAACTGGTGTCCTTCCTCCTGGAACACATCTGTAACTTATTGTATATATACTATGCTGCCAGTTATTCATCATACAGTAGATATGATCAAATTATACAGGAAGTGCCATTACCTTGCTCCTGAAGAAGCCCACACCGCCCACGAAACGCGTCAACACCACCTTTCTCATATTCTAGAATTGTCTATATACAGTAGAAGTTGTATTATCTGTGGATATGCCTCAGAGTGTCAATGACCAAATGGGGCTCCCAAATGGGGCTCCCTCGTGCCAACCAATTGCGGGGCTCAAGGCCACCCTCCTACCAACCAGCCAACCAATTGCGGTGGCAGAAACTGGTGTCCTCCGTCCTGCAACACATCTGTAACTTATTGTATATATACTATGCTGCCGGTTATTCATCATACAGTAGACATGATCACATTACACAGGAATTGCCATTACCTTGCTCCTGAAGAAGCCCACGAAACATGTTGAGACCACTTTTCTCATATTCTGGAATTGTGTGAAGTTGTATTATCTGTGGTGCTCTGGGATTATATATGGTATGTAGATGTTCATGATGACGGCTGTCTGTACACATTTCAGAGATACCGATCTTCTACAATGATACAATGTGTCATTCATGAATATCTATAGATAGTATGAGGAAGCGCTGAGCCCTGGAACGTCGGCCACGCCCTCCTATAATAACAATCATTCTACGTCTTCCTCCTCCTCCTTCTATAACACACGGGAGGTTCTAGTAGAAGGTCGGAGCAGGTGGCACACGCCGCGCTCAGACTCGTCTTTCCGGCACTGTCAGCACTCCGTCCGTCATCCACTACAATGCCGAGGTCCTCCGGGGTGTTCAAGAACAGGCAGCTCTGGCACCCCCAACATGGGGGTCATCGCCCCGAAACCTCCGCCTACAATAGGCCGGTCATGGCTCGGGGGGCAATAAGACAAGAAATCCCAATTTTACTAATAAAAATTGAGCGCGTGCCGCATTCAATTTTAACCCCTTCCACACCGGGGGGGGCACTTATACACCTTCCCGCCCAGACCAATTTTCAGCTTTCAGCGCTGTCGCACTTTGAATGACAATTGCGCGGTCGCGCTACACTGTACCCACACTACATTTGTATCATTGTGTTCTCACAAATAGAGATTTCTTTTGGTGGGATTTTTATTTTCTCCAAAAAAAATAAAAAATAACTGACCGGAAATTTTGAAAAAAATATGTTTTTTTTTGTTTCTGTTATAAAACATCGTAAATAAGTACGTTTTCTCCTTCACTGAGGGGCACTGATGGTACTGCACTGATGGGCACTGATAAGGCAGCACTGATGGTCACCGATGAGGTGGCACTGATGTGTTTGCATTGATGGGCACTAATATGTGGCACTGGTAGGCGGCATGGATGGTCATGGATAGGCAGCCTGGATGGGCACGGATAGGCGGCACAGATGGGCACGGATAGGCGGCATGGATGGGCACTGATAGGCAGCATGGATGGGCACTGATAGGTGGCACTAATGTATGTGTTGTACTAATGGATGTCAATCAGTGCCTAACAATGCCTGCCAATCAGTGATGACCATTGCGGCACTGATTGGCATCCATTATTTCTGTCATTGTCATCCCTGGTGGTCTAGGGTGGCATACCTGTTGGTGGTCCAGTGTGGGCATCCTCGGGGGGGGGGGGCTGTGTTGATAATCGATCAGCACAAACCCCCCCATGTCAGAGGAGCAGCCGATCGGCTCACACGTCTGACAGACGCGAGTGAGGAAAAGCCGATTAACAGCTTTTCCTGTTTACATCGTGATCAGTTGTGATTGGACACGGCTGATCACGTGGTAAAGAGTCTCCGTCAGAGACTCTTTACCTAGATGGGTGTTGCGGGGTGTCACACTGACACCCCCCACAACAACGATCGACGCGATGCGCGCCCCCCCACCATCCCTGTGCCGAGTTCCCGGGTCTGTACACCTGCTGTGCCCCATTATGAGGGGTTCCCACCATCCCTGTGCTGAGTTCCCAGGTCTGTACACCCGCTGTGCCCATTATGAGGGGTTCCCACCATCCCTGTGCTGAGTTCCCAGGTCTGTACACCTGCTGTGCCCCATTATGAGGGGTTCTCACCATCCCTGTGCTGAGTTCCCGGGTCTGTACACCTGCTGTGCCCATTATGAGGGGTTCCCACCATCCCTGTGCTGAGTTCCCGGGTCTGTACACCCGCTGTGCCCATTATGAGGGGTTCCCACCATCCCTGTGCTGAGTTCCCGGGTCTGTACACCCGCTGTGCCCATTATGAGGGGTTCCCACCATCCCTGTGCTGAGTTCCCAGGTCTGTACACCTGCTGTGCCCCATTATGAGGGGTTCTCACCATCCCTGTGCTGAGTTCCCGGGTCTGTACACCTGCTGTGCCCATTATGAGGGGTTCCCACCATCCCTGTGCTGAGTTCCCGGGTCTGTACACCCGCTGTGCCCATTATGAGGGGTTCCCACCATCCCTGTGCTGAGTTCCCGGGTCTGTACACCCGCTGTGCCCATTATGAGGGGTTCCCACCATCCCTGTGCTGAGTTCCCGGGTCTGTACACCCGCTGTGCCCATTATGAGGGGTTCCCACCATCCCTGTGCTGAGTTCCCGGGTCTGTACACCCGCTGTGCCCATTATGAGGGGTTCCCACCATCCCTGTGCTGAGTTCCTGGGTCTGTAGCTGCCCCATTATTCAGATATCACCACACAAAGTCGAGGACTTCCATGGACGTCCTCAGTTGTTAAGTGGTTAATTAATCGTCCGATTGTACTGAAAAAAGCCGATTTACTTGAGACTTGCAAATAACTTCTGTATTGTCTCTGTGGGCAGCCAAGTGTGAGAAAAGATACTTTGGGCCAGATTCAGGTAGATGGGAGCATCTTTGCTCTGGAGTAACGCTTCTCATTTACGTTACTCTGCCGAAATTTTAGGAGCAAGTGCTGTTATTCATGAAGCACTTGCTCCTAAAGTTGCGGCAGCGCATCGCAAATGAGCCGGCGGAATTCAAATTGGGCGGGTACGGGGCGTGTAGTATTCAAACTACGCGCGATCCCGCCGCCAACGTACTGCGCATGCGTCGAGTGTCAATGCATCCCAGTGCGCATGCTCCAAATTCTGTGAATGAACGTCAATGACGTCACATTCCCATTCATGAACTTTTTACGCAAGCGAAGGTTTTTTTCGACGCGATGACGACGCCTATACCTAACATAGGATACTCCACTAGGGGGCTGCTTTATCTATGCGCCGCGTATCGCTTCTGGAAACGTCGTAACGTCACTGCGAATTCTCTCGTGAATTGCCGATTTCCGCTCATTAACATATTTTTTGAGCGTAAATCGGCGGGAACGCCCCCGGCGCCATTTTTAAGTTGAAGTAACGATGCGATGGCGAAATTCATTTACGCTGCTCGCATCGGAACTTCAACCCGGCGTTTCTTGTTTTCTGGTTACAGAAAACAGAAACGCCGGCTTAAAGTGACAGTTAGGCTGGCGGATCACTGATACTCCAGCCTAACTCTACCTGATTCTGGCCCTATATACCTGATTCTGGCCCTATGTTTCTATTTATCAATGAACTGAGGTGTGTAGAAGATCTCAGTTTAACCAATTAAAGGCTAAATCTTTCCTGACTAGTGGCATTGCGTGTATAGAGGGCGCTGGAGCGCCGCCCCCTCTGGCTCCCGCACACGCCACTGACAATATACATTACATGGCATGAATCTATGTATTGCCGCCGAATATTCAGATGGCCGGCGCCCTGGTGAGTGCCGGCCATCTGAATAACGGCGGCTGCGGAAGTGCCTATCAGAGCCCTCAGGCTGTAGTCGGCTTCCAGGTGCGTTCCTTGGATAAGAGTGACAGGCGTCTCAGCCAATCAGGTTACCGGTAACCTGATTGGCTGAAGCGTCAACGAGGGCGGAAAAACACATCGAGGGACAGAAGAAGAAGCACGGCTGACCACAGGTAAGTGCCGGGGGGGGAGGGGGGGGCATTTTACGGGGCACAATGGCTACAATTGCTGGGCACAGTGGTGACAATTTATGGCACAGTGGCTGAGTTTGATGGCATGGCAAAGTGCTGACAACTGATGGGCACAGTGGCTGAGTTTTATGGGCACAGTGGCTGAGTTTGATGGGCACAGTGGCTGAGTTTGATGGGCACAGTGGCTGCGTTTGATGGGCACAGTGGCTGCGTTTGATGGGCACAGTGGCTGCGTTTGATGGGCACAGTGGCTGAGTTTGATGGGCACAGTGGCTGAGTTTGATGGGCACAGTGGCTGCGTTTGATGGGCACAGTGGCTGCGTTTGATGGGCACAGTGGCTGCGTTTGATGGGCACAGTGGCTGAGTTTGATGGGCACAGTGGCTGCGTTTGATGGGCAGAGTGGCTGAGTTTGATGGGCACAGTGGCTGAGTTTGATGGGCACAGTGGCTGAGTTTGATGGGCACAGTGGCTGCATTTGATGGGCACAGTGGCTGCGTTTGATGGGCACAGTGGCTGAGTTTGATGGGCACAGTGGCTGCGTTTGATGGGCACAGTGGCTGCTTTTGATGGGCACAGTGGCTGAGTTTGATGGGCAGATTGGCTGAGTTTGATGGGCACAGTGGCTGAGTTTGATGGGTACAGTGGCTGAGTTTGACGGGCACAGTGGCTGCGTTTGATGGGCACAGTGGCTGAGTTTGATGAGCAGAGTGGCTGAGTTTGATGGGCACAGTGGCTGCGTTTGATGGGCACAGTGGCTGAGTTTGATGGGCAGAGTGGCTGAGTTTGATGGGCAGAGTGGCTGCGTTTGATGGGCACAGTGGCTGAGTTTGATGGGCACAGTGGCTGCGTTTGATGGGCACAGTGGCTGAGTTTGATGGGCACAGTGGCTGCGTTTGATGGGCACAGTGGCTGCTTTTGATGGGCAGATTGGCTGAGTTTGATGGGCACAGTGGCTGAGTTTGATGGGCACAGTGGCTGCGTTTGATGGGCACAGTGGCTGCGTTTGATGGGCACAGTGGCTGAGTTTGATGGGCAGAGTGGCTGAGTTTGATGGGCACAGTGGCTGCGTTTGATGGGCACAGTGGCTGAGTTTGATGGGCAGAGTGGCTGAGTTTGATGGGCAGAGTGGCTGCGTTTGATGGGCACAGTGGCTGCGTTTGATGGGCACAGTGGCTGCGTTTGATGGGCACAGTGGCTGCGTTTGATGGGCACAGTGAGGCTGCAATTGTTTTTTTTTTTTGTTTGTTTGCGCCCCCCCCAAAAAATTTGATCACCAGCCGCCACTGTCCCTGACACTTGTTGTTTACAAGTAAAAATCCGTTATTTTCTGCTAGAAAATCACTTAGAACCCCCAAACATTATATCATTTTTTTTAGCAGAGACCCCAGGACTTGAGAGGCGACTTGCAAAATGACTTCTGTATTGAAGTCAATGCAGGTCGCCCCGAGTCGCACAGGAACTTCACTCCTATTAGAACGGTTCCATTGACCACTGCGTACCGCGACGTGTCAGGCGGCTGAGTCGCCTGACAGGTCGCCCCCGTGTGAACCGGCTCTAAAATAGCGGTTGTTGCAATATTTTATGTCACACGGTATTTGCGCAGTGGTTTTTCAAGCGCAATTTTTGGGGAAAAAATACACTTTAATGAAAAAAAAAAAGCTAAACAGTAAAGTTATCCCGTTATTATTTTATTTTTTTCGTCCAAAAGTTTGGATTACCTGTTTTTGTGCCGCTTCCTGATTTCCTTACCGGAGATGGCGGGGGCAGCACCCGAGAGCAGAGGGAGAGATCGGCTTCGGGGGCTTCAATGGGCAGGAGTGGAGGAGGAGGGGTATACACACCGCTCCAACGATGCTGCTTGCAGGACTTTTCTTAACGTCCCGCCAGAGCACCGCCTCGGTGTGAAAGCACTCGGAGACTTTCACACTGAGACTGCAGGGGAGGCGCTGCACAACATGTTATATAAGAGATCATACAATATAAATAAATATCTTCTCAGTCATTACACTTCTTCTGATGTGTGCTTCATATAAAGTCCCGCGTCTCGCTCTCCTCCTTTCCATAAATAATGATCGGGATGGATCCGTGCCTTCCTCCATTCTCCCCATTATTGTATACATTGTATCTTCTCCCCATTATCAGATACATTGTATCTTCTCCCCATTATAGGATACATTGTATCTTCTCCCCTTTATAGGATACATTGTATCTTCTCCCCATTATCGGATACATTGTATCTTCTCCCCATTATAGGATACATTGTATCTTCTCCCCATTATCAGATACATTGTATCGTCTCCCCATTATAGGATACATTGTATCTTCTCCCCATTATCGGATACATTGTATCTTCTCCCCATTATAGGATACATTGTATCTTCTCCCCATTATCGGATACATTGTATCTTCTCCCCATTATAGGATACATTGTATCTTCTCCCCATTATCAGATACATTGTATCTTCTCCCCATTATAGGATACATTGTATCTTCTCCCCATTATCAGATACATTGTATCTTCTCCCCATTATAGGATACATTGTATCTTCTCCCCATTATCGGATACATTGTATCGTCTCCCCATTATAGGATACATTGTATCTTCTCCCCATTATCGGATACATTGTATCTTCTCCCCTTTATAGGATACATTGTATCTTCTCCCCATTATCGGATACATTGTATCTTCTCCCCATTATAGGATACATTGTATCTTCTCCCCATTATCAGATACATTGTATCTTCTCCCCATTATAGGATACATTGTATCTTCTCCCCATTATAGGATACATTGTATCTTCTCCCCATTATCGGATACATTGTATCGTCTCCCCATTATAGGATACATTGTATCTTCTCCCCATTATCGGATACATTGTATCTTCTCCCCATTATAGGATACATTGTATCTTCTCCCCATTATCGGATACATTGTATCTTCTCCCCATTATAGGATACATTGTATCTTCTCCCCATTATCAGATACATTGTATCTTCTCCCCATTATAGGATACATTGTATCTTCTCCCCATTATAGGATACATTGTATCTTCTCCCCATTATCAGATACATTGTTTCTTCTCCCCATTATCAGATACATTGTATCTTCTCCCCATTATAGGATACATTGTATCTTCTCCCCATTATAGGATACATTGTATCTTCTCCCCATTATCGGATACATTGTATCTTCTCCCCATTATCGGATACATTGTATCTTCTCCCCATTATCGGATACATTGTATCTTCTCCCCATTATCGGATACATTGTATCTTCTCCCCATTATAGGATACATTGTATCTTCTCCCCATTATCGGATACATTGTATCGTCTCCCCATTATAGGATACATTGTATCTTCTCCCCATTATCGGATACATTGTATCTTCTCCCCATTATAGGATACATTGTATCTTCTCCCCATTATCGGATACATTGTATCTTCTCCCCATTATAGGATACATTGTATCTTCTCCCCATTATCGGATACATTGTATGTTCTCCCCATTATAGGATACATTGTATCTTCTCCCCATTATCGGATACATTGTATCTTCTCCCCATTATCGGATACATTGTTACTTCTCCCCATTATCGGATACATTGTTACTTCTCCCCATTATCGGATACATTGTATCTTCTCCCCATTATCGGATACATTGTTACTTCTCCCCATTATCGGATACATTGTATCTTCTCCCCATTATAGGATACATTGTATCTTCTCCCCATTATCAGATACATTGTATCTTCTTCCCATTATCGGATACATTGTATCTTCTACCCATTATCGGATACATTGTATCTTCTCCCCATTATCGGATACATTGTTACCTCTCCCCATTATCGGGTACATTGTATCTTCTTCCCATTATCGGATACATTGTATCTTCTACCCATTATCGGATACATTGTATCTTCTCCCCATTATCGGATACATTGTTACCTCTCCCCATTATCGGGTACATTGTATCTTCTCCCCATTATCGGATACATTGTTACCTCTCCCCATTATCGGGTACATTGTATCTTCTCCCCATTATCTGATACATTGTATCTTCTCCCCATTATCGGATACATTGTATCTTCTTCCCATTATCGGATACATTGTATCTTCTCCCCATTATAGGATACATTGTATCTTCTCCCCATTATCGGATACATTGTATCTTCTCCCCATTATCGGATACATTGTATCTTCTCCCCATTATCGGATACATTGTATCTTCTTCCCATTATCGGATACATTGTATCTTCTCCCCATTATCGGATACATTGTATCTTCTCCCCATTATCGGATACATTGTATCTTCTCCCCATTATAGGATACATTGTATCTTCTCCCCATTATCGGATACATTGTTACTTCTCCCCATTATCGGATACATTGTTACTTCTCCCCATTATCGGATACATTGTATCTTCTCCCTATTATCGGATACATTGTATCTTCTCCCCATTATAGGATACATTGTATCTTCTCCCCATTATAGGATACATTGTATCTTCCCCCCATTATCGGATACATTGTATCTTCTCCCCATTATCGGATACATTGTATCTTCTCCCCATTATCGGATACATTGTATCTTCTCCCCATTATCGGATACATTGTATCTTCTCCCCATTATCGGATACATTGTATCTTCTCCCCATTATTGGATACATTGTATCTTCTCCCCATTATTGGATACATTGTATCTTCTCTCCATTATCGGATACATTGTATCTTCTCCCCATTATTGGATACATTGTATCTTCTCCCCATTATTGGATACATTGTATCTTCTCCCCATTATAGGATACATTGTATCTTCTCCCCATTATCGGATACATTGTATCTTCTCCCCATTATCGGATACATTGTATCTTCTCCCCATTATAGGATACATTGTATCTTCTCCCCATTATCGGATACATCGTATCTTCTCCCCATTATCGGATACATTGTATCTTCTCCCCATTATCGGATACATTGTATCTTCTCCCCATTATCGGATACATTGTATCTTCTCCCCATTATCGGATACATTGTATCTTCGCCCCATTATCGGATACATTGTATCTTCTCCCCATTATAGGATACATTGTATCTTCGCCCCATTATCGGATACATTGTATCTTCTCCCCATTATCGGATACATTGTATCTTCGCCCCATTATCGGATACATTGTTACTTCTCTCCGCTACGATCCTATAGATGATACAAGCCGGTAATGAACTCATTTAACCCCTCGCTGGCTCCCCTCCCACCACACCAGCCTGGAAGTTGGCAAATTACCTTGTTCGGTGTCCCGGAGCTCCGGGGGAGGGGAGGAGAAGTTGGCACAGCAGAGGGTCCCGGTGTTCCCGCAGACACAGCCTCAGGCAGGGGATGGCATCTCTGGGTATCGGGGGATATCAGGGAGGCACATCTGCTCCCAGCGCCAGTCCTGTTCACCACTGTCCTGTCACCGGCTGAGCGCTGCGGGGCAGAGTGGGTCCCATGGGTGCCCCCTGTGGAGAGGGAACACACCGACCAATGACATCCAACTACGTTACTGACCTCCGGAGGGGACGATCACTGGGATGGCCATCGGGAAGAGTTCACGTCTCTGTGATGCCCCTTCCAGATGGGGGATGGTACCAGGGAGGGGGAGGGAGGGGGTGCCCGCTTTGCCAGTCACAATGTATTCACATTGCAAATCCCAGAGAATTCCACTCTTTAAATGAGTTCTCCTTGTGGTCAGGGTGGTAAGTTCTCCTTGTGGTCAGGGTGGTAAGTTTTCTTTCTGGTCAGGGTCGTAAGTTCTCCTTGTGGTCAGAGTGGTAAGTTCTCCTTGTGGTCAGGGTGGTGAGTTCTCCTTGTGGTCAGAGTGGTGAGTTCTCTTTGTGATCAGGGTGGTAAGTTCTCCTTGTGGTTGGGGTGGTAAGTTCTCCTTGTGGTCAGAGTGGTGAGTTCTCTTTGTGATCAGGGTGGTAAGTTCTCCTTGTGGTCAGGGTGGTAAGTTCTCCTTGTGGTCAGGGTGGTAAGTTCTCCTTGTGGTTAGGGTGGTAATTTCTCCTTGTGGTCAGAGTGGTAAGTTCTCCTTGTGGTCAGAGTGGTGAGTTCTCTTTGTGATCAGGGTGGTAAGTTCTCCTTGTGGTCAGGGTGGTAAGTTCTCCTTGTGGTCAGGGTGGTAAGTTCTCCTTGTGGTTAGGGTGGTAATTTCTCCTTGTGGTCAGGGTGGTAAGTTCTCCTTGTGGTCAGAGTGGTGAGTTCTCCTTGTGGTCAGAGTGGTGAGTTCTCTTTGTGATCAGGGTGGTAAGTTCTCCTTGTGGTCAGGGTGGTAAGTTCTCCTTGTGGTCAGGGTGGTAAGTTCTCCTTGTGGTTAGGGTGGTAATTTCTCCTTGTGGTCAGGGTGGTAAGTTCTCCTTGTGGTCAGAGTGGTGAGTTCTCCTTGTGGTAAGTTCTCCTTGTGGTCAGGGTGGTAAGTTCTCCTTGTGGTCAGGGTGGTGAGTTCTCCTTGTGGTAAGTTCTCCTTGTGGTCAGGGTGGTGAGTTCTCCTTGTGGTCAGAGTGGTAAGTTCTTCTTGTGGTCAGAGTGGTAAGTTCTCCTTGTGGTCAGAGTGGTAAGTTCTCCTTGTGGTCAGGGTGGTAATTTCTCCTTGTGGTCAGAGTGGTGAGTTCTCTTTGTGATCAGGGTGGTAAGTTCTCCTTGTGGTCAGGGTGGTGAGTTCTCCTTGTGGTCAGAGTGGTAAGTTCTCTTTGTGATCAGGGTGGTAAGTTCTCCTTGTGGTCAGGGTGGTGAGTTCTCTTTGTGATCAGGGTGGTAAGTTCTCCTTGTGGTTGGGGTGGTAAGTTCTCCTTGTGGTCAGGGTGGTAAGTTCTCCTTGTGGTCAGGGTGGTGAGTTCTCCTTGTGGTCAGAGTGGTGAGTTCTCTTTGTGATCAGGGTGGTAAGTTCTCCTTGTGGTTGGGGTGGTAAGTTCTCCTTGTGGTCAGGGTGGTAAGTTCTCCTTGTGGTTAGGGTGGTAAGTTCTCCTTGTGGTCAGGGTGGTAAGTTCTCCTTGTGGTCAGAGTGGTGAGTTCTCCTTGTGGTAAGTTCTCCTTGTGGTCAGGGTGGTAAGTTCTCCTTGTGGTCAGAGTGGTGAGTTCTCCTTGTGGTAAGTTCTCCTTGTGGTCAGGGTGGTAAGTTCTCCTTGTGGTCAGAGTGGTGAGTTCTCCTTGTGGTCAGAGTGGTAAGTTCTCCTTGTGGTCAGAGTGGTAAGTTCTCCTTGTGGTCAGGGTGGTAAGTTCTCATTGTGGTCAGAGTGGTGAGTTCTCTTTGTGATCAGGGTGGTAAGTTCTCCTTGTGGTTGGGGTGGTAAGTTCTCCTTGTGGTCAGGGTGGTAAGTTCTCCTTGTGGTTAGGGTGGTAAGTTCTCCTTGTGGTCAGAGTGGTGAGTTCTCTTTGTGATCAGGGTGGTAAGTTCTCCTTGTGGTCAGAGTGGTAAGTTCTCCTTGTGATCAGAGTGGTGAGTTCTCCTTGTGGTCAGGGTGGTAAGTTCTCCTTGTGGTCAGGGTGGTAAGTTCTCCCTGTGGTCAGAGTGGTGAGTTCTCCTTGTGGTCAGGGTGGTGAGTTCTCCTTGTGGTCAGGGTGGTGAGTTCTCCTTGTGGTCAGGGTGGTGAGTTCTCCTTGTGGTCAGGGTGGTAAGTTCTCCTTGTGGTCAGGGTGGTGAGTTCTCCTTATGGTCAGAGTGGTGAGTTCTCTTTGTGATCAGGGTGGTAAGTTCTCCTTGTGGTCAGGGTGGTAAGTTCTCCTTGTGGTCAGAGTGGTGAGTTCTCCTTGTGGTCAGGGTGGTAAGTTCTCCTTGTGGTCAGGGTGGTGAGTTCTCCTTGTGGTCAGAGTGGTAAGTTCTCCTTGTGGTCAGGGTGGTGAGTTCTCCTTGTGGTCAGGGTGGTAAGTTCTCCTTGTGATCAGGGTGGTAAGTTCTCCTTGTGGTCAGGGTGGTGAGTTCTCCTTGTGGTCAGGGTGGTAAGTTCTCCTTGTGGTCAGGGTGGTAAGTTCTCCTTGTGGTCAGGGTGGTAAGTTCTCCTTGTGGTCAGGGTGGTGAGTTCTCCTTGTGGTCAGGGTGGTAAGTTCTCCTTGTGGTCAGGGTGGTAAGTTCTCCTTGTGGTCAGGGTGGTAAGTTCTCCTTGTGGTCAGGGTGGTGAGTTCTCCTTGTGGTCAGGGTGGTGAGTTCTCCTTGTGATCAGGGTGGTAAGTTCTCCTTGTGATCAGGGTGGTAAGTTCTCCTTGTGGTCAGGGTGGTGAGTTCTCCTTGTGGTCAGGGTGGTAAGTTCTCCTTGTGGTCAGGGTGGTAAGTTCTCCTTGTGGTCAGGGTGGTAAGTTCTCCTTGTGGTCAGGGTGGTAAGTTCTCCTTGTGGTCAGGGTGGTAAGTTCTCCTTGTGGTCAGGGTGGTAAGTTCTCCTTGTGGTCAGGGTGGTAAGTTCTCCTTGTGGTCGGGTCTGCTCTACAGGGCATGGGGGACCAATTCTGGAGCAGGGATAGGACACTTGACTGGTAGTGCCCCTTATGTTGCTCAGCTTGGCGCTCTCTAATGTAATCACCCAGTGAGGATCAGAGAAGGGCCCAAGGTTACTTCATGGGGCCCCTTGTGCTGATCTGGTTGTCTGCTGCCCTCTATGATGCCCAGACTGGCTCCTGGCACTCAGGTTCTCCTGTATGAGAAGAGCCTAAAGTTATTGCATGGTGCCCAGTATAATGCCCAGGCTGTACTTGTACCCTATGTGTCCTCAGACAGGTACCCTGTATGATGCCCACACAGTACTGGTATCCCCTGAGTCCTCAGACAGGTGCCCCGTATCCTGCCCAGTCTGTTCTTGTAGCCTCTGTGTCCTTCGATAGGTGACCAGTTTGATGCCCAGGGTGTCTCCTGGCACTCTCTTCAGGTTCTCCTCTATGAGAAGAGTCCAGGGTTATTGCATAGGGACACTTACACAGAGCTTGGTTCAGTCCTGGGTATAAGGTGCCCAGTATAATGCCCAGGCTGTATTGGTATCCGCAGACTGGTGTCCAGTATGATGTCCAGGCTGTACTGGTATCCTCAGGTAGGTGCCAAGTATGATGCCCAGGCTGTACTGGTATCCTCAGACTGGTGCCCAGTATAATGCCCAGGCTGTATTGGTATCCGCAGACTGGTGCCCAGTTTAATGCCCAGGCTGTACTAGTATCCTCAGGGAAGTGTCAAGTATGATGCCCAGGCTGTACTGGTATCCTCAGACTGGTGCCCAGTATGATGTCCAGGCTGTACTGGTATCCTCAGGTAGGTGCCAAGTATGATGCCCAGGCTGTACTGGTATCCTCAGGTAGGTGCCCAGTATAATGCCCAGGCTGTATTGGTATCCGCAGACTGGTGCCCAGTTTAATGCCCAGGCTGTACTAGTATCCTCAGGTAGTTGCCCAGTTTAATGCCCAGGCTGTACTGGTATCCTCAGACTGGTGCCCAGTATGATGTCCAGGCTGTACTGGTATCCTCAGGTAGGTGCCAAGTATGATGCCCAGGCTGTACTGGTATCCTCAGGTAGGTGCCCAGTATGATGTCCAGGCTGTACTGGTATCCTAAGGCAGGTGCCCAGTATGATGTCCAGGCTGTACTGGTATCCTCAGGTAGGTGCCAAGTATGATGCCCAGGCTGTAATGTTATCCTCAGGTAGGTGCCCAGTATGATGCCCAGGCTGTACTGGTATCCTCAGGTAGGTGCCCAGTATGATGCCCAGGCTGTACTGGTATCCTCAGGTAGGTGCCCAGTATGATGCCCAGGCTGTAATGTTATCCTCAGGTAAGTGCCCAGTATGATGCCCAGGCTGTACTGGTATCCTCAGGTAGGTATGATGCCCAGGTTGGCTCCTTGCACTGTCTTCATGGTCTCCTGTATGGGAAGAGTTCGGGGTTATTGCAGGGTGCCCGGTATGGTGCCCGGGGTGAGTGTCCGGTATATCAGTGTGCCCCCCGGGGTCACTCCATCCTTCCTCCGCTCACTGCCCCTCCGATCCCCGCCCAACTCCCCCTACAGGCGGCGCGGACACACAGCGAGCCCCGGAGATCACCAACTTCCCAACTCCGACCGGAGCGCCGCCCGATCCCGTCCCTCCCCATCCCCCCATCCCCGATCACCTTCATTGGCCTCCGAGCAACCGCGATCCTCCGTACGGCTGTGTGTGCCAGAGAGAGAGCGCTGCTGCCCCCCGCCGGACACTCCGCGCACTGCAGCCTAGTCTTCTCTCATTATTATTATTATTATTAGTAGAAATAACAATATTTACCTACTATTACTATAATTATTATTATTATTATCTTTCTATTATTACAGCTTTCATTTTATTATTTTCCTTATACTATTACCACTAAATTATAATTATTAGTAGTAATAACAATATTTACCTACTATTACTGCTATATAATATTTATTATTTTTATAATTATTATTATTATCGTTCTACTATTACGGCTTTAATATTATTATTTTCCTTATACTATTACCACTAAATTTTTATTAGAAGTAGTAATTTGACCTATTACTGCTAAATAATAATAATTATTATTATTATAGTTACTATTATTATTATTATTATTATTGTACTACTACAGCTCTAAAATTTGTATTATCCTAATACTATTTCTGCTACATTATTATTATTTTATTATTTTAATGGTAGTAGTAACAGTATTTACCTACTATTACTGCTATATCATTTTAATAATAATAATTATTAAAATAATGTTAAAGCTGTTAACGCTGTAGAAGCAGAAAAATAATAATAATAATAATAATTATTATTATTATTATTATTTTTCTGCTTCTACAGCTTTAACATTATTTTCCTTATACTATTACGGCTAAATTATTATTAGTAGTACTAGTTCTAGTAATAATAGTATTTCCCTACTTTTACTGTTATATAATAATAAAAATAATAATATTTTAAGCTCTTCTGAGCAGGGCCCTCTTGTATTAAATTGTTGCTGTATTGTCTGCCTTTTATATTGTAAAGTGCTGCGTAAACTGTTGGCACTATATAAATCCTGTATAATAATAATAATAATAATAATTATTATTATTAATAATAATACATTTCTACTACTGCAGCTCTAATATTATTACTATCCTTATACTATTAATGCTGAATTAATGTTATTATTTAATATTATTATTATTTTTGTTACTATTATTATTCACCCACCTTTACATGCCCACGATAATAATAATAATAATAATAATACTAATAATAATACTAATAATAATAATAATAATAATAATAATCTAATTGACGTATTTATTTATTTATTACTGGTGCTCCTTTTGAGCTCTCCTAAAGTGTAAGTAAAGCCACAACTTTTTTTCCTTTGATTTGGGTGGAGCTGGGAAGGGTTAGACCCCCTGCCGGGAACAGGGGCCGAAAGTGATAGGAAAATCCAAACATTTACATTGGTCACTGGCACAGGAGGAGAGAGGAAATGTTGTAATGGGGACACCAGTTCCTGTAACAACCATGGGGTGGTTGACCTCCCTTCCAGATGTGTCTATAAGACAATGAGGGGTCTTTTTATAAGAATGTGCATAGCCATTCTGCCAAAGAAAGTGCGTGTACATTTGTTCTGTGCAAAATGAATGTTATTAGGCCTTTACACGTGCTGGGTGAATGTTTTTGTTGTTGTTGTTGATTTAACAGAAAATATCATATTTGGTCACTAGATGGCGCTAAGTATTATAGGCAATTCTAATGTCCAAATGCGTTATTTTCCTTTTTAAATCAATAAAAAACATTCGATCAGCACAGGAAATAGTCTAATAACATTCTTTTTTTTTTGTCCCATGCACATATAATGAATGCACATCTACGTTTACTGAGCAGATTTCTTTTCAATTTTTTTCGCATAAATAGATCCCTATGTGTTGGAATTTAGGACACATTCCAATACTTCGTCTGACTCTTGTGATTGGCTTCATTTCATTTTCTGGGAGAAGAGGATGAGAAGAATTGGGGCCCCTGACATAGAAAGCCATGAATGTCATCTATTGGCACTCTTGGGGCCCCTGACATGGCAGGCTATGGATGTCATACATCGGTCTTCTTACACTGTCCAGGAGGAGAAGTTAAAATTGGGGCCCTGATATGGCAGATTGGCAGGCCATTGTTCAGGAGAAAATTAGAAGAGTTGGGGCCCCTAACATGGCAGGTCATGGATATCATATGCTGGCCCCTATCCATTGTCAAGAAGAAGATATGAAGAGTCGGGGCCCCTGACATGACAGGCCATGGATGTCATATATTGACCTCTTATAGAAGATGAGTAGAGTTGGGGCCCCTGACACGGCATTCCATGGATGTCATACATTGACCTCTTACAAATGAGTAGAGTTGGGGCCCCTAACATGGCAGGTCATGGATGGCATACATTGACCTCTTACAGATGAGTAGAGTTGGGGCCCCTGACATGACAGGCCATGGATGGCATACATTGACCTCTTACAGGTGAGTAGAATTGGGGCCCCTGACACGGCAGGCCATGGATGTCATACATTGATATCTTATAGAAGATAAGAATTGGGGCCCCTGACACAGCAGACCATGGATGTCATCTTTTGTAAGAGGCCAGTGCATGACATCCATGGCCTGCCGTGTCAGGGGCCCCAATTTTACTCATCTTCTATAAGAGGTCCACGTACGACATCCATGGTCTGCTGTGTCAGGGGCCCCAACTCTACTCATCTTCTGTAAGAGGTCAATGTATGAGCAGATTTGGGGCCCCTGACACGGCAGGTTATGGATGTCATACATTGACCTCTTACAGATGAGTAGAGTTGAGGCCCCTGACACAGCAGACCATGGATGTCATACATTGACCTCTTATAGAAGATAAGTAGAGTCGGGGCCCCTGACACGGCAGGCCATGGATGACCTCTTACAGATGAGTAGAGTCGGGGCCCCTGACACCGCAGGCCATGGATGACCTCTTACAGATGAGTAAAGTCGGGGCCCCTGACACGGCAGGCCATGGATGACCTCTTATAGAAGATGAGTAGAGTCGGGGCCCCTGACACTTCAGCTCATGGAAGTCATATGTTGACCTCTTACAGGTGAGTAGATTTGGGGCCCCTGACATGGCAGGCCATGGATGACCTCTTACAGATGAGTAGCGTTGGGGCCCCTGACACGGCAGGCCATGGATGACCTCTTACAGATGAGTAGCGTTGGGGCCCCTGACATGGCAGGCCATGGATGACCTCTTACAGATGGGTAGCGTTGGGGCCCCTGACACGGCAGGCCATGGATGACCTCTTACAGATGGGTAGCGTTGGGGCCCCTGACACGGCAGGCCATGGATGACCTCTTACAGATGAGTAGCGTTGGGGCCCCTGACACGGCAGGCCATGGATGACCTCTCACAGATGAGTAGATTTGGGGCCCCTGACACGGCAGGCCATGGATGACCTCTTACAGATGAGTAGCGTTGGGGCCCCTGACACGGCAGGCCATGGATGACCTCTCACAGATGAGTAGATTTGGGGCGCCTGACACGGCAGGCCATGGATGACCTCTTACAGATGGGTAGCGTTGGGGCCCCTGACACTTCAGCTCATGGAAGTCATACGTTAACCTCTCACAGATGAGTAGAGTCGGGGCCCCTGACATGGCAGGCCATGGATGACCTCTTACAGATGAGTAGAGTCGGGGCCCCTGACACGGCAGGCCATGGATGACCTCTTACAGATGAGTAGAGTCGGGGCCCCTGACACGGCAGGCCATGGATGACCTCTTACAGATGAGTAGAGTCGGGGCCCCTGACACCGCAGGCCATGGATGACCTCTTACAGATGAGTAAAGTCGGGGCCCCTGACACGGCAGGCCATGGATGACCTCTTATAGAAGATGAGTAGAGTCGGGGCCCCTGACACTTCAGCTCATGGAAGTCATATGTTGACCTCTTACAGGTGAGTAGATTTGGGGCCCCTGACATGGCAGGCCATGGATGACCTCTTACAGATGAGTAGCGTTGGGGCCCCTGACACGGCAGGCCATGGATGACCTCTTACAGATGAGTAGCGTTGGGGCCCCTGACATGGCAGGCCATGGATGACCTCTTACAGATGGGTAGCGTTGGGGCCCCTGACACGGCAGGCCATGGATGACCTCTTACAGATGGGTAGCGTTGGGGCCCCTGACACGGCAGGCCATGGATGACCTCTTACAGATGAGTAGCGTTGGGGCCCCTGACACGGCAGGCCATGGATGACCTCTCACAGATGAGTAGATTTGGGGCCCCTGACACGGCAGGCCATGGATGACCTCTTACAGATGAGTAGCGTTGGGGCCCCTGACACGGCAGGCCATGGATGACCTCTCACAGATGAGTAGATTTGGGGCGCCTGACACGGCAGGCCATGGATGACCTCTTACAGATGGGTAGCGTTGGGGCCCCTGACACTTCAGCTCATGGAAGTCATACGTTAACCTCTCACAGATGAGTAGAGTCGGGGCCCCTGACATGGCAGGCCATGGATGACCTCTTACAGATGAGTAGAGTCGGGGCCCCTGACACGGCAGGCCATGGATGACCTCTTACAGATGAGTAGAGTCGGGGCCCCTGACACGGCAGGCCATGGATGACCTCTTACAGATGAGTAGAGTCGGGGCCCCTGACATGGCAGGCCATGGATGACCTCTTACAGATGAGTAGAGTCGGGGCCCCTGACACTTCAGCTCATGGAAGTCATACGTTGACCTCTCACAGATGAGTAGATTTGGGGCCCCTGACACGGCAGGCCATGGATGACCTCTTACAGATGGGTAGCGTTGGGGCCCCTGACACGGCAGGCCATGGATGACCTCTCACAGATGAGTAGATTTGGGGCCCCTGACACGGCAGGCCACGGATGTGACATGACAGCTCCGGCCTCTATAAAAGCCTTTCCATGTTCTCTCTAATTTTAGCCTCCTCCAGCAGATGGACGGTCGGATATCTCGGCGCGATCTGTCACCTCCTCTCAGCGCGGACGGCGGCATCTCAGGGCCGAGCGGAAAAGGGTCCATCTGGGGACAGTAATTAGGAGTGAGGAGCATCTGGTGACAAGCCTGGCACTGCCATTGTACAGACACATCGACCTTCGCTGCCCCCCCCTTCCCCTCCCCCACCCAAATGGGGTGACATAAAGTCACTGCGCGGGCGGACAGCGCTACAGATATAAAGCCTCACAAATCTGGGACAAAGATAAAATGAGACGATCTCCAGGAGGATCCCAGAGAACGCAGAATGTGGAAAAGCCAAATTTCCTCCAGTTATATCTTTTATTACATTTCCTCTAAACTCCGCCCACAAAAACGTTCATCTATATTTTCCTCGATAGCAACAAAGGATAGAAACCCACTTAGTGAGCACCGAACCCATATTTTACCTTGTAGGCTCCACCCACTACAGAAAACTACAACAGGGGGCGGAGACATGACCAGCCACAAGGATAGAGAGTAGAGCTGTGGGAGGGGCCAGCAGACTCCACCCACTACAGAAAAAAACCGGGAGCGGAGACAAGACCAGCCACGAGGATAGAGAGCAGAGCTGTGGGAGGGGCCAGCAGACTCCACCCACTGCAGAAAACCGGGGCGGAGACAAGACCAGCCATAAGGATAGAGAACAAAGCTGTGGGAGGGGCCAGTAGGCTCCACCCACTACAGAAAAACCGGGGCGGAGACAAGACCAGCCACAAGGATAGAGTAGAGCTGTGGGAGGGGCCAGCAGGCTCCACCCACTGCAGAAAACCGGGGCGGAGACAAGACCAGCCATAAGAATAGAGAACAAAGCTGTGGGAGGGACCAGCAGACTCCTCCCACTACAGAAAGCTACAACAGGGGGCGGAGACAAGACCAGCCATAAGGATAGAGAGCAAAGCTGTGGGAGGGGCCAGCAGACTCCACCCACTGCAGAAAACCGGGGCGGAGACGAGACCAGCCATAAGGATAGAGAGCAGAGCTGTGGGAAGGGCCAGCAGGCTCCACCCACTACATAAAACTACAGGAGGGGGCGGAGACAAGACCAGCCACAAGGATAGAGAGCAGAGCTGTGGGAGGGGCCAGCAGGCTCCACCCATTACAGAATTTGTACAGAAAATTACAGGAGGGGAAGGATAAAAGAGACATTAGACTGTAAGCTCTTCCGTCCAGAGCTTTATAAATGTGCCCAGGCTGTAATGTTATCCTCAGGTAGGTGCCCAGTATGATGCCCAGGCTGTACTGGTATCCTCAGGTAGGTGCCCAGTATGATGCCCAGGCTGTACTGGTATCCTCAGGTAGGTGCCCAGTATGATGCCCAGGCTGTAATGTTATCCTCAGGTAAGTGCCCAGTATGATGCCCAGGCTGTACTGGTATCCTCAGGTAGGTATGATGCCCAGGTTGGCTCCTTGCACTGTCTTCATGGTCTCCTGTATGGGAAGAGTTCGGGGTTATTGCAGGGTGCCCGGTATGGTGCCCGGGGTGAGTGTCCGGTATATCAGTGTGCCCCCCGGGGTCACTCCATCCTTCCTCCGCTCACTGCCCCTCCGATCCCCGCCCAACTCCCCCTACAGGCGGCGCGGACACACAGCGAGCCCCGGAGATCACCAACTTCCCAACTCCGACCGGAGCGCCGCCCGATCCCGTCCCTCCCCATCCCCCCCCATCCCCGATCACCTTCATTGGCCTCCGAGCAACCGCGATCCTCCGTACGGCTGTGTGTGCCAGAGAGAGAGCGCTGCTGCCCCCCCCGCCGGACACTCCGCGCACTGCAGCCTAGTCTTCTCTCATTATTATTATTATTATTAGTAGAAATAACAATATTTACCTACTATTACTATAATTATTATTATTATTATCTTTCTATTATTACAGCTTTCATTTTATTATTTTCCTTATACTATTACCACTAAATTATAATTATTAGTAGTAATAACAATATTTACCTACTATTACTGCTATATAATATTTATTATTTTTATAATTATTATTATTATCGTTCTACTATTACGGCTTTAATATTATTATTTTCCTTATACTATTACCACTAAATTTTTATTAGAAGTAGTAATTTGACCTATTACTGCTAAATAATAATAATTATTATTATTATAGTTACTATTATTATTATTATTATTATTGTACTACTACAGCTCTAAAATTTGTATTATCCTAATACTATTTCTGCTACATTATTATTATTTTATTATTTAATGGTAGTAGTAACAGTATTTACCTACTATTACTGCTATATCATTTTAATAATAATAATTATTAAAATAATGTTAAAGCTGTTAACGCTGTAGAAGCAGAAAAATAATAATAATAATAATAATTATTATTATTATTATTATTTTTCTGCTTCTACAGCTTTAACATTATTTTCCTTATACTATTACGGCTAAATTATTATTAGTAGTACTAGTTCTAGTAATAATAGTATTTCCCTACTTTTACTGTTATATAATAATAAAAATAATAATATTTTAAGCTCTTCTGAGCAGGGCCCTCTTGTATTAAATTGTTGCTGTATTGTCTGCCTTTTATATTGTAAAGTGCTGCGTAAACTGTTGGCACTATATAAATCCTGTATAATAATAATAATAATAATAATTATTATTATTAATAATAATACATTTCTACTACTGCAGCTCTAATATTATTACTATCCTTATACTATTAATGCTGAATTAATGTTATTATTTAATATTATTATTATTTTTGTTACTATTATTATTCACCCACCTTTACATGCCCACGATAATAATAATAATAATAATAATACTAATAATAATACTAATAATAATAATAATAATAATAATAATCTAATTGACGTATTTATTTATTTATTACTGGTGCTCCTTTTGAGCTCTCCTAAAGTGTAAGTAAAGCCACAACTTTTTTTCCTTTGATTTGGGTGGAGCTGGGAAGGGTTAGACCCCCTGCCGGGAACAGGGGCCGAAAGTGATAGGAAAATCCAAACATTTACATTGGTCACTGGCACAGGAGGAGAGAGGAAATGTTGTAATGGGGACACCAGTTCCTGTAACAACCATGGGGTGGTTGACCTCCCTTCCAGATGTGTCTATAAGACAATGAGGGGTCTTTTTATAAGAATGTGCATAGCCATTCTGCCAAAGAAAGTGCGTGTACATTTGTTCTGTGCAAAATGAATGTTATTAGGCCTTTACACGTGCTGGGTGAATGTTTTTGTTGTTGTTGTTGATTTAACAGAAAATATCATATTTGGTCACTAGATGGCGCTAAGTATTATAGGCAATTCTAATGTCCAAATGCGTTATTTTCCTTTTTAAATCAATAAAAAACATTCGATCAGCACAGGAAATAGTCTAATAACATTCTTTTTTTTTTGTCCCATGCACATATAATGAATGCACATCTACGTTTTACTGAGCAGATTTCTTTTCAATTTTTTTCGCATAAATAGATCCCTATGTGTTGGAATTTAGGACACATTCCAATACTTCGTCTGACTCTTGTGATTGGCTTCATTTCATTTTCTGGGAGAAGAGGATGAGAAGAATTGGGGCCCCTGACATAGAAAGCCATGAATGTCATCTATTGGCACTCTTGGGGCCCCTGACATGGCAGGCTATGGATGTCATACATCGGTCTTCTTACACTGTCCAGGAGGAGAAGTTAAAATTGGGGCCCTGATATGGCAGATTGGCAGGCCATTGTTCAGGAGAAAATTAGAAGAGTTGGGGCCCCTAACATGGCAGGTCATGGATATCATATGCTGGCCCCTATCCATTGTCAAGAAGAAGATATGAAGAGTCGGGGCCCCTGACATGACAGGCCATGGATGTCATATATTGACCTCTTATAGAAGATGAGTAGAGTTGGGGCCCCTGACACGGCATTCCATGGATGTCATACATTGACCTCTTACAAATGAGTAGAGTTGGGGCCCCTAACATGGCAGGTCATGGATGGCATACATTGACCTCTTACAGATGAGTAGAGTTGGGGCCCCTGACATGACAGGCCATGGATGGCATACATTGACCTCTTACAGGTGAGTAGAATTGGGGCCCCTGACACGGCAGGCCATGGATGTCATACATTGATATCTTATAGAAGATAAGAATTGGGGCCCCTGACACAGCAGACCATGGATGTCATCTTTTGTAAGAGGCCAGTGCATGACATCCATGGCCTGCCGTGTCAGGGGCCCCAATTTTACTCATCTTCTATAAGAGGTCCACGTACGACATCCATGGTCTGCTGTGTCAGGGGCCCCAACTCTACTCATCTTCTGTAAGAGGTCAATGTATGAGCAGATTTGGGCCCCCTGACACGGCAGGTTATGGATGTCATACATTGACCTCTTACAGATGAGTAGAGTTGAGGCCCCTGACACAGCAGACCATGGATGTCATACATTGACCTCTTATAGAAGATAAGTAGAGTCGGGGCCCCTGACACGGCAGGCCATGGATGACCTCTTACAGATGAGTAGAGTCGGGGCCCCTGACACCGCAGGCCATGGATGACCTCTTACAGATGAGTAAAGTCGGGCCCCTGACACGGCAGGCCATGGATGACCTCTTATAGAAGATGAGTAGAGTCGGGGGCCCCTGACACTTCAGCTCATGGAAGTCATATGTTGACCTCTTACAGGTGAGTAGATTTGGGGCCCCTGACATGGCAGGCCATGGATGACCTCTTACAGATGAGTAGCGTTGGGGCCCCTGACACGGCAGGCCATGGATGACCTCTTACAGATGAGTAGCGTTGGGGCCCCTGACATGGCAGGCCATGGATGACCTCTTACAGATGGGTAGCGTTGGGGCCCCTGACACGGCAGGCCATGGATGACCTCTTACAGATGGGTAGCGTTGGGGCCCCTGACACGGCAGGCCATGGATGACCTCTTACAGATGAGTAGCGTTGGGGCCCCTGACACGGCAGGCCATGGATGACCTCTCACAGATGAGTAGATTTGGGGCCCCTGACACGGCAGGCCATGGATGACCTCTTACAGATGAGTAGCGTTGGGGCCCCTGACACGGCAGGCCATGGATGACCTCTCACAGATGAGTAGATTTGGGGCGCCTGACACGGCAGGCCATGGATGACCTCTTACAGATGGGTAGCGTTGGGGCCCCTGACACTTCAGCTCATGGAAGTCATACGTTAACCTCTCACAGATGAGTAGAGTCGGGGCCCCTGACATGGCAGGCCATGGATGACCTCTTACAGATGAGTAGAGTCGGGGCCCCTGACACGGCAGGCCATGGATGACCTCTTACAGATGAGTAGAGTCGGGGCCCCTGACACGGCAGGCCATGGATGACCTCTTACAGATGAGTAGAGTCGGGGCCCCTGACACCGCAGGCCATGGATGACCTCTTACAGATGAGTAAAGTCGGGGCCCTGACACGGCAGGCCATGGATGACCTCTTATAGAAGATGAGTAGAGTCGGGGCCCCTGACACTTCAGCTCATGGAAGTCATATGTTGACCTCTTACAGGTGAGTAGATTTGGGCCCCTGACATGGCAGGCCATGGATGACCTCTTACAGATGAGTAGCGTTGGGGCCCCTGACACGGCAGGCCATGGATGACCTCTTACAGATGAGTAGCGTTGGGGCCCCTGACATGGCAGGCCATGGATGACCTCTTACAGATGGGTAGCGTTGGGGCCCCTGACACGGCAGGCCATGGATGACCTCTTACAGATGGGTAGCGTTGGGCCCCTGACACGGCAGGCCATGGATGACCTCTTACAGATGAGTAGCGTTGGGCCCCTGACACGGCAGGCCATGGATGACCTCTCACAGATGAGTAGATTTGGGGCCCCTGACACGGCAGGCCATGGATGACCTCTTACAGATGAGTAGCGTTGGGGCCCCTGACACGGCAGGCCATGGATGACCTCTCACAGATGAGTAGATTTGGGGCGCCTGACACGGCAGGCCATGGATGACCTCTTACAGATGGGTAGCGTTGGGGCCCCTGACACTTCAGCTCATGGAAGTCATACGTTAACCTCTCACAGATGAGTAGAGTCGGGGCCCCTGACATGGCAGGCCATGGATGACCTCTTACAGATGAGTAGAGTCGGGGCCCCTGACACGGCAGGCCATGGATGACCTCTTACAGATGAGTAGAGTCGGGGCCCCTGACACGGCAGGCCATGGATGACCTCTTACAGATGAGTAGAGTCGGGGCCCCTGACATGGCAGGCCATGGATGACCTCTTACAGATGAGTAGAGTCGGGGCCCTGACATGACACTTAGCTCATGAGAAGTCATACGTGGATGACCTCTCACAGATGAGTAGATTTGGGGCCCCCACCCCCCCCCCCCCCCTCCCCCCCCCCCCTTTGGGGCCCCTGACACGGCAGGCCATGGATGACCTCTTACAGATGGGTAGCGTTGGGGCCCCTGACACGGCAGGCCATGGATGACCTCTCACAGATGAGTAGATTGGGGGCCCCTGACACGGGCAGGCCACGGGCTGTGACATTGACAGCTCCGGCCTCTATAAAAGCCTTTCCATGTTCTCTCTAATTTTAGCCTCCTCAGCAGATGGGAACGGATGGATATCTCGGCGCGATCTGTCACCTCTCTCAGCCTTTAGTGCGGACGGCGGCATCTCGAGGGTTGGGCCCATGAACGGATTTTGTCCGAGCGGAAAAGGGTCCATCTGGGGACAGTAATTAGGAGTGAGGAGCATCTGGTGACAAGCCTGGCACTGCCATTGTACAGACACATCGACCTTCGCTGCCCCCCCCCTTCCCCTCCCCCACCCAAATGGGGTGACATAAAGTCACTGCGCGGGGCGGACAGCGCTACAGATATAAAGCCTCACAAATCTGGGACAAAGATAAAATGAGACGATCTCCAGGAGGATCCCAGAGAACGCAGCAGAATGTGTGGAAAGCCAAATTTCCTCCAGTTATATCTTTTATTACATTTCCTCTAAACTCCGCCCACAAAAACGTTCATCTATATTTTCCTCGATAGCAACAAAGGATAGAAACCCACTTAGTGAGCACCGAACCCATATTTTACCTTGTAGGCTCCACCCACTACAGAAAACTACAACAGGGGGCGGAGACATGACCAGCCACAAGGATAGAGAGTAGAGCTGTGGGAGGGGCCAGCAGACTCCACCCACTACAGAAAACTACAACAGGGGGCGGAGACAAGACCAGCCACGAGGATAGAGAGCAGAGCTGTGGGAGGGGCCAGCAGACTCCACCCACTGCAGAAAACCGGGGCGGAGACAAGACCAGCCATAAGGATAGAGAGCAGAGCCGTGGGAGGGGCCAGTAGGCTCCACCCACTACAGAAAACTACAGGAGGGGGCGGAGACAAGACCAGCCACAAGGATAGAGTAGAGCTGTGGGAGAGGCTAGCAGGCTCCACCCACTGCAGAAAACCGGGGCGGAGACAAGACCAGCCATAAGAATAGAGAACAAAGCTGTGGGAGGGGCCAGCAGACTCCACCCCTCTGCAGAAAACCGGGGCGGAGACAAGACCAGCCATAAGGATAGAGAACAAAGCTGTGGGAGGGGCCAGCAGACTCCACCCACTGCAGAAAACCGGGGCGGAGACAAGACCAGCCATAAGGATAGAGAACAGAGCTGTGGGAGGGGCCAGCAGACTCCACCCACTGCAGAAAACCGGAGCGGAGACAAGACCAGCCATTAGGATAGAGAGCAGAGCTGTGGGAGGGGCCAGCAGACTCCACCCACTGCAGAAAACCGGGGCGGAGACAAGACCAGCCATAAGGATAGAGAACAAAGCTGTGGGAGGGGCCAGTAGACTCCACCCACTGCAGAAAACCGGGGCGGAGACAAGACCAGCCATAAGGATAGAGAGCAGAGCTGTGGGAGGGGCCAGCAGACTCCACCCACTGCAGAAAACCGGGGCGGAGACAAGACCAGCCATAAGGATAGAGAGCAGAGCTGTGGGAGGGACCAGCAGGCTCCTCCCACTACAGAAAGCTACAACAGGGGGCGGAGACAAGACCAGCCATAAGGATAGAGAGCAGAGCTGTGGGAGGGGCCAGCAGACTCCACCCACTGCAGAAAACCGGGGCGGAGACGAGACCAGCCATAAGGATAGAGAGCAGAGCTGTGGGAAGGGCCAGCAGGCTCCACCCACTACATAAAACTACAGGAGGGGGCGGAGACAAGACCAGCCACAAGGATAGAGAGCAGAGCTGTGGGAGGGGCCAGCAGGCTCCACCCATTACAGAATTTGTACAGAAAATTACAGGAGGGGAAGGATAAAAGAGACATTAGACTGTAAGCTCTTCCGTCCAGAGCTTTATAAATGTATAATAATGATAGCATGTGACTGTGGGGGGGGGGGGTGGTGACATTAGAGTGTAAGCTCTTCTGGCTAGAACTATATAAATGTATAATAATGATAGTGTGTGACTGTGGGGGAGGGGGGCATTAGAGTGTAAGCTCCTCTGGTACAGAGACTGATGTGATTGGCTCAGTGTTCTCTGTACAGCTCTGCGGTATATGTCAGAGCTATATAATGTATAATAATAATAGTGTGTGACTGTGGGGGACGGGGGGTATTAGAGTGTAAGCTCCTCTGGTACAGACCTATATAAATGTATAATAATGATAGTGTGTAGCTGTGGGGGGGGGGGGGGCATTAGAGTGTAAGCTCCTCTGGTACAGACCTATATAAATGTATAATAATGATAGTGTGTGGCTGTGGGGGGACATTAGAGTGTTAGCTCCTCTGACTAGAGCTAGTGTGTGACTGTGGGGGGGGGGGGACATTAAAGTGTAAGCTCTTCTGGTACAGAGACTGAAGTGACTGGCTCAGTGTTCTCTGTACAGCGCTGCGGTATATGTCAGAGCTATATACATGTATAATAATAATAGTGTGTGACTGTGGGGGAGGGGACACTAGAGTGTAATCTCCTCTGGTTAGAACAATATAAATGTATAATAATATTATTTCCATTGTGATACTTTGCAGCGTTCCGCTCCACTTCCTCTCTAGTCCTGGAAAAGTTAATTGTCTGACTCTCTCTTATCGGATGATTGGAGGTTTGTCGCGGTGAATGGCGCTCGGTGCGCTTCGTCAAGCCTGACTGCTCCCATTCAGCGCTGAGGGCTCTCTGTAATCTCTGCCATGGAGAATAGGAAGAGTCATCTCTGCGGCTCGGGGGAGAAGATAGGAGAGGTAGCGAAGGACACAGAGGACCTTTATTCCGCTTCGGGGCCCAGGAAGGGCGGCCATTGTTCCCCGATGAATGGCCTGGAATGTGGCGGGAGATCCTCGCTGGAGCCTTGAACTCCCTGACACAGGGGGAAGAATAGCGGCGGAGCCCTTCACATGACGACCTTCATTAATGTATACAAAGAGAATATATTGTTATTTTGTATAGACACGTATTCTTTATTATTATTTCTCCTACAGTGAATGTAACTGAAATGGCATTTAGCCCGCTCTGTGCCATTTTCACCAGAAAAATCCTATTTTTTACTCTTTGTTACATCCCAGTGCTGCTGATCTCCTGCAGCCACTTTGCATTCGCTCCCTGACCACATGCACTCCAGCGACGGCTGCATGGAACTTCTCTGGGTGGGTCTCCTGACCACAGTGGACCATGTCTGTGGAATGCGTGTCAGAACTGCCACTTGTCATGTCCATCGGAAGCCCCGTGTGGCAGGGTGACAACACAGGAGGACAACTGAGATAACGGGGACAGAGTGTTGTCACCCCATGACAGGAAACGCCTGACCAGGGGCCTTCATGCCAGGAATCAGGGATCATCTTAATGAAACTGCTGATATAAAAGTACTTAAAAATGACTTAAAATGAGGTGACAATGGTAAAGTTACCATGAGAATTTCATAATTGGGTCAGATTCCCATGCTTTATATTTAAAGGTACACTCCGGGCAAAACAAAAAGGATAGAGGAAGAGGAAGGAAAAGAAAGAAGGAGGATAGAGGAAGAAGGAAGGAGGAGGTTAGAGGAAGAAGGAAGTTAGAGGAAAAAGGAAAAGATAAAGTAAGAAGGAAAAATGAGGGAAAAAAAGAGGATAGAGGAAGAAGGCAGGAAGAAGGAGGGAGGAGGTAGAAGAAGGAAGAAGGAGAAATATGAAGAAAGAATGAGGAAGGAAAAAGAAGGGAAAAAAGAGGAAGAAGGAGAGATGAGGTGGATGAAAGAGAAGGATGAAAGGAAAAATAAATAAGGAGGTAGAAGATGGAAGGAAGAAAAGGGAAGGAGGAGGAAAAAGTAGAAAAAAGGAAAGAAGGAGGATAGAGGAAGAAGAAGTAAAAGAAAGAAGGAGGATAGAGGAAGAACGAAGAAGGAAGAAAGAGGTTAGAGGAAGAAGGAGATTAGAGGAAGAAGGAAGTTAGAGGAAAAAGGAAAAGATAAAGTAAGAAGGAAAAATTAGAGAAAAAAAAGAGGATAGAGGAAGAAGGAGGGATGAGGTAGAAGAAGGAAGAAAGAGAAATATGAAAAAAGAATGAGGAAGGAAAAGAAGAGAAAAAAAGAGGAAGAAGGAGAGATGAGGTGGATAAAAGAGAGGGTTGAAAGGAAGAAAAAATAAGAAGGTAGAAGATGGAAGGATGATGGAAGGAATAAAAAGGAAGGAGGAGGATAGAGGAAAAGGTAGAAAATAAGAAGGAAAAGAAAGAAGGAGGATAGAGGAAAAGGAAGAAAGAAGAAGGAAGAAGGAGGTTAGAGGAAGAAGGAAAATTAAGGAAGATGAAGGAAGAAAGAAAAAGAAGAGAGAATAAGAGGATAGAGGAAGAAAGAAGGAAGAAGGGAGGAGGAGGTAAAAGGAAAGAGGTGGAAAGAGGAAAAAGAAGGAAAATGAAGAAATAAGGAAAAAAGAAGGAAGAAGGATGGACGAGGTAGATGGAGAGGGATGAAAGGAGGAATAAATAAACAGGTAGAAGATGAAAGGAGGATGGAAGGAAGAAAAAAAGAAGAATGAGGTTAGAGGAAGAAGTAGGAAACAAGAAAGGAAAGCATAGAGAAAGAAGATGGAATCGAAAAAAGGAGGATAGAAGAAGACAAAGGAAAAAGAAGGAGGAGGATAGAGGAAGAAGGAATAAAGAAGGAGGAAAAAGGAGGTTAGATGAAGAAGGAATAAGGATGAAAGGAAGAAGGAGGATAGAGGAAGAAGGAAAGGGGAGAGAGAAAAAGAGGATAGGGAAGGAAGAAGAAGAAAGGAGGATGAAAGAAAGAAGGAGGAGGAATATGAAAAAAATCTAGGAAGGAAAAAGAGGAAGAAGGAAGGAAGAAAGAGACAAGGTAGATGAAGGAGAGGGATGGAAGGAAGAAGAAATAATGAGGAACTAGAAGATGGAAGGAGGATGGAAGAAAGAAGAAGGAGCAGGATAGAGGAAGAAGTAGGAAAGAAGAAAAAAGGAGGATAGAGGAAGAAGGAATAAGCAGGAATGGAGGAAGAATGAAAAGGTAGGAAGAAGGAGGACAGAGGAAGAAGGAAACAGTAAAGAAAAAAAAAGAGGATAAAGGAAGGAGGAAGGTAGAAGAAAGGAAGGAGGAAAGAGGAAAAGGGAGGGATATGAAGAAAGAATGAGGAGGAAAGAAGGTGGAAAGAGGTACATGAAGAAAGAGGGATGTAAGGAAGAAGAAAAGAGGGGGAAAAGATGGAAGGAGGATGAAAGGAAGAAAAAGGAAGAAGGAGGATAAAGGAAGAATGAGGATAGAAGAAGAAGGAGGGAGAAGGAATAAGGAGGAATGGAGGAAGAAAAAAAAGGAAGTAAAAAGGACAAAGGAAAGAGAAAAGGAGGAAGAAGGAAGAAAAAGGGAGAGAGGAGGTAAAATTAGGAAGGAGGATGGAAGGAAGAAGGAGGACAGAGGAAGGAGGAAGGTGAAGGAAGAAGAAGGAAAAAAAGAAAGATGGACAGAGGAAGAAAGAGGAAGGAAAGAAAAGGGAGGATGGAGGTAGAAGGTAGAAGGAAGAAGAAAAAGGAGAAAGAATAAGAAAGGAAGAAAAAAAGGAGGATAGAGGAAGGAGAATAGAGGAAGAAGGAAGAAAAAAGGGGGAAGGAGGGAGGTAGGAGGCAGAAGGCGGCATTTGGATGGAAGAAAGAAGAAGGGGGGAAAAGGAAGGAGGATGAAGGAAGAACAAAGAAGATGGAAGAAAGTGGAAACATATAACAAAATTTCCATCTACATTCCCTGAATGTTGTATTACACATCCACCAACAAAGATCACATTTCAAGAAATTCACACCCAGCAACCCTGTGAGGTTTTCTCTGAATTCTGGTCGCAGTTCATTATATAAATCTCAGATGAAAGGAAAACTGAGGGGACTTTTGTGCCGAGTAATTTTCCCTGGTTGGTGTTTATTGACAAATATTTATGATTATCTGAAGGTTCTCTTTGTGAAAAGGCAAAAATAGAGGAAGCAACCATAAATGTGATTTAAAGGGCAAGTACACCCTTATTGAACTACGATTGTGGAATAAATGAATTTAGAATTAGAATTTATTAAGGTCCTTCGCCGTGATCTGTATTAGATGAGATTGGGAGGGAAGATGATTGTTTTGCTTTACTTTAGACACTTTGTTATATTTTATCCTCACACAGCCGACTCTTTATCCCCCACTAAAATTATTATATTATTATTATTATTATTATAAAGAAAAATCCGTTCACAGAGGTCTGATCACACACTGCAAAGAGATCCGCAGCCACAGGCACACACAGCACACATTTATTGATGCCAACCACCGCTTTAATATCTGCCAAGATGCCAGTCAGTCTCCTCCAGGCTCACAGGACAGCTACATGAGGAAGGGGAGAGAAAGAGAGAGAGAGAGAGAGAGAGAGAGAGAGAGAGAGAGAGAAGAGAGAGAGAGAAATAATTATAGAGGGAGAAATAAAAGAGAAGTGAGAGAGAGGGTGAGGGTATAGAGAGGATGGTAAGAAAGGAAGAAAAAGATAAAAAAAATAAAATAAAGAAAGAGAGAAAAGAGAGAGAGAGAGAGAGAGAGAGAGAGAAAGGGGGGAAGAAAGAGAGAGAGAGAGATAAAGGGGGGAAGAAAGAGAGAGAGAGAAGGAGAGAGAGAAAGAGAGGAGGAGAGAGAGGGGGGAGAAAGAAAGAGAGAGAGGGGAGAGAGAGAGGGGGAAGAAAGAAGAGAGAGAGAGAGAGAGGAAAAGAAAGAAAGAGGCGCAGAGAGAGATATAGAGAGAGAAAAGAAAGAGAGAGAGAAAAGGGGGAAGAAAGAGAGAGAGGAGGAGAGAGAGAGGGAGGAAAAGAAAGAAAGAGGCACAGAGAGAGAAATAGAGAGAGAAAAGAAAGAGAGAGAGGGAAAGGGAAAGAAATAGAGAGAGAGCGAGAAGGATAGAGCAAAAGAAACATAGAGGGAGAAATAAAAGAGAAGTGAGAGAGAGGGTGAGGGGGTAGAGAGGGTGGGAAGGAAAGAAGGAAAAGATAGAAAGAGAGAGAGAAAGAGGGGGGAGAAAGAAAGAGAGGAGGAGGGAGAGAGAGGGGAAAAAGGAAAGAGAGAGAGAGAGAGGGAAAGAAAGATAGAGGGAGAAATACAAGAGAAGTGTGAGAGAGAAAAATAAATAGGGAGAGAGAGAGTAGGAAGGAAGGAAGAAAAAGATAGAGAGAGAAAGGGAGAGAGAGAGAGAGAGAGAAAGATGTGGGAAGGAAGGAAGGAAGAAAAAGATAGAAAGAGAAAGAAAGAGAGAAAGGGATAGAGCACACGCAAGAGAGAGAGAGAGAGAGAAAGGAAGAAAGAAGGAAAAAGGGAGAGATAAAGGAGACGTGGAAGAGAGGGAAAGGGAGAGAGAGAAGTGAGAGCGGGGGGGGGAGGGGGTAGATAAAGAGGGTGAGAGTTAGAGGGAAGAAGGGAAAGAAATAAGGAGAGACTGAAAGATACAAAGAAAGAAAGAATGAAGAAAAGAGAAGAGAGAAGATATGGGCAGCGCAGTGGTGTAGTGGGTAGCACTCTCACCTAGCAGTAAAAAGGGTCGCTGGTTTGAATCCTGACCACGACACTACCTGACTGGAGTTTGAATGTTCTCCCTGTGCCTGAGTGGGTTTCCTCTGGATACTCCGGTTTCCTCCCACACTCCAAAGATATGCTGGTAGGTTAATTGGCTTCTGCCTAAATTGGCCCTAGTATACGAATGTGAGTAAGGGACCTTAGATTGTAAGCTCCTTGAGGGTAGGGACTGATGTGAATGTACAATGTATATGTAAAGCGCTGTGTAAATTGACGGCGCTATATGAGTTCCTAAATAATAATATAGTGAAGAAGTAGATGGGGAGTGATAAGGAGGGAGTGAAAGAAGGAGAGAAGGGAAGATGAACAGAGTGGAGACAGGGAGAGATAAAGAGAGAGGGAAAGAAAGTAAGAGGGAGGAAGGGGGGTAGGGAGAGAGACAGAGAAAGAGGAACAGATAAATAGAGAGGGAAGTGAGAGTGAGCAGAGATCAACAACAGCAAGAAAAGTGAGAGAGAACAAAGAGAGGCAAGAGAGAAGAATGAGAGAGAGAGAGAGAAACATGGGGGGGAGAGAGGTCTGAGACAGAAAAGACTCCGGAGATATGTTTCAGAGCAGCCTCCGGTGACAACGCCGCTCCTCCATAATTACAGGGAGTGAGAGTTGTCACTCTAGGCCAGGAAGTGTGTTACTGGCAGGATTACGAGGGGAGAAAAAAGGAAAATATTTCCTGAAAAAGTGAAAATGAATGCAGCAACCACATCTAAGGACTGGTAAAGTAAAATAGAGATGTGCACGACAGAAAAATATGTTTCGTCTTCTGCTTTGGTTGTTAAGCAAATAATTTCATTATCGCATCCTGTCATCCGAATGAACGTGAATGAAATGGTTGTTTTTGTTATAATATATTTCAGATTCCAGTGGCGGCTGGTGCTCAAAAAAAACATCAATTGCCACCAATGTGCCCATCAAACGCAGCCACTGTGCCCATCAAATGCTGCCACTGTGCCACCAAACACAGCCACTGTACCCATAAATTGCTGCCACTGTGCCATCAAACACAGCTACTGTACCCATCAAATGCCACTACTGTGCCCATCAATTGCTGACACTGTACCCATCAATTGCCGCTAATGTGCCCCATCAAATGCTGCCAGTGTGCCCATCAATTTCCCGCTACTGTGCCCCATCAAATGTTGTCAGTGTGCCCATCAATTGCCACTACTGTCCCCCATCAAATGTTGCCAGTGTGCCCATCAATTGCAGCCACTGTGCCATCAAATGCAGCCACTGTACCCATAAATTGCCGCTACTGTGCCATCAAACGCAGCTACTGTACCCATTGATTGCCGCTACTGTGCCCATCAATTGCTGACTCTGTGCCCATCAATTACTGTCACCGTGCCCACCAATTGCCGCTATTGTGCCCCATCAAATGCTGACACTGTGCCCATCAATTGCTGACACTGTGCCCATCAATTGCTGTCACTGTGCCCATCAATTGCCGCTACTGTGCCCCATCAAATGCTGCCAGTGTCTCTGTCAATTGCCGCTACTGTGCCCCATCAAATGTTGCCAGTGCGCCCATCAATTGCCTCTACTGTGGACCATCAAATGCTACCCGGCACTTACCTATCTCGCAGCGCGTCGGCAGCAGTCTCCTGCATATCCTCCATGTCTTCTTCCGTCCTCTCTCAGGTGTCCAATCACAGCGCGATTCAGGTGACCGGCGCCCGAAAATGGGCAGGGCACCTAAACAGGGGGTGTCAGCAGCGCCCATAGACAGATTAATTCAATGCATGAATCTATCTATGGTAATAGAGCAGTGCCATGAGAGAGGGGGCGGCGCCCATGCGCCCTTGATGGACGCACCGCCGCTGTGGACATATTCATTGAACTTTGTCACTATTGTGATTGGGAGATTTGGACAAAGAAGCTAAAACATCGTTCGAGTTTCGATTTGTAACGAATTGCACATTTCTAAAAATACAATATATTACATGTTATGTACCCTGTAAAAGCTCAGAAACGTTGTTTCTAATAAGATAAATTGATCTGTCATATTTCCAATAATAAGAAAAAAAATCTCCCCCCAGATAAATATAATAAGATAAGCAGCAATTTGTAGAGAAGTTCCCCCCCCCCCCCCCCATAAATTTGTAGAGAAGTTTATTATATAGGACGGCGATCCCGGGGAAGCGTCCCGTCCTGTAGATATCACTCTGTACGGGTTTCTTCCAGGATGACAGGCGTCTGCAGGGGGGATCAGCTGCACTAAATTACCAATTCACTACATTTCTGACTATCTGTCCTTCAAGGGATTCAGCGCCGATGCTGGAAATAGCCCAGAACAAACCGATTGGAACAATCTCCTCTGGCAATCCCAGCTGTAGATTAAACCTTCTACTTGCTGACAAGAAGACCATTTAAATCTGATTTCTCAAAATTAGGAGATGAATGATTAGAAATTGGCTTTAAGAAACCATGAGATGTGGGCGACATCTAGTGGACATTTTGAGAACTGCAGCATTCAATTTTTAAAGCGATACTAAAGCTTCACATGTTATACTTACCTCCACTGTGCAGCTTGTTTTGCACAACGTGGCCCCGATCCTCGTCTTCTGGGGTCCCTCGGCGTCTCTCTCGGCTCCTCCCCGCATCAGCTAACTTCCTCCGGGAAGCGCTCTCCCAAGGGGGTTACCTTGCAGGCGTGCTCCCAAGTCCTGTATCTGGCGTCCATAGCCACCGACTACAGAACTCGGCCCCGCCCCTCGCGTCATTGGAGTTGATTGACAGCAGCGCGAGCCAATAGCTGCGCTCAGGGGCAGACTGACAACTCATGGGGCCCCCCGGGCAATAGGAGATTATGGGGCCCCCAGGCAATAGAATTTGGGGCCACACAGTATACACACACATATACAATACATACAGTATGCATACACAGTATACACACACACAGTATACACAGACAGACACACAGTATACAGACACACAGTATACATACACAGTATACACACACACACACACAGTATACACAGACAGACACACAGTATACAGACACACAGTATACATACACAGTATACACACACACACACAGTATACACAGACAGACACACAGTATACAGACACACAGTATACATACACAGTATACACACACACACAGTATACATAGACAGACACACAGTATACATAGACACACAGTATACCGACACACAGTATACAGACACACAGTATACACACACAGACACACAATATACACACAGACACACAGTATACACACACACAGACAGTATACACACCCGGTATACACATACAGTATACACACAGATACACAGTATACACACAGACACACAGTATAGACATACAGTATACACACACAGACACACAGTATAGACACACAGTATAGACACACAGTATACATACACAGTATACACACACACAGACACACAGTATACACACACAGTATACACATACAGTATACACACACAGACACACAGTATACACACAGTATACACACACAGACATACAGTATACACACAGTACACACAATATACACACAGTATATATACACAGACACACAGTACACATACACAGTATACACACACACAGTATACACAGACAGACACACAGTATACATAGACACACAGTATACAGACACACAGTATACAGACACACAGTATACATACACACACACAAAGTATACACACACAGACACACAATATACACACAGACACAGACACACAGTATACACACACAGACACACAGTATAGAAATACAGTATACACACACAGACACACAGTATACACACACAGACACACAGTATAGACACACAGTATACACACACAGTATACACACACAGACACACAGTATACACACACAGTATACACATACAGTATACACACACAGACACACAGTATACACATACAGTATACACACACACACACAGACACACAGTATACACACAGTATACACACACAGACATACAGTATACACACACAGTATACACACAGACACACAGTACACACAATATACACACACAGTATATATACACAGACACACAGTATTCACACTCAGACACACAATATACACACAGTCCGCCCCTGGCTGCGCTGCTATCAATCTATCTAATGAAGAGCCAAGAAGAGTGGACCAACATCAAGCGCGTTCTTGACGTGGGACTTTCGAGAGCTCAGGAAAGTAAAATGGGGGTGCTGGGGGGCCTGCAATCGCCGAATGCATTAAAGGGGTTGTAAGGCGTCGCCTTTTTTTTCCACCTTAATGCATCCTACGCATTAAGGTGAAAAAACCATCCGATGCTTACAAGCCCTCTCAGCCTCCCCGTTCACTTACCTGAGCCGTCGGAAGTCCCGTGTCGTGAACGCGCTGGCTTCTCGGCTCATTCATTGGATGATTGATAGCATTGCAGCCATTGGCTCCCGCTGCTGTCAATCAAATCAATGACGCGACACGCCGGGGGGGCGGGGCCGAGTGATACATATGTGATATGGCCGCCAACTGTATCACGGGAGCCCGCCCGCAAGCTAACCCCCTTGGGAGAGCGCTTCCCAAAATGGGGGGTTAGATGATGCAGAAAGGAGCCGAGACAGTCACCGAGGGACCCCAGAAGAGGAGGAGCGGGGGCCACTCTGTGCAAAACCAACTGCACAGTGGAGGTATATTAGACATGTTTGTTATTTTTTTTTAAATGGGAACCTTTACAACCCCTTTAATTTTAAAGGGCAAGTCCACCTGTTGGACCATGTTTCATTTCATACCCATATTTAGGGTGTAATATAAAACAGGATAACATACTCCTTTCCCAAAACCCACGCTGCCCCCCTTACCCCTTATCTGAATCCTAGGGGGGCATCTTCCCGAGGGATTCTGTAATTCTTTGAATTTAGCACTCACCTGCACAGACACTTCACCAAGGACATCTACAATACATACAGTGGGGGGGGGGATTCGATTAGCTCATGTAAATTATGTCAGACCTGGTGCCAGAAAGTCTACCCAAAAGATGTGTATTTGGGCTCATTGTGTCATGTTGTGGGTGGAGTTGAGTCATTGTTCATTTTTGGTTACTGCCTGTATATAAGAGCCTGATTTTCTCATTAAAGAGTCTCATTAGTTTTGAACCTCAAACAGAGCTGTGTGTCTCGTTATTGGGGTTTCGTTTGCCTGACTGTGGAGTGTCGATAGCTGTCTTGGGTTCGGAATGGAATATCTTAAACGTATTTAACTCCTGCCCCATTTGGGGTTTCGTTACACAAAGTAACCATCAGTCTCCCTCGGTCTGGAGTGCCATGCAGTATTTTGTCTCATGGGGTGAGGATGGTCATGAGAAAAGTGAGGGATCCACCCAGAACTACATGAGAGGAGCTTGTGAAGGATCTCAAGGCAGTTGGGACCACAGTCACCAAACCAACCATTGGTAACACAATACACCGCCATGGATTGAAATCCTGCAGAGCCCGCAAGGTCCCCCTCCTCCAGAAGACACATGTACAGGTCCACCTGAAGTCTCCCAATGAACATCTAAATGATTCAGAGAAGGATTGGGGATGAAGTTCGGTGCTCAGATGAGACCAAAATTTAGCTCTTTGGCATTAACTCGACTTTCCATGTTTGGAGGAAGAAAAATGCTGACTATGGGAAACATGATGCTTTGTGGCTGTTTCTCTGATAAAGGTCCAGGCCGACTTTGCCGCATTGAGGGGCCAAGTGTTGTAAGATCTTGAATGAGAACCTTCTTCCCTCAGCCAGAATACGGAAGATGGGTCATGGACGGGTCTTCCGGCATGACAATGACCCAAAACATACCACCAAGGCAACAAAAGGAAGCACATTAGGTCATGGAGTGGCCTAGCCAGTCTCCAGACCTTAATCCTATAGAAAATCTATGGAGGGAGCTGAAGCTTCAAGTTGCCAAGGAACCTTAATGATTTAGAGAAGATCTGTAAAGAAGAGTGGAGACCAAAATCCCCCCTGAGATGTGTGGAGACCTGATCACCATCTACAAGAAACGTCTGACCTCTGTGCTTCCCAACAAGGGTTTCCCCACCAACTACTAAAGGGGATCAAATACTTATTTTACTCACTGAACTGCAACTCAAATTATAACATTTGTATTGTGTGATCACTTACAGTACTCATACGTACTTTTGTTTTCTACCAGTGGCGGTGCGTCCATAAAGCGCACACAGGCACAGCCCCCTCTCTCCTGCCACCTCTCTCTCACCATAGATAGATCTATTCATACAAGGCATAAATCTATCTATGGTCGCTGCTGCCACCCCCTATTAAGGTGTCTGGCCCCTTGCCGGGCGCCTAAATTACAGCAGCTGTTTTTTTTTTCTGGAAGCACCCAATTGGAGCCACAGGCTCTAATAGGCGTCCAAAAAGGTGAACAGCAGGCACCATGCTGGGCGCTCACAGTTCACTCAGCGTAGGGTTAGGAAAGCAAATTAATATTCGCTTTCCTAACACTGAACTGCCTCTCAGCCAATCAGGTGCTTGGGTCTGTTACCTGTCACCTGATTGGCTGAATCGACAGGCGCTGTGATTGGACGCCGCCTCTCAGGTTGTCCAATCATAGAAGAGGCCAGGAAGAGAGGATGGAAGAAGACATCGAGGAGCGTGGAGGACACCGCCGCTGTGACCCGCAGCATTTGATGGGCACAGTAGCAGCAATTGATGGCCACACTGGCAGCAATTGGTGGGCACAGTAGTGGCAATTGATGGGCACACTGGCAGCAGTTGATGGACACAGTTGCGGCAATTGATGGGCACAGTAGCGGCAGGTGATGAGCAGACTGGCAGCAATTGATGGGCACAGTAGCGGCAATTGATGGGCACACAGACAGCAATTGATAACTGCGTTTGATGGCATAGTAGCAGCAGTTTATGGGTACAGTGGCTGCATTTGATGGCACAGTGGCTGCGTTTGATGGCACAGTAGCTGCATTTGATGGGGACAGTAGCTGCATTTAATGGGCACAGTGGCTGCATTTGATGGCACAGTGGAGCCAATTAATGGGCACAGTGGCTGCATTTGAGAGGCATAGTGGCTGCGTTTGATGGGCATAGTCGCTGTGTTTGATGTATACAGTGGCTGCATTTGATGGCACAGTGGCGCCAATTGATGGGCACAGTTTCGGCAATTGATGGGCACAGTAGCTGTGTTAGATGGGCACAGTGGCTGCGTTTGATGGCCATAGTGGCGCCAATTGATGGGCACAGTAGCTGTATTTGATGGGCACAGTGGCTGCATTTGATGGCACAGTGGCGCCAATTGATGGGCACAGTAGCTGTGTTTGATGGGCATAGTGGCTGCGTTTGATGGGCATAGTGGCGCCAATTGATGGGCACAGTAGCTGTATTTGATGGGCACAGTGGCTGCATTTGATGGGCATAGTGGCGCCAATTGATGGGCACAGTAGCTGTATTTGATGGGCACAGTGGCGCCAATTGATGGGCACAGTGGCTGCATTTGATGGCACAGTTTCGGCAATTGATGGGCACAGTAGCTGTGTTTGATGGGCACAATGGCTGCATTTGATGGGCATAGTGGCGCCAATTGATGGGCACAGTAGCTGTATTTGAAGGGCACAGTGGCGCCAATTGATGGGCACAGTAGCTGTATTTGATGGGCACAGTGGTTGCATTTGATGGCACAGTGGCGCCAATTGATGTTTTTTTTTTTTCCGGTTTGTTTGCACCCCCCCCAAAAAAAATGAGCACCAGCCACCCCTGACTGGGACCTGCAGAGAATGTTTATTGTACATGACGAGGTCCATGAAATTACTGCCTCAATATATTTGTTACATTTGTTTTCCTTCCCGTTCCTGAACCCGGATCTCACACTGCTGCAGAATGAAGAGCGATCGATGTGAATGGCGGCCAGGCTCAATGCTTGGCATTAGGCGAGTCTCTTGTTATGACAGCGCTGTGAAGGATGGCCGCCCTTCGCTTTAGCCGCCACCATAAAATATCATCTAAATAAGGTGTTCCTGGAAGAGGAGCCGAGCTGGCAGGAGAGGAATAAACTGATTTCATATAAACAGCGAAGACCCGTCTGACACATCGGCACACCTTCCGGGAAAATGAGAGCTACGGGGGGGTGGGGGGGGAGATTACACAGTATTCCACCTCCTGGGAAAAGCCGTCACCTCTGGTATGTTATATGACATATCTAGGTGGGCTTCATAAGACCTGCTGCGGCTTCCAATGCACACTGTGAGAAGCTTGCAGTGTGCAGTGAAATCTGAGTAAGTCATTTCAGTCCAGGAGACTTTTTTTTTCCCCTACTCCTTAGGAACCTCTCATACAGCCCTGAAGGACCTGGAACCCAGAACCCCTGGGGAACAATGGACCCTGATCCTTAGGAACCTCTCATACAGCACTGACTGACTTCTTACCCTGAACCCAGCAGGACACAATGGATTCTGCTCCTTAGAGACTGCTCATATAGCCCTGAAGGGCCTTGAACCCTCTCTAATTCAGCCCTTAAACACTTGCCGACCGCGCTATAGCAAAAATACTGCTACAGCGCGGTTGAGTTACTGTGACACGACGTCCCTGGGACGTCGTCCTTCAATTCCGCGATTGCTCGTCCCCTGGGACGTGCTCGCAGAAGTGTCCGTGCTCGCCGGGTCTAGAAGACCCGGCGCATCACGGATCACGGTAAATTGCCGCTGATAGCGGCCGTTTACCACGTGATCGCGCCGTCGAATTCGACGGCGCGATCAGTTGTAAACAAACCGGCGTCATTTGATGACGCCGGTTCCTCCCTCTCCTCTCTGTACCGTTCGGTACAGTGTGAGAGGAGAGGGGGGGAGCGGGTGGCAGCAGCAGCACTGTGGCTGGATCTGTGACAACTGCAGTCACAGATCCAGCCATCCATCCCAGCTCAGCCATCCCTGCTACTCCAATACTGTGCAATACCCCAGTACTCAGCAATACCCCAGTACTCAGCAATACCCCAGTACTCAGCAATACCCCAGTACTCAGCAATACCCCAGTACTCTGGGGTGTCAGCAGCAGCGCTGTGGCTGGATCTGTGACAACTGCAGTCACAGATCCAGCCATCCATCCCTGCTACCCCAGTACTCTGCAATACTCTGCAATACCCCAATACCCTGCGCAATACTCTGCAATACCTCCTATGGGGATTTTTAAGTAGCGAAGTTTGGCGCCGTTCCATGAGTGTGCGCAATTTTGAAGTGTGACATGTTGGGTATCTATTTACTCGGTGTAACTTCATATTTTACATTATGCAAAAAAAAATGGGCTAACTTTACAGTTGTGTTTTGTTTTAAGCACAAAACAGTTTTTTTTTAAAAAAAACACGCGTTCAAAAAATGTCTGCGAAAATACCATGCGAGATAAAAAGTTGTAACGGCCGCCATTGTATTCTCTAGGGTCTTTGCTAAAAAAGCATATATAATGTTTTGGGGTTCTATGTAATTTTCTAGCAAATGATGATTTTTCCATGTAGGAGAGAAATGTCAGAATTGGTGTGGGTGTTCCAGAACGCCTGATGGCGCTCCCTGCATGTTGGGCCTCTGTATGTGGCCACGCTGTGTAAAAGTCTCACACATGGGGTATCGCCATACTCGGGAGGAATAGCAGAATGTGTTTTGGGGTGTAATTTGTGGTATGCATATGCTGTGTGTGAGAAATAACCTAATAATATGACAGAAACAAGATTTTTTTTTTTTACAGAATTTTCAGTCGTTTTTCTTTTATAGCGCAAAAAGTAAAAAACCCAGAGGTGATCAAATACCACCAAAAGAAAGCTCTATTTGTGTGGAAAAAAAAGGACAACAATTTCAAATGGGTACAATGTTGTATGACTGAGTAATTGTCATTCAAACTGTGAGAGCACCGAAAGCTGAAAATTGGTCTGGTCAGGAAGGGGGTTTAAGTGCCCAGTGGTCAAGGACCTGGAACCACCTGGGGCTCAATAGAACCCACTCTTTAGGAACCTCACAGACTATCATACAGCCCTGAAAGGCCTCCAAGCCTGAACCCCCCCACCCCTGGGGTATAATGGACCCCCACTCCTTATGGACCTCTCATACAGCCCTAAAGGACCCCTTACCCTCCGGGGGACAATGGACCCCGTTGCTTAGGGACCTTTCATACAGCCTTGAAGGGCCTCAAACCCTAAATCTTCCCAGGGCACAATAGACCTCACTCCTTAGGGAACGCTCATACAGCCCTAAAGGACCTCTTACCCTGAACCAAGCGGGACACAATGGATTCTACTCCTTAGGGACCTCTCATTCAGCCCTGAAGGACCTTGAACCCCCAGGGCACAATTGACCCCACTCCTTAGGGACCTCTCATACAGCGCTGAATGACCTCTTACCCTGAACCCAGCAGGACACAATGGATTTGTCTTCTTAGGGACCTCTCATTCAGCCCTTAAGGACCTCAAACCTCCCCAGAGTACAGTGGACCCTGCTCCTTAAGTACCTCTCATACAGCTATGAAGTCCCTTGAACCCCTGGGGCACAATGGACCCTGCTCCTTAAGTACCTCTCATACAGCTATGAAGTCCCTTGAACCCTGAACCCCTGGGGCACAATGGACCCTGCTCCTTAGGGAACTCGTATACAGCCCTGAAGGACCTCAAACCCAGAAACCCCCAGGGCACATTGAACCCCCCCTCTTTAGGGACCTCCTATACAGCCCTTAAGGACTTCAAACCCTGAACCTCCCCAGAGCACAATGGACCCTGCTCCTTAGGGACCTTTCAAACAGCCCTGAAGGACTTCTTACCCTGAATCCAGCGGGACACAATGGATTATGCTCCTTAGGGACCTCTCATACAGCTCTGAATGAACTCTTCCCCTGAACCCAGCAGGACACAATGGATTTGGCTCATTAGGGACCTCTCATTCAGCCCTTAAGGACCTCGAACCCCCTCTCATAAAGCCCTTAAGAACCTGAAACCCCCTGGGGCTCAATAGACCCCACTCTTTAGGGAGCTCACAGACTATTATAAAGCCCTGAAAGGCCTCCAAGCCTGAACCCACCCACCTCTGGGGTATAATGGACCCCCACTCCTTATGGACTTCTCATACAGCCCTGAAGGACCCCTTACCCTCCGGGGCACAATGGACCCCCGTTGTTTAGGGACCTTTCATACAGCCTTGAAAGACCTCTTAACCTGAACCCAGCAGGACACAATGGATTCTACTCCTTAGGGACCTCTCATTCAGCCCTGAAGGACCTCGAACCCTGAACCCCCAGGGCACAATTGACCCCACTCCTTAGGAAGCTCTCATACACCCCCTAAGGACCTTAAACCTCCCAGAGCACAATGGACCTGCTTCTTAGGGATCTCTCATACAGCTATGAAGTACCTAGAACCCGGAACCCCTGGGGCACAGTGGACCCCGCTCCTTAGGGAACTCTCATACAGCCCTGAAGGACCTCAAAGCCTGAACCCCCAGGGCACATTGAACTCCACTCTTAAGGGCTGTAGGACCTCAAACCCTAAACCCCCCGGGCACAATGGTCCCCGCCCCTTTAGGCACCACTCATACAGCCCCATGAGCCAGGTACAAGGAAGCAAAGCGTAAGATTTTTGGCCTTGGGGTGACTACAGCCATTCTGTAGTACCGGTGGCGGGTCTACTCTTATGCTACCTGTATGACCATTTTTCTAGATGACTCCACAAATCTATGAAGAAGCGTCAGGTTAGCGTGGAGCTCAGCAGCCCCTGGCAGTGAAGAGGTTAAGCCCCTTCAATTATTAAGACCATGGTGTTTAAACTGGTAATTGGTATGGAATTGTGAAAGTTCGCCGGCTGTAGATCGTCCTCAAACAGCATCTGAGAGAAGAGTCTGGATGGCTAATGAGAGCTGGCTGGGAGTAATGAGGGTCTTCTCGGCGCACCGCCGCTACCGAAGAGACAATTACTGACCGCCATCATCAAATCTGAAATTCACACAGAATCCGACATCAAAGGATAGAACCCACCGCCAGCTCCGATAACCCCTCCATATCCAGGGAGGAAGGCAGAAATATCTCATCAGCCTCAGGGGACCTCCAGGCACCTCCTGTAATCAGTCCCCCATGTCTACCTATGATGATAAGATGGCCGCTTTCCCCGCATGAGCTGTGCTTTTGGCCCTGGGGGCAACAGTGGGGTCTATTTATGTAGATAGAAAAATTTGCCCCCTTCCTGACGTTCCAAGTGAGTGTCAAACCCTTCAAACCAAAATTAGTATTACATAAAAGACCACCTGCTTCTGCTCCGTATATACAGAGAAAGGCCACTTACCGCCAACTGAAAGATTTCAACAGGCTTTATGTAGCACATGGTAAGTATTAATTTGGTGATATAGTACATGGCACCCCCAGCATCTCTCCAAAACATGGCAAGTCTCAGCGTGGTTATATGCTACGTGGCACCTCCAGTATCCCTCAAGCACATTGTAAGTCTCAGCATGGTAATACAGTACATAGCAGCCCTGGCATCCCTCTAGCGCAGTGTTTATCAACCCTGTCCTCAGGGCCCACTAATAGAATCTCACCCCCCCCCCCCCCCCTATTTTTACAGAGAATGAAAGAAAATCCCAAATTTTGGGTTGTCGCCAGAACAGGAATAGAGGGGAAATCTTTCCCGAGTTGTGGCGACACCCCAGAATTCCCTCTCACTTCCGGTTTGGGCTATGGGACAGGAAGCGTGAGGGAAATCTCCCCAATGGGACACAGATGACAAAAAAACACAACAGCGGTTATGACCCTCCCCCATTACTCCATCCAATGTGAAAAATAAATTTCTGCAATTCTCCTTTAGTCCCATAGTACAGGGTTCGACTAAATCCGGGTGCCTGGTCGCAATTTCGACTACAATTAGCGACCTGGCGCCCGGGGAAGGAAGCTTAGGCCTGCAGAAGGCCACCACAAAATGGCGCCATAATCACAGAAGGAAGCTCAGGCCTGCAAAAGGCCACCACAAGATGGCGCCATAATCACAGAAGGAAGCTCAGGCCTGAAAAAGGCCACCACAAGATGGTGCCATATCACAGAAGGAAGCTCAGGCCTGCAAAAGGCCACCACAAGATGGCGCCATAATCACAGAAGGAAGCCCAGGCCTGCAAAAGGCCACCACAAGATGGCGCCATAATCATAGAAGGAAGCTCAGGCCTGCAAAAGGCCACCACAAGATGGCGCCATATCACAGAAGGAAGCCCATGCCTTCAAAAGGCCACCACAAGATGGCGCCATATCACAGAAGGAAGCCCAGGCCTGCAAAAGGCCACCACAAGAAGGCGCCATATCACAGAAGGAAGCCCAGGCCTGCAAAAGGCCACCACAAGATGGTGCCATATCACAGAAGGAAGCTTAGGCCTGCAAAAGGCCACCACAAGATGGCGCCATATAACAGAAGGAAGCTCAGGCCTGCAAAAGGCCACCACAAGATGGCGCCATATCACAGAAGGAAGCTCAGGCCTGCAAAAGGCCACCACAAGATGGGGCCTAATCACAGAAGGAAGCTCAGGCCTGCAAAAGGCCACCACAAGATGGCGCCATATCACAGAAGGAAGCCCAGGCCTGCAAAAGGCCACCACAAGATGGGGCCTAATCACAGAAGGAAGCTTAGGCCTGCAAAAGGCAACCACAAGATGGGGCCATATCACAGAAGGAAGCTTAGGCCTGCAAAAGGCCACCACAAGATGGCGCCATATCACAGAAGGAAGCTTAGGCCTGCAAAAGGCCACCACAAGATGGGGCCATATCACAGAAGGAAGCTTAGGCCTGCAAAAGGCCACCACAAGATGGCGCCATATCACAGAAGGAAGCCCAGGCCTGCAAAAGGCCACCACAAGATGGGGCCTAATCACAGAAGGAAGCTCAGGCCTGCAGAAGGCAGCGGCATCGATTACCGGCCGGCACGGCCCGACGGGGAGGTGGGGGCGTACAGAGACACAGGATATCCCATCCTGTGTCTCCGTGCGGCCCCACCTCCCCTGCAAAGCGATTGCGTCGGGCTGCGCCAGCCGGTAATTGAGGCCGCGGCTTTGCGGCCTTCTGCAGGCCTGAGCCTCCATCTGTGATATGGCGCCATCTTGTGATGGCCGTTGGCATGACAAGTAAACCAGCATTTCTAATGGATCTTCCCCAGTTTATTCACTGCCATCTCCTTCCCTCCAATTAGAACCCCCAAAACATTATATATTTTTTAGTCTAACACCCTAGAGCAGGAGTCTCCAAACTATGGCCCTCCAGGTGTTCAGGAACTACAATTCCCATCATGCCTAGTCATGTCTACGAATGTCAGAGTTTTACAATGCCTCATGGGAAGTGTAGTTCCACAGCAGCTGGAGGGCCGTAGTTTGGAGATCCCTGCCCTAGAGAATAAAATGGCGGTTGTTGCAATACTTTGTCACACCGTATTTGCGCAGTGGTCTTACAAGTGCACTTTTCTGGGGGAAAAAAATACACTTTTTTTTTAATTAAAAAAATAAGACACCAGTAAAGTTATCCCATTTTTTTTTTTATATTGTGAAAGATAATGTTACGCTGAGTAAATTAATACCCAACATGTCACGCTTCAAAACAGCGCCCCCTCGTGGAATGGCGACAAACTTTTACCCTTTAAAATCTCCATAGGCGACGCTTAAAAAAATTCTACAGGTTGCATGTTTTGAATTACAGGAGGTCTAGGGCTAGAATTATTGCTCTCGCTCTACCAATCGCGGCGATACCTCACATGAGTGGTTTGAACACCGTTTAGATATGCGGGCGCTGCTCACGTATGCGTTCGCTTCTGCACGCAAGCTCGTCGGGACGGGGCACGTTTTCTAGCTCCCAACTTTTTTTTTTAGCTGGCTCCTAGATTCCAAGCAAATTTGTCAAACCCTGCTATTAGTAGGGCGATTTCTTCTATACATTAGAACTGATGCGGCCCTAGAAGAATGGTCAGTCTTCATAGAGGAGAAGCAGAAACATACACGGTGCTCAGACATAAAACGAACCTTTATCATCACAAAATAAATTTTATTGTGCGTTATGAGCTCTTGGCAGAGTCCCCCGTAATGTGGAAATATGCAGAACACCATCTGAGGTCTCTGATTGTGCCAACAAACAATAAACCTCTCAGCCTGTCCTGCCATAAGGCTCCAACTCTGAAAAGTCACTGATTGTCTCATAAAAACGAAACACGCTGGGGCGGAGCCATCGCAAAGTTTTCTCCGGAGTCATAATGGCCAATCAAGTGCAAGATTCCATTTTGGTAGTACAGTTCGGGCTCGAGGAGATGATCCAACCAGTCTTTTTGCAGAAGACCTCTCACTTTGTCTAAAATATGAAGGATCAGGGGTCGGGGAAGGCAAGTAGAAGACATCACTGACGCCCCCCATTTCCCGATCTGCTGGTTCTAGGTCTGTGTGCACTCCTTCCCAGGTTTAGTGCCTCACTGTTTGGAGAATTCTCTATACACGTATATGGGATGGCGGCGTATATAAAGATGGCAGCCACACACTCAACCTCATCCCACTTATCTCTTATGATCCAGACACTGAAGCACATCACCCCCAGAGGAGGAGCTTGTGGGGTCTTACCTGGATCAATAAACTTTGGGTTTGAGGCCACCATCTTTATATACAGTGTGGGTGGAGCCCAGGACATAGTGACAGGTTCCCTAAAAGCCCACCCCCTAAATACTGAACCCAAACTTTGATTTGAGGTCAGGATTAGCATTTGACTGCACTGTCCATGTACCATGGGAGGAGGAGGTCACATGATCCCCCCATACCTGGGATTACAAGGTATTTAGTGGTGGAAGCCATTAGATGAGGAATGGCAGAGAGTACCGAAGAGCCAAATATAAGGGGTGGGCTTTAGAATAGACTTTTGCTCTGAACGGGCAGAACGTCCACCCAATAAGACTGGTAAAGATCAGATCTCGCAACAATCTTTCATCTTTGGACCCTCCATGACCTGGAAGTGAAGCGCACCAGGGCCTACAGCCAGCAGACTGGGGGGGGGATAGCAGGTAATACTGTTACTTGGCTCACCTCCTCCATGGTGTAACCAAGCGGGAGAAGAGAGTGGATCTCCATCAACAGTTAGAAAGGCTCCGAAAACATGGACGTCATTTGTAAAAGGCTCAGGCTGGTCACCAGAGTTCGGTCCAGATCTTCTACAAGTGCCATCAGGCCATGGCCGCCTTTTGCTCTAGTTCTATCATTGACCTCCAGGCTTTGGAACCCTTTGCAACCCAACGTGACCAGGATTATCTTTTTGAGATGGAAGAGCGACCTTAAACTTGGACTACCCCAATGAAGCCCGCCCCCGGCAACATCTGCCCATATTTCCTCTGTTGGGTCTTTCCAAGAATCCATATCTATAAATATCCCTTTCTATGACAGTTTAGGGGTCTCCCCTCGGCCACCAGGTGGCCTTGGCTGCTTCCTTCCCATTGCCCCACCTCGGCCCAGGCCTGGTTTCTTCCTCTTCGGCCCCTGGTTCTCCACCTTTATTTCCTGGATCCACTGGGACTCGTAGCTGCCGGGGGCCTGGTAGCCGGGCTCGGCGGTGTCCAGGGGGACCTTACTGAGGAGGACACAGATAGAGGGGCAGTTCCTCTTTACGGTCAGCGGGTCCAGGCCCGCCTCGGGTACAATGGGCTCCCAGATCTCCTCTGTCTGCCTGTAGAAGATCTTGGTGATCTGGTGCAGATCCTTCAACCTCCTCTTCATGATCTCCACGCAGGTGAGGGTCTTGCCGAGGGCTTTGCCCGTCCCGCTGAACAGAATCTGGTGCACACTCTCGCTCTCCATCTTGCCGATGGCGAAGCCCATGAGGTTACGGATCTTGCTGCCATCTTTGACCTTCATCTCGATGATGTCTGGGGGGAGGGAAGTAAAAGGAAGCTCCATGGGCTTCTCCTCCACCCGCACCTTCTGGTAGTTCTCCATGACGTTCTCCTAAAGGGCAATAGACAAAAACGTTATAAAAGGGCCACACCTCCACACCAGGACAACACAACTAAAAATATATATTGGTACCCCCCATTAGGGAGGTTATACATCACTTCCTGTCCTGGCAGGAAGTGACAAATTCTGCTCTGTGAGACCCCTCTATTCTAATCAAAAATAGAAAAATACTACATAGGGTAGTAGAAAGGCGGACTTTTTCAGGCAATCACAAGGACATAAAAGTTAAGAGAAAATATTTATTTATCATAAAATCCAAAAACAAAAAATAAAATATACAAAAACAGGGTATACAGAATATACATAAGCAATGTTAGCTTGCATCTCGCCTACGCGTTTCGCCTAGCGGCTTCTTCAGGGCGAGTTTGAGAGAGGGCTGGTAGTATATAATTGCTAATTTCATACATCTGCAAAAAGGAAAAAATACAAAAACAAAACAGTTTTTTAAAAGTTTTTTAAAAAAACCACTGAGAGTCAATAAGCAACAAGGGATCCCCAAAAGAACAATACCAAAAGAATTGCTATCCATCCGATTACATCGAAGATGAAGAAATAAGTATTCGTATGGCTTGTAAGAGCTCAATGCGACTGAAAAAAGAAGAAAAGAAACAGCGCAGAAAGGGTGTCATATATGTTTAAATTCTGCTATGAGTTTATAGACAACAGATTGAAAGATTAGAAAATAATAATAAGGAATTACCAGACAAAGTACTCCAAGATACACGAAAAAATATATATATCCTATGGTTGGCAGCAAATCATCATATAAGGATGAACACGTGTATTTCTACAACAAAAATAGAGAGCGTGAACTAGTAAATAGATATATATGAAGACGCCTGGTATATGCATTCATAAAGGTTTCAGAGAATGTCAGTTTACCTGAAATAAAGCCAGAAATCAAAAAACAGACCCGGGACTAATCACAGCAGTGAACATGGAACATAGCCAGGGAGGAGTAAGTATCCAATCAACTAAGCTAGACCAGGTTAAAGTGTCCAATATAGGGCAGCCCAGTAAGTCAGGAGCCTAGATACAAAATGGGTTGCTGGTGAGTAAAGAAAAAAATAGAGCAGATTTGTCCAAAGAGCTTATAGCTGCAGTATTTACATACCTTGGTAAAGAACGCTGTTCATGTGTCCCGGGGGGGTTTAGCCTGTGCTGCACACCAATTTGGTCATTGATAGAGGAAGTTTATATAGGGTGCAGAGGAGCGTCACATGACAGAAAACGTAGTGACATCATTAGCGCGGCGCCAGTACGTAGGCGGCGCATAAATAACAGCTCACTGATGGAAGGGGGAGAGAGGTGGATCCTGTGGCAGGGAGGATGTACAATCCCGCCCATCCAGACACAGAACACATTACAAGAGAGGGGCGGCGCCAAGCACACAGAGTCTGTTAGGAATAGGAACGCCCACCTCCCTGTTTGTAAATGGAGTGGGCGTGTATAGGGCGGTACCGTGTGTCTTGTTATGCAGCAGACACGCCCCACAGATGAAAGAATAGAGGGAAGAAACCCTCATTGTCAAACACAAGTATATAGAATAATATAGGGAGAGAAAAAGAATTTGAGCATATCCTGGGGGTCATAAACAAGATAGAGCATATATGTAGAAAGAGAGCAAGCCTCCTATGTCTACAGCAATAGGGACGCCATCATATATCAGATGTGTGTGGCCGATTTTAGAAAAGACATGTTGAGTGCAGTAAATAAGAACAGCCACAAGATGGCAACAGTAAGTATCAAAACTGAGAACTTGGATTTTTCAACAACCATTGGTATAAATCAGTGCTTCTCAAATAGTGGGGCGGGCCCCCCTGGGGGGGCCCGAGGCTCCATGAAGGGGGGCTCGAGCCTTCTTCCGAACTGCAGCGATCGCGCCATTTAGAAGCCGCTGTCCCCAGCCTCCTGCGCTAGTTAGAGGAGCGGACGGCGGGAGGCGGGACATTGTTGAACTGACAGGTGGGACCAGAGAGGTAGCAGCCTATCATGTTGGACGGCAGGTGATTGGCTGCTAGGAGGTGGTCCTAGCAGCCAATCACCAGTTCGCCCAAAAGTCTCCCCACCCCGCCCAGTGCTGCTGCGGCTTCACTTGACGAATGTCTCGTCTCCTGCTCTCCGTGCTGAAACGTTACAGGTAGGAGTGGAGAGGGAAGGGAGGAAAAATATATGGAAATGTTAAGGACGAGGAGTGGGGGCTGTGTTGTGGGGGGTTATGTGATGGGGCAAACTGTGTGCAGGATATGTGATGGGGGTCATGTAAAGGGGGAAATACTGTGTGGGGGGATATGTGATGGGACAATACTGTGTGGGGGGATATGTGATGGGACAATACTGTGTGGGGGGATATGTGATGGGACAATACTGTGTGGGGGGATATGTGATGGGGCAATACTGTGTGAGGGGATATGTGATGGGGCAATACTGTGTGAGGGGATATGTGATGGGGCAATACTGTGTGAGGGGATATGTGATGGGGCAATAATGTGTGGGGGGGATATGTGAAGAAGGGCAATACTGTGTGTGGGGGGGATATGTGAAGAAGGGCAATACTGTGTGTGTGGGGGATATGTGAAGAAGGGCAATACTGTGTGGGGGGGGTTTGTGAAGAAGGGCAATACTGTGTGGGGGATATGTGGATACAGTGTTATGCAGAGGTGTACTTATAACAATTTTATAGACAAATGATACTATTTACAGTCGCGCGGGGGGGGCGCGAAATGTTTTCTTCTTCCTAGGGGGGGCATGACAGAAAATAATTGAGAAGCACTGGTATAAATAGAGATCCCAAGTGCACATAGACAGACAATCAGTGATTTAAGCAATTGGAAATTATTTTTTAATCGAAATACATATAAAAAAATATATCAAAAATAAGACGATTCCCTGATACTTATATAGTAAGATGCAGGTATATTTAGTTTACATACAATTTAGCAAGTCAGAAGAAATAGGAGACCAAAACATACAAATACAACATAAATAAACATACATATACATTCTATATGTGTCTATTATTTTTCTACAATATAGGGGCATCTATAGTGACGAGCCTATTCTTTGTAGAATCTTGGCAGATCTTTTCAGACAGTTGAGGTTCATATCTTTGTTGGTGGCATATGTGTCATTCTCATATTTAGACGTGATGTAAATAAATTACATAGAATGAGGGCCCAAAAAAAAGAGAAGGGGGGAGAAAAATTAGTGACGAAGTTCTGAAATTTCTAGGGATTGAGGAAGGGTTTAAAGCTCAGGGCATCATTGAGGCCAGGAAACTTATTAGCCTGTAGTCTATGAATCCAGCGTGTTTCACATTGTAAAACACGTTGGTCAAAATTACCCCCTCTCGGGTCCTCATGTATGCCTGGTACAGACCAGTAGCACATGATCTCATTGATAAGTACAACCAACAATATAACGATACCATCCAAATCGCTCTCTCCGAGGGTTTGATCACCAGATCCATCTTTGATGGCATTCAGGTCCCTCATCCCAAAATCCCAACGTTCTACTCACTCCCCAAGACCCACAAAAACCTACGAGACCCACCCGGTCGTCCAATTGTTTCAGGTATCGGCTCTAAAACTGAGCGAGCGAGTAGATTCGTAGATAGCTATTTGAGACCACATGTTAGCACTATGCCCTCCTATATCCAGGATACCCCTGATCTACTACGAGCACTGGATGGCCTTACCGTACCTCCAGGTTGCCTCCTAGTCTCAATAGATGTGGAGGCACTATACTCCTCTATTCCACATACAAAAGGATTGGAAACAATCAGCAAATTCCTAGCTGAAAGGGGTCCTAAATCCTGCAAACTCAATGCCTTTGTTTTGAAACTTTTGGCCCATATTCTAACAAAGAATATCTTTTCGTTTGATGGGTCCCACTTCCTCCAGGTACAGGGGGTCGCTATGGGCACGTGCTGTGCACCGTCCTATGCGAACCTGTACCTGGGGGGGTAGGAACGGGAGGTTTTCTCCAGTGACGTTTTTTCTGATTTATTACCATCCGTACTAGGGTGGTATCGATACATAGACGATATCTTGCTCCTATGGACGGGATCTCGGATGGAACTGGATGCCTTCATGAGGAAACTTGGCCAAAATAGTTACAACTTAAAATTTACCATGACCTACAGTCTGACGGAACTGGCCTTTCTGGACTTAACCATTGATATCTCGGAAGAGGGTATGCTCAATACATCCCTATACCGAAAACCCACGTCGGGAAACACGATACTTCATGCTACGAGTAGCCACCCCAAATCCTTAATCCAAAGTATACCATTTGGACAGTACCTGCGACTTCGACGAAATTGCTCAGACGTTTTGAAATTCAAAGTGGAAGCAGATCTCCTATATACACGACTAAAATCTAGGGGGTATAGTAAAAAATTTCTAAAAAAAGCCTTTGCAAAGGCCAATGGCAAGTCAAGGAGTGACCTTTTAGCACACAATAACAAACCAACCAATCCCAGTGCAACGAGACTTATTACAACATACTCCAACCAGCATGCTGAAATCAGAACAATAGTGCATAAACACTGGCATATACTCACTTCTGATCCAGTGTTATCTAAACACATTGGACCTAAACCTGAAATTACTTTCAGGCGGGCAAGATCGATTCGTGATCGCCTGGTCACAAGTACATACTGTAGATCGAGTGATGTAAAACTAGATCTCCCCGGTCTATATAGATGCGGTGAATGTAACTATTGTGACTTTGTGTCAGTGGGCACTACTGTACTTCTGCCTAATGGGCAAAGACACACAATCAAACAACACATCACCTGCCAGACTAAGGGGGTCATATATCTGATCCAATGCCAATGTGGAAGTTATTATGTTGGGAAAACTATACGACCATTCTGGAAACGCATTAAGGATCACATCTACTATGCGACCAATGGTCTCCTTAACACTACCATGGGTTACCACATAGCCTTTAGACATCAATACAAACCCCATGTATTTAAATTTGCTGCCCTAGAGAGCATATATGAGGACCCGAGAGGGGGTAATTTTGACCAACGTGTTTTACAATGTGAAACACGCTGGATTCATAGACTACAGGCTAATAAGTTTCCTGGCCTCAATGATGCCCTGAGCTTTAAACCCTTCCTCAATCCCTAGAAATTTCAGAACTTCGTCACTAATTTTTCTCCCCCCTTCTCTCTTTTTTTTTTTTTTGGGCCCTCATTCTATGTAATTTATTTACATCACGCCTAAATATGAGAATGACACATATGCCACCAACAAAGATATGAACCTCAACTGTCTGAAAAGATCTGCCAAGATTCTACAAAGAATAGGCTCGTCACTATAGATGCCCCTATATTGTAGAAAAATAATAGACACATATAGAATGTATATGTATGTTTATGTTGTATTTGTATGTTTTGGTCTCCTATTTCTTCTGACTTGCTAAATTATATGTAAACTAAATATACCTGTATCTTACTATATAAGTATCAGGGAATCGTCTTATTTTTGATATAAATTCTTTTTATATGTATTTCGATTAAAAAATAATTTCCAATTGCTTAAATCACTGATTGTCTATGTGCACTTGGGATCTCTATTTATACCAATGGTTGTTGAAAAATCCAAGTTCTCAGTTTTGATACTTACTGTTGCCATCTTGTGGCTGTTCTTATTTACTGCACTCAACATGTCTTTTCTAAAATCGGCCACACACATCTGATATATGATGGCGTCCCTATTGCTGTAGACATAGGAGGCTTGCTCTCTTTCTACATATATGCTCTATCTTGTTTATGACCCCCAGGATATGCTCAAATTCTTTTTCTCTCCCTATATTATTCTATATACTTGTGTTTGACAATGAGGGTTTCTTCCCTCTATTCTTTCATCTGTGGGGCGTGTCTGCTGCATAACAAGACACACGGTACCGCCCTATACACGCCCACTCCATTTACAAACAGGGAGGTGGGCGTTCCTATTCCTCACAGACTGTGTGCTTGGCGCCGCCCCTCTCTTGTAATGTGTTCTGTGTCTGGATGGGCGGGATTGTACATCCTCCCTGCCACAGGATCCACCTCTCTCCCCCTTCCATCAGTGAGCTGTTATTTATGCGCCGCCTACGTACTGGCGCCGCGCTAATGATGTCACTACGTTTTCTGTCATGTGACGCTCCTCTGCACCCTATATAAACTTCCTCTATCAATGACCAAATTGGTGTGCAGCACAGGCTAAACCCCCCCGGGACACACGAACAGCGTTCTTTACCAAGGTATGTAAATACTGCAGCTATAAGCTCTTTGGACAAATCTGCTCTATTTTTTTCTTTACTCACCAGCAACCCATTTTGTATCTAGGCTCCTGACTTACTGGGCTGCCCTATATTGGACACTTTAACCTGGTCTAGCTTAGTTGATTGGATACTTACTCCTCCCTGGCTATGTTCCATGTTCACTGCTGTGATTAGTCCCGGGTCTGTTTTTTGATTTCTGGCTTTATTTCAGGTAAACTGACATTCTCTGAAACCTTTATGAATGCATATACCAGGCGTCTTCATATATATCTATTTACTAGTTCACGCTCTCTATTTTTGTTGTAGAAATACACGTGTTCATCCTTATATGATGATTTGCTGCCAACCATAGGATATATATATTTTTTCGTGTATCTTGGAGTACTTTGTCTGGTAATTCCTTATTATTATTTTCTAATCTTTCAATCTGTTGTCTATAAACTCATAGCAGAATTTAAACATATATGACACCCTTTCTGCGCTGTTTCTTTTCTTCTTTTTTCAGTCGCATTGAGCTCTTACAAGCCATACGAATACTTATTTCTTCATCTTCGATGTAATCGGATGGATAGCAATTCTTTTGGTATTGTTCTTTTGGGGATCCCTTGTTGCTTATTGACTCTCAGTGGTTTTTTTAAAAAACTTTTAAAAAACTGTTTTGTTTTTGTATTTTTTCCTTTTTGCAGATGTATGAAATTAGCAATTATATACTACCAGCCCTCTCTCAAACTCGCCCTGAAGAAGCCGCTAGGCGAAACGCGTAGGCGAGATGCAAGCTAACATTGCTTATGTATATTCTGTATACCCTGTTTTTGTATATTTTATTTTTTGTTTTTGGATTTTATGATATATAATTAAATATTTTCTCTTAACTTTTATGTCCTTGTGATTGCCTGAAAAAGTCCGCCTTTCTACTACCCTATGTAGTATTTTTCTATTTTTGATTCAATTACTCCGGATGTCGGCTACATGTGAGTGCTTTTATGTTTCCCCATTCCCTATATTTTTGAACCCCTCTATTCTAGTTTAAATGATCATCCAAACCTACTTCCTGCGAGACCAAGGTGTTATGAGAACAGGTGACGTGTTTCAGCCTATAAGGCCTTAGTCATAATTATTTGCGCTTGTTCACTGTGGCTTGTTAACCATTTAAGGACCGCCTAACGCCGACATACGACGGCAGAATGGCACGGCTGGGCACAGGCACGTAGCCCTTAAAGTGTCCAGCCGTGGGTCGCGCGCCTCCGTCGACGGAGCGCTCGCAACCCGGTCCGAAGCTCCGTGACCGTGGGACCCGATCGCCGCTGGTGTCCCGCGATCAGGTCTCAGGAGCTGAACGGGGAGAGGTGAGTGTATAAACACCTTCCCCGTTCTTCTGTGTGGCACTGTCAGTGATCGTCTGTTCCCTGGTAAAAGGAACGACGATCTGTGACATCACATGTCCAGCCACGCCCCCCTACAGTAATGGCCCATACACACGATCCGAATATCGGACGAAAACGATCGTCCGATGATGGATCGTACGATTTTCGGATCGTGTGTACACTATTTTCGCGAGCCGATCACGACCATTCATTCGATATTATTTGATCGGACAAGCGCGAAAATTTTCCTCGTACGATGTCAGACCGTACGATTTTCGTTTAGTCAGTATAGTTGTCGTCCGAAAATACAAAACAAATACATTACAACACGTGACATCACTTCCGATTATTTATTTTCCTGTCGTACGAGAATTTGTGACTTTAACCACTTAAGACCCGGACCAAAATGCTGCTAAAGGACCTTGCCCCTTTTTGCGATTCGGCACTGCGTCGTTTTAACTGACAATTGCGCGGTCGTGCGACGTGGCTCCCAAACAAAATTGGCGTCCTTTTTTCTACACAAATAGAGCTTTCTTTTGGTGGTATTTGATCACCTCTGCGGTTTTTATTTTTTGCACTATAAACAAAAATACAGCGACAATTTTGAAAAAAATGCAATATTTTTTACTTTTTGTTATAAGAAATATCCCCCCAAAATATATATAATTTTTTTTATTTTTCCTCAGTTTAGGACGATCCGTATTCTTCTACCTATTTTTGGGATAAAAAAATAAAAATAAAAAAATAAAAATCGCAATAAGCATTTATCGCAAAATTTATAGCGTTTACAAAATAAGGGATAGTTTTATTGCAATTTTATTAATTATTCTTTTTTTACTATTAATGGCGGCGATCAGCGATTTTTTTCGTGACTGCGACATTATAGCAGACACTTCGGACAATTTTGACACATTTTTGGGACAATTGTCATTTTCACAGCAAAAAATGCGTTTAAATTGCATTGTTTACTGTGGAAATGACAGTTGCAGTTTAGGAGCTAACCACAAGGGGGCGCTGTAGGGGTTAAGCGTGACCTCATATGTGTTTCTAACTGTAGGGGGGTGTGGCTGTAGGTGTGACGTCATCGATCGCGTCCCCCCTATAACAGGGATGACGCGATCGATGCTGCGTTTACACACGGCTCTACCCGTTCTTCAGCTCTAGGGACCGATCGCCGCACTGCAGCGGCGATCAGGTCCGCGAATCGGGAGCGCGCCGCGGGCGCGTGCCCGTGACCCACGGCTGGGTACTATTTACTGACGTAAATATAAGTGCTTGTGCCCAGCCGTGCCATTCTGCCGACGTATATGTGCAGGAGGCGGTCCTTAAGCAGTTAATAACCTATTTTATTTTACTTGCGACTATTAACCACTTAAGGACCGCCTACTGCACATTTACGTCGGCAGAATGGCACGGCTGGGCACATCAACGTATATATACGTTGATTTTAGTACCCAGCCGTGGGTCACGGGCGTGCGCCCGTGACCCGGTCCGAAGCTCCAGGACCGGGACCCGCGGACCCGATCGCCGCTGGAGTGCGGCGATCCGTCCCTGGAGCTGAAGAACGGGGAGAGCCGTGTGTACACAAGGCTTCCCCGTGCTTCTCTGTGGCCGCAGCATCGATCGCGTCATCCCTGTAATAGGGGGACACGATCGATGACGTCACACCTACAGCCACACCCCCTACAGTTGTAAACACACACACAGTCACAGTGAAAGTCACAGCGCCCCCTTGTGGTTAACTGCCAAACTGCAACTGTCATTTCCACAGTAAACAATGCAATTGAAATGCATTTTTTGCTGTGAAAATGACAATTGTCACAAAAATGTGTCAAAATTGGCCAAAGTGTCCGCCATATTGTCGCAGTCACGAAAAAAAAAAAAAAAAAATCGCTGATCGCCGCTATTAGTAGTAAAATTTTTTTTTTTTTTTTAGAAAAATGCAATAAAACTATCCCCTATTTTGTAAACGCTATAAATTTTTCGAAAACCAACCTATAATGCTTATTGCGATTTTTTTTTTACCAAAAATAGGTAGAAGAATACGTATCGGCCTAAACTGAGGAAAAAATTTTTTTTTATATATTTTTGGGGATATTTATTATAGCAAAAAGTAAAAAATATTGCATTGTTTTTTTAAATTGTCGCTCTATTTTTGTTTATAGCGCAAAAAATAAAAACCGCAGAGGTGATCAAATACCACCAAAAGAAAGCTCTATTTGTGGGGAAAAAAGGGCGCCAATTTTATTTGGGAGTCACGTCGCACGACCGCGCAATTGTCAGTTAAAGCGACGCAGTGCCGAATCGCAAAAAGTGCTCTGGTCTTTGGACAGCAATATGGTCCGGGGCTAAAGTGGTTAATAACCTATTTTATTTTACTTGCGACTATTAAGCGAAAAAAGTCATACGATGCGTCGTCCGATATTCGGATCGTGTGTGTACGGGCCATTAGAATCACTCCCTTAGGTCACACTTAACCCCTTAGCGCCCCCTAGTGGTTAACCCTTTCACTGCCATTGTCATTTTCACAGTATCAGTGCATTTTTATAGCACTGATCGCTGTATAAATGACAATGGCCGCAAAATGGTGTCAAAGGTGTGCGATGTGTCCGCCATAATGTCGGTCACGAAAAAAAAAAAAAAAAAATAAAAAAAAAAGAAGAAGAGCTGATCGTCGCCATTACTAATAATAAAAACAAACAAAAAAATATTAATAAAAAGGCCATAAAACTACCCCTTATTTTGTAAACGCTGTAAATTTTGCGCAAACCAAACGCTTATTGTGACATCAAAAACAGGTAGAAGAATACGTATCGGCCTAAACTGAGGACATTTTTTTTTTATATATTTTGGGGGGATATTTATTACAGCAAAAAGTAAAAAATATTGAATTTTTTTCAAAATTGTCGCTCTATTTTTGTTTATAGCGCAAAAAATAAAAACCGCAGAGGTGATCAAATACCACCAAAAGAAAGCTCTATTTGTGGCAAAAAAAGGACGCCGATTTTGTTTGGGAGCCACGTGGCACGACCGCGCAATTGTCAGTTAAATCGACGCAGTGCCGAATCGCAAAAAGGGGCAAGGTCCTTTATCTGCATAATGGTGCGGGGCTTAAGTGGTTAAAAAAAAAAAAAAAATCAACATCAAAACAGCGCCACGGACTTCTAAATCCTGCATTTCACTATATAAGCCGAGTTTAGTGGTAAAAAATAAGCGTAAAAAAAATAAAAAAGCAGCACGCCGGTGGGTGTAACAAGATGTCCGCTTGCCGACTTCTGACTGTAGGCTTACTGCGGGAGGTGTACCAAGATGGCCGCCCCCGGAATGTCGCTTCCGTTAGGTATTCTGATGCGTAGCGATTGTTTCGTCAGATTTTTGTAACGAAAGTGACGTTCTGTCGCCGGCCATCTTGCTACACCCTGCACTTGCCCACAGTAAGAAGGTGGCAAGCGGCCATCTTGGTACACCCACAGGAGTCTTGCATTTCACACACGGCTTCTAGAGAGAAATTCAGGGTTTATAAATCTGTAAGAATGTTTTGATGTTGAATTATAAAATCAGCGGTCTTCTGTCAGATTAGCAAACCTGTCAGATCAGCATGCTCGGCGCCGCTTTTTAAAATGCGACATCAGAACAGTGCGACGGATGCGTAAATTCTGTCACTATATAAGCCGAGCTCGCCATTATAAATAAGTGTGAAATGCTGAACTCCGGCGGGTGTACCAAGATGTCCGCTTGGCCCCCCTTCTCACTCCATCCTTACTGTGGAAGAGTGTGGGGTGTAGCAAGATGGCGGCGACGACGACGAAACGTCACTTCCGTTACACATTCTCACAGGTCGCCTAATCTGACGAAACATCGACTTTCTGATAGGACACAGGCTTACTGGGGACGAGTGCGGGGTGTACCAAGATGGCCGTCGCGGTGTTGTGACAGAATGTCAGAGAACGCCGGGAGTTTCTCAAGCCGTTTGCTGGCTGTGTGGAGATTGTAGCGTCACCGTGCCGCCGGCTCTCCACCTCATCCAATCAGAGAACACCTTGCATTCAATGGGAATGAAGGGGGGTGAAGAGGTTGAACCCTGTTACAATGGAGCTATCCTGGGGGACCTGGCTGTCCTGGGGGGGTTCGGCTGTCCTGGGTGGGGGGGTTCGGCTGTCCTGGGGGGGTGGGGGGCGTCTGTCGGCTGTCCTGGGGGGGGGGGTTCAGCCAGCTGTCCTGGGGGGGTTTGGCTGTCCTGGGGGGGGGGGGGTTCAGCTGTCCTGGGGGGGGTCTTGGGAGGGGTTCGGCTGTCCTGGGGGGGGTTCAGCCAGCTGTCCTGGGGGGGTTCAGCTGTCCTGGGGGGGGGTCTTGGGAGGGGGTTCGGCTGTCCTCGGGGGGGGGGGGGGGGGTGTGGGGGGGAGGGGGGTGGGGGGGGTTCGGCTGTCCTGGGGGGGGGTTTCGGGCTGTCGGCTGTCCTGGGGGGGGTTCAGCTGTCCTGGGGGGGGCGGCTGTCCTTGGGGGGAGTTCGGCTGTCCTGGGGGGGTTCAGCTGTCCTGGGGGGGGGGGTGGGGGGCGGCTGTCGGGGGGCGGCGGGGAATTGTACTGGGGGGGGGGGGGGTTCAGCTGTCCTGGGGGGGGGGGGGGGGGGGTTTCGCTGGGAGGGGGGGTCCTGGGGGGGTGTTCGGCTGTCCTGGAGGGGGGGTTGTGGGGCTGTCCTGGGGGGGGTCCTGGGGAGGGGGGGGGGGGCTGTCCTGTACTGGGGGGGGTGGGTGGGGGCGGCTGTCGGCTGTACTGGGGGGGGGGTTCGGCTGTCCTGGGGGGGGGGGTTCGGCTGTCCTGGGAGGGGGGTTCGGGTCCTGGGAGGGGGGGTTCGGCTGTCCTGGGAGGGGGGGTTCGGCTGTCCTGGGAGGGGGGGGGTGTTCGGCTGTCCTGGGGGGGGGGGTGTGTTCGGCTGTCTGGGGGGGGGGGGTGTTCGCTGTCTGGGGGGGGGGGGGTGTTCGGCTGTCCTGGGGGGGGGGGGGGGTTCGGCTGTCCTGGGGGGGGGGGGGGGGTTCAGCTGTCCTGGGGGGGGGGGGTTCAGCTGTCCTGGGGGGGGGGGGGTGTTCAGCTGTCCTGGAGGGGGGGGGGTCGGCTGTTGGGGGGGGAGGGGGGGGGGTGTGTTCGGCTGTCCTGGGAGGGGGGGGGGTGTTCGGGGTCCTGGGAGGGGGGGGGGGTGTTCGGCTGTCCTGGGAGGGGGGGGGGGGGTGTTCGGCTGTCCTGGGAGGGGGGGGGGTGTTTTCGGCTGTCTGGGGGGGGTGGGGGGGGGGGGTGTTCGGCTGTGTCCTGGGGGGGGGGGGGGTGTTCGGCTGTCCTGGGGGGGGGTGGGTGGGGGGCGGCTGTCGGCTGTACTGGGGGGAGGGGGGTTCGGCTGTCCTGGGGGGGGGGGGTTCGGCTGTCCTGGGAGGGGGGGTTCGGCTGTCCTGGGAGGGGGGGTTCGGCTGTCCTGGGAGGGGGGGTTCGGCTGTCCTGGGAGGGGGGGTGTTCGGCTGTCCTGGGGGGGGGGGTGTTCGGCTGTCCTGGGGGGGGGGGGTGTTCGGCTGTCCGGGGGGGGGGGGGTGTTCGGCTGTCCTGGGGGGGGGGGGGTGTTCGGCTGTCCTGGGAGGGGGGGGGGGGGGGTTCAGCTGTCCTGAGGGGGGGGGGTTCAGCTGTCCTGGGGGGGGGGGTGTTCGGCTGTCCTGGAGGGGGGGGGGGGTTCGGCTGTCCTGGGAGGGGGGGGGGGGGTGTTCGGCTGTCCTGGGGGGGGGGGGGGGGGGTGTTCGGCTGTCCTGGGAGGGGGGGGGGGTGTTCGGCTGTCCTGGGAGGGGGGGGGGGTGTTCGGCGCTGTCCTGGGAGGGGGGGGGGGGGGGGGGGTGTTCGGCTGTCTGGGGGGGGGGGGGGTGTTCGGCTGTGGGTCCTGGGAGGGGGGGGGGGGGTGTTCGGCTGTCCTGGGAGGGGGGGGGGGGGGTGTTCGGCTGTCCTGGGAGGGGGGGGGGGGTGTTCGGCTGTCCTGGAGGGGGGGGGGGTGTTCGGCTGTCCTGGGAGGGGGGGGGGGGGTTCGGCTGTCCTGGGAGGGGGGGGGGGGGTTCGGCTGTCCTGGGAGGGGGGGGGGGTTCGGCTGTCCTGGGGGGGGGGGGGGGTTCGGCTGTCCTGGGGGGGGGGGGGGGGTTCGGCTGTCCTGGAGGGGGGGGGGGGGTTCGGCTGTCCTGGGGGGGGGGGGGTTCGGCTGTCCTGGGGGGGGGGGGGGGTTCGGCTGTCCTGGAGGGGGGGGGGGTTCGGCTGTCCTGGAGGGGGGGGTTCGGCTGTCTGGAGGGGGGGGGTTCGGCTGTCCTGGAGGGGGGGGTTCAGCTGTCTGGAGGGGGGGGGGGTTCGGCTGTCCTGGGGGAGGGGGTTCGGCTGTCTGGGGGAGGGGGGTTCGGCTGTCCTGGGGGAGGGGGTTCGGCTGTCCTGGGGGGGGGGGGGTTCGGCTGTCCTGGGGGGGGGGGGGTTCGGCTGTCCTGGGGGGGGGGGTTCGGCTGTCCTGGTGGGGGGGGGGGGGTTCGGCTGTCCTGGGGGGGGGGGGGTTCGGCTGTCCTGGGGGGGGGGGGTTCGGCTGTCTGGGGGGGGTTCGGCTGTCCTGGGGGGGGGGGTTCGGGTCCTGGGGGGGGTTCGGCTGTCCTGGGGGGGGGGGGGGTTCGGCTGTCCTGGAGGGGGGGGGGGTTCGGCTGTCCTGGAGGGGGGGGGTTCGGCTGTCCTGGAGGGGGGGGGGGGTTCGGCTGTCTGGGGGGGGGGGGTTCGGCTGTCCTGGGAGGGGGGGGGTTCGGCCTGTCCTGGAGGGGGGGGGGTTCGGCTGTCCTGGGGGGAGGGGGGTTCGGCTGTCCTGGGAGGGGGGGGGGGGGTTCGGCTGTCCGGGAGGGGGGGGGGGGGTTCGGCTGTCCTGGGGGGGGGGGGGGTTCGGCTGTCCTGGGAGGGGGGGGGGGGTTCGGCTGTCCTGGAGGGGGGGGGGGGTTCGGCTGTCCTGGAGGGGGGGGGGGGTTCGGCTGTCCTGGAGGGGGGGGGGGGGTTCGCTGTCCTGGAGGGGGGGGGTTCGGCTCTGTCTGGGAGGGGGGGGGTTCGGTGTCCTGGAGGGGGGGGGGGGTTCGGCTGTCCCCTGTCCTGGGGGGGGGGGGGTTCGGCTGTCCTGGGGGGGGGGGGGTTCGGCTGTCCTGGGGGGGGGGGGGGGTTCGGCTGTCCTGGGGGGGGGGGGGTTCGGCTGTCCTGGGGGGGGTTCGGCTGTCCTGGGGGGGGTTCGGCTGTCCTGGGGGGGGTTCGGCTGTCCTGGAGGGGGGGGGGGTTCGGCTGTCCTGGAGGGGGGGGGGGGTTCGGCTGTCCTGGAGGGGGGGGGGGGTTCGGCTGTCCTGGAGGGGGGGGGGGTTCGGCTGTCCTGGAGGGGGGGGTTCGGCTGTCCTGGAGGGGGGGGTTCGGCTGTCCTGGAGGGGGGGGTTCGGCTGTCCTGGGGGAGGGGGTTCGGTGTCTGGGGGAGGGGGTTCGGCTGTCCTGGGGGGGGGGGGGTTCGGCTGTCCTGGGGGGGGGGGGGGGTTCGGCTGTCCTGGGGGGGGGGGGGGGTTCGGCTGTCCTGGGGGGGGGGGGGGGGGGTTCGGCTGTCCTGGGGGGGGGGGGGGTTCGGCTGTCCTGGGGGGGGTTCGGCTGTCCTGGGGGGGGGGTTCGGCTGTCCTGGGGGGGGGGGGGGGTTCGGCTGTCCTGGGGGGGGGGGGGGTTCGGCTGTCCTGGAGGGGGGGGTTCGGCTGTCTGGGGGGGGGGGGTTCGGCTGTCCTGGAGGGGGGGGGTTCGGCTGTCCTGGAGGGGGGGGGTTCGGCTGTCCTGGAGGGGGGGGGGTTCGGCTGTCCTGGAGGGGGGGGGTTCGGGCTGTCCTGGGGGGGGGGGGGGTGTGGGGGGCTCGTGTCGGCTGTCCTGGGGGGGGGGGGTTCAGCTGTCCTGGAGGGGGGGGGGGGTTCAGCTGTCCTGGAGGGGGGGGGTTCGGCTGTCCTGGGGGGGGGGGGTTCGGCTGTCATGGGGGGGGGGGGTTCGGCTCTGTCCTGGGGGGGGGGGTTCGGCTGTCCTGGGGGGGGGGGGTGGGTTCGGCTGTCCTGGGGGGGGGGGGGGTTCGGCTGTCCTGGGGGGGGGGGTGTTCGGCTGTCATGGGGGGGGGGGGGTTCGGCTGTCCTGGGGGGGGGGGTTCGGCTGTCCTGGGGGGGGGTTCGGCTGTCCTGGGGGGGTTGTTCGGGCTGTCTGGGGGGGGGGGGGGGGGTTCGGCTGTCCTGGAGGGGGGGGGGGTTCGGCTGTCCTGGGGGGGGGGTCCGGCTCGCGCCAGCAATGAAGGCAGAAGCCAGGCAATCAGCATTTCCAGACACCCCCCACCGAGGACTCATCCAGTCACTCCATTCTACCCCGAGCTGAGCACACCCCTCACAGGACACTCTCATTATAGGGAATGCTGGGAGTTGTGGTTCACCAGCAGTGAAGGGTACTCAGCTCAGTCACTGCACTACTACCCCCCAACACACATCTCCTATAGAGGGACAGGAGGGGGACCGACTCACCGCACACCTCACCGGTCTATCCGGGTCCTCACTGAGCCGCCATCTTGCCGTGACATCATCACCCGAGGAGGGCGGGACTTTAGAGTCCCCCAATCAATCATAAGAAGAAGCGAGGTTGAACGCTCTTCCGGGATGCGGCTCACCCTGGAACGCACACGTGTCCGCCCAGAACTGGAGACTGCTGCCACCTGCCGGTCACTACTGGGACTACACCTTCCATAACCCCTTTTCCGCTGTGTATACTTCCCACTATATATACAGATTAACCCCTTCTCTGCTGTATACTCCCCACTATATATACAGATTAACCACTTCAGCCCCGGACCATATTGCTGCCCAATGACCTGGCCCCTTTTTGCGATTCGGCACTGCGTCGCTTTAACTGACAATTGCGCGGTCGTGCGACGTGGCTCCCAAACAAAATTGGCGTCCTTTTTTTCCCACAAATAGAGCTTTCTTTTGGTGGTATTTGATCACCTCTGCAGTTTTTATTTTTTGCGCTATAAACAAAAATAGAGCGACAATTTTGAGAAAAATACAATATTTTTTACTTTTTTCTATAATAAATATCCCCCAAAATATATATAAAAAAAAAAATTCCTCAGTTTAGGCCGATACGTATTCTTCTACATATTTTTGGTAAAAAAAAATCGCAATAAGCGTTTATCGGTTAGTTTTTCGCAAAATTTATAGCGTTTACAAAATAAGGGATAGTTTTATTGCATTTTTATAAAAAAATTTTTTTACTACTAATAGCGGCGATCAGCAATTTTTTTCATTACGGCGGACACTTCAGACAATTTTACACATTTTTGGGACAATTGTCATTTTCACAGCAAAAAATGCATTTAAATTGTTTATTGTGAAAATGACATTTGCAGTTTGGGAGTTAACCACAGGGGGCGCTGAAGGGGTTATGTGTGACCTAACATGTGTTTACAACTGTAAGGGGGTGTGGCTGTAGGTGTGACGTCATCAATCCCCCCCTATAAAAGGGACGACGCGATCGATGACGCCGCCACAGTGAAGCATGGGGAAGCTGTGTTTACACACGGCTCTCCCCGTTCTTCAGCTCCGGGGACCATGGCTGGGTACTAGCACAGGACGTACCTGTACGTGGACGTGCCCAGCCGTGCCATTCTGCCGACGTATATGTGCAGGAGGCGGTCCTTAAGTGGTTAAAGGGGTTGTGAAGGATTTTTTTTTCCCCTCAAAATAAGCATCCTTTTCCTGCAGACATTCCTCTTTTCACTTCTCATTGTTCTTTTTTGCTCAGAAGTTGCTCTATTTCTTCTCTGTTCTGTTCACTTCCTGCTTGTCTGATTGTTACTCACCACCGTGAAGGGAGGCTTTACTGCGGTGGTCAGTGACGTGCTCGCCCCCTCCAGGGAACTACATCTGTGCAGCAGGACGCTCTCTACATGTTAGAGACTTTAAGGTGTGAATTACTGGGCGAGCCGCAATTCATACTGGGAAATGTAGTTCTTACATGAACGAGCGCCGCAAACCAGGAAGTGAATGAGAGAACAGAAACTAGAATGCAGGAGGTGATAAAGATGAAGGAATTTAATAGGTATTTACTTGTTTTTTTACAGAATGATTACACTATTCCGTCTGTCTACTCCTTTAACCCCTTCTCTGCTGTACACCCCCATTATATACAGATTAACCCCTTCTCTGCTATACCCCCCCCCCTTCCAGACCTAAACCCTAATGATCATCTGTGGGACATCCTCAAACGGAAGGTGGAGGAGCGCAAGGTCGCTAACATCCGTGATGTCGTCATGGAGGAGGG